>MU551637.1:66363-96363 GCA_024362625.1 Silurus asotus | reverse complement strand
CTGCACATTCACACAACCCTCCTTCAGCACATCCCTCCTTACAAGAAAGTAAGAAAAAATACAGTATACAGTAGAAAGGAGAGAGGGAAGGAAGGAAGGATGAATAGAAAAAAGGAAAGAAAGAAGGAAGGACTAGGAAAAGTAAAAAAAGAAAAGAAAAGAAAAGAAAACATGTTTCCTGGTTCTTGTATTATAAAAGTCATGGAGAGTGGGCAGGGGAGCAGCAATGTAAGAAAAAATGTCAATGTTTCAGGTTAGTTTCACATAGGATGAAGTTTAAACCATGCCTTCTTTTTTTTCCACACAAACTAACCGAGCTCAGCTTCAGGAAACTTCCCACCCTGCTGACATATTCAAGCTGGCAGTTGCATTTAGCGGCAGTTGAGTTTGTGCTCGGACACAACAGGACCCTTTGTGGTTCTTTAATCCTGTGGCTCTGTGGCCTTCTCCACGCTCAGGGATAAAAGCCCCATCACACTCCACTCCTATTTTAGAGAGAAAATCTGCCCTAATCCTTCGCTTTACCTAAACAAAAGAAGAGGAAAAATGAGAGGGTGTAGAAAAAAAAAACTGTGCAGGATCATTGCAGGACTTTGAGCAAATATCTATAGCAACAGTTTTAGTGCAGAAGCTAACGAGTCCTGACAGCTGCTGTACTCCAAATAAAAAGTTTTAAAATACAAATAGTTTGTGATGAGTTTAAACATTGATCGATGATCTGGAAAAAGGAGTCAGAAACTACAATTTGAAGACTTTATTAATATGGAAATTTACAATTTTAATATACTGTATATTTTTTACACTGCCTGAAAGATGTTTTGGACCTTAAAGAAGTCCAGAGAACCAACCCCTGGTCTGGAATTGATTTAAACATAATTTCAAGATATTCAGCAACTATTAAAGTGACAATCCTACAGAAATGAATTTTAGTCAATGTGCAGCAGTATATCAGTACAGATTTACTGTCCTCTAAAAATAACTCAAGATACAGCCATTATTTTCTCAATAACTGGCAACCAAAGTGAGTAGACACTAAGTGATAACAGCTGTATGTTCATTATCATGTTCATGTTTTTATCTGCTTGTCAGGACCATACAAATGTGTGTATCTTGTATTAGAGCATTTAAAAATGTGGTGCTTTGAGTCCAATTCTCTCACACAGACCACTGGATGTTCAACATGGACCTCATGATAAAGAACTCTGAGGATTTAAGAATTAGAATTGTTGCTCTCCACAAAGATGCCGAGGTTGTAAGAAGATCAGTATCACCCTGAAACTGAGTTACAGTAGTCTTCAGGGTCATACAGAGGTTTTCCGAGACGGGTTCCACTCAGAACAGACCTCGAAAGGGTCCATCAAAAAAGTTGAGTCCTCGTGCTGTGCGTCAGGTGCAGAAGTTGCTTCAAAAATACAGATGCATGAGTGCTGCAGCTTGTAGAAGCAGAAGGTCCGGGTGTCAGTGTTCAGACCGTACAAACACTCACACTGCAACAAGTCCATTTGCAGGCCGTCGTCCCAGAAGCTTCTTCTGAAGCTGCTCACAGAAAACCCACACAGTTTGCTAAAGACGACCTGTTAAAGAGCAGAATTACTGGAACCATGTCCTGTGTTCTGATGAGATGAAGATAAACTTGTTTGGCTCAGGACCATCAGAATCAAAACCTCACACCAAAAACCTTCCAACCAACCGTTTTAATGACCCTAAAGACTCACCATCATCTCTGATCTCCCTCCATAAACACGAACATTACGGTAGTGTAACTACACACAGGTCATTTTATTTGTGTGTCGTTAACGCAATCACCAATTACCATTATATTGCAACTCCGGACTAATATCCGGTCTCCCGTACCATCTATCTCCCAGCCAATCTTGTTCCTCGACTCCATAACCTGAGACAATTAGGAAACCCCGTAAAAAACACGGGACATTTATGTGAGAGTTCGTCTTGTTGACAATGTGTTATATATCGCTGTACCTTTCATATGAGCCATTAAATCTCACAGCTGCCCGTGTTACTGCCGGCTATAAGGGGATCATTCTCTCACACTGCTTCATTCCGGTGAGCGATGTTCACCACTAAATCTTAAATACTATTTAACTCTGCAAATCTCGCCTTCTGTGGCCGATATGATTCGGTGAGTTAAGGCTTCCATTTTCTCGTCCGGCTCAAATGTCGCACCAGAGAGCCGTTCGGGATATCGGGTCTCTCGCTTTGAAGGAGATTGAGGACGAAGTCTGAGCCGGCTGACAATAAAACGACTCCCGGTGGTCTAAATATGTTCTTCTATGACACACCACATACACACACAGTACACACATCTGTATTAGAGGCGAACGTCACTATATGGAGAAAAGTTTGTGAGCATAAGATTGGTGTGTGCTTCATTTTTGAACATCCTATTCCACATTTCATCTCCATTTGCTTGTTCTGATAAGATCCACTCTTCTGGGAAGATGTTCCACTAGATTTTGGAGTTTGCTTGTGGAGATTTGTGATCATCGAACCACGTTGAGCCACAATGAATTAACCTTTTATGATCTTCCACTCCAAAGCATGTACACCATCTCTTCAATGTGCTGGCTATGTGTCATGCTGGGACAGATTTGAGATTTAAGTTTCCAAGATCTGCCCTTTTTTAACGCTTAAATACACCATTGTCTTTCAGTTACTTCCTGTTTATTTCTTTCTACAACAAACACAAGGACAGCACATGTAGGACGTTTTGGAGACGAGGTGAGGGATGTGTGATTGAGATGGTTTGGACATGTGCAGAGGAGGGACATGGGGTATATCAGTAGGAGAATGCTAAAGATGGAGCCACCAGGAAGGAGGAAAAGAGGAAGGTCAAGGAGGAGGTTTATGGATGTGGTGAGGGAAGACATGCAGAAAGTTGGTGTGAAAGAGGCAGATGTAGAGGACAGGGGGGTATGGAGACGGATGATCCGCTGTGGCGCCCCCTAATGCGAGAAGCAGAAGAAAAAGCAGCAGAAGAAGAAGAAGACATCTTAACAAAATGGCGCTTTTTATATTGCATTGGTTATCAGTTTGGAATAAAAATAATAATAAAAAAATAATAACAATAATAAGCCATAAATCCTTAAATTAGTTTAACAAGATGTTAATATTAAAATATTTTTTACATTTTGTTTATTAAGCAATTTCCTCTACTAGACTAACAACCAAAACCTTGTGATTATTGAATGTTAGTTCCTGTTCCGTTAATTATATAACATTTAGATTAAATGTTTTGAATGGATGAGGAAAAAAAAAAAACTAATTTTCATTAATAAAAGAAAAAAGCAGTGGAGTTTTTTTGATTGACAGCAGTTTGTGGGCGCTGTCTGGGTGATAAATGAGAGGAGGGGTGATGTAGTTATCTTTCTATTGTTAAACACTTAAATGGGGTGATGGATGATCAAAGCACACACTCCAGTGAATGTGTGAGCATGAGCGCACACACACACACACACACACACACACACACACACACACACACACACACAATACCAAAGGTCCTTATGTTCCTATTATACTGAGACAAGGGCTCCCATGGGGCCTTTAAAGAGTTAAGTGACTCAGTTCATACACAGACATGTCCATTAAAAAATAACACTTCTCAAATTTTATTGTAAAAAGGGTACAGGATGTATAGATTAGGAACACTGATGTGCATCGCCATAACTAAGGCTGATGTGATTTGTATCTCTGCAATAACACAATACCCTAAAGACACATATGAAGCAGCTACTGATGTGAAACGATTCACCCCTAAAATGATGCAGTACGATTTTGATTTGGCAATACTGTACAATGAAAAAAATATGATGCTTTGTGATTCAATATGGTAAAGTAAGTTCACTTTAATTTTTTTTGGTTCAGACAGACAGCAAATAAATAAATGTACTTAAGTGCCTTCTGACTTCTAACACATGGCCTCTTCACAAACAGACCTTTGTAGTGCAAAAAAAAAGAAGAAAAAAAATATGTTCTACTATGTTCTACAGCTCTACTTCTGCCATGTTACTATTTATTCTATGTGACTTTCAGGTCTTTATAGTTGTCACAGCTCCCATGGCAAACCCCTCTTCACCACATTAGAGTGAGACATCACCTGAATTTTGAACAGCTATGGTCAATGGGCACTTCCTGGTTTGCAGGCTCTTAAGCCGGGCTAATGCTAATGAAGTTGTCAAATGAATAGAATAGAATAGCATTTATTTGTCACATATACATTAGAGCACAGTGAGATCTTTGTCAGCATATCCTAGCTTGCTCAGAAGCTGGAGTCAGAGGACAGGGTCAGCCATTATACGTCTCCCCTTGAGTACAGAGGGTTAAGGGCTTTGCTCAAGGGCCCAAGAGTGGCAGCTTGGTCATACTAAGGCTTAAACCCCAACCTTCCGATCAGTAACCCAGCACCTTAACCACTAAACTGTGTTTCCCTGCGCATACTCAGCCTTTCCAAAGTATTCAATGATTTTTTGTGTATTGAACCTAGTTTTTGTATTTTTGACTATTTTCCTGTTTTGTGCTTTTTGGGTGTGTTTGCCTCATTGACTGCTCTTTTGTGTATCGGACCTTTATGCTTGCTTACTCCTACTGTGTGTTTTGGATTTTGTGTTTGGATTATTAAACCGCAAATTGATTCTATACCGCCTGTGTCTGCATCTACATCACAGAATATTTCGCCACCAGTGAAAAGCGTTGTCGTGTACTGTCATGCCATCATGATCCCATAGAGAGAACAACTACATTAGAACCCATCCTGCCCCTGGGAGTCCCCTTGCCCCTGTTAGGGCGACATTATAGAAGAAATCCAACAGGCCAAAACCCAGGAACCCACCCCACCAAACTGTCCAGAGAATAAGCAGTCTGTCACCTCACAGCTATGGCAATGGGTAAACGCCTCACTTAGTATGGGTCACCCAGGTATTCACTGCCTACTGGAACCACTTCCAATCTTCCACATCCCCATAATCACTGACCTTGCGAATTCACAGGGTACACCATGGCACTGGTCGCAGTGGATCAGTTTGAAGCAGAGAATGCCCAAAACTTGTTAATCCACTCCTCCACAAACCCTACTCAATTTCAGCGCATTCTGGCTTACCAAACCCCTCTGTTCCCGTAGTCGAGGGAGCCCTCAAATATCCCAGCAGTAAATGACTGGTTCCAGCAAAGTAGAGAGGTATGGGAGCAAGCTCATGTGCAACTTAAGAGGGCCGTGCCAAGAACCAAGAACTCAGGGCAAACCGTCGATGGCGCCGTCACCATCCCTATGAACCAGGCCAAATGCTATGGTTGTCCAGCCAAAATATCAAACTTAAGCTGCCATGCAAGAAACTATGCCCATGATTCATCTGACCCTTCAAAATCATATGCCAAATTAACCCGGTCACATACCATCTGCAGCTGCCGCCTCAATACCGAATTTCTCCATCCCTTTATGTTTCCCTGCTGAAGCCCACTCACACACCTCCTGACAATGATGAATTAGGACAAAACCCACCACCCTCCTCGATATAGATGGAGCCCCCGCATACATTGTACACTTCATCTAAAATTCTTATATAAGGGAGGGCTGACTCCAATACCTGGTAGATAAGGAGGGATATGGACCAAAAAAACAATGCTGGATCAACACAAAGGATATCTTTGACCCATCCCTTACATAAGAATTTTACAGGAACCAATTCACATAGCAGCAGTGGTTCTAAAAGAACGTTTTTGAGCCAGTTTATGCAATCACAGGTTCATGAAACTAGGAAAGCCAAGACTTGCAGACCTGACCAGAGACTTAAAGACTTGAAGACCTGTCTAGAGATTCCTAGTACTGGCTGACATGGTGTTCTGCTGTTATTGCTTGACCACCTCAAGATTTGCCATGTTGTGTGTTTCGAGATGCTTTTCAGCTTTCCATCTTTGTAAATAGTAGTTGTGGTGTTTAATTAGGTTACAGAGAACTTCATGTACCACCGAAACATATGTGACGAATGTAATTCGTTACTGTACTTATGTAGTTTTTTCATGTATCTGTACTTTACTCAAGTATTTCCTTTTGGGGATACTTTTACTTTAACTTCACTTCATTTCAAAGTCAAATAAGTTACTATTTACTTAGTTATATTTAGCAAAATCTGTCGTTCCTTTTTATTTATGAATGGATAAAAACTTAACTGGTCAAGCAGGGTAGAGCATGCACTCTGTTTTAAACTTGATTGGTGCTTGACAGTGGTGAATTTAAGTATAGGCAACTTGGGCAGCCACTCAGGGTGGCATCTCCCGAGGAGCGGCATGGAGCATCCACACACAAAAAATTATTTTTTCTTTCTTTACTGCTCATTTGCATGGTTGCATCAATTATTTAATCATGTCAATAAACCTGGTCGGGACTCGGAGTGTGCACCCACCGCCCGGCGAAGTTTCCTCACTCATATACTCCGAAAGGAGAGGCAGGGGGTTGCGTAAAGTAACGTCAGTAAGGAGAGCTGAATCCAAATTAAAATTATGGATGACAAAAAAGGTCTAAAACCTCAGGAGACCAATTTAGAAAAAAGAGGAAAGAAGTAGGGGGAAAACATGCAAAAGATAAAGTTGTGTAGGCCGCTCTATCACTCATCTCATTATTTCATTTGTTAATGAAATCTTTCCACCTTCCTAGTGGCTCCATCCTCAGCATTCTCCTACCAATATTCCCTATGTCAATCCTCTTCTCAGTACGTTTCGGGCACAAGGCGTGCACTTCCAGTGTCGCGGCGCGCACTTCCGGGTCAGCGGCCATCTTGCCGTTTTTCCCGCGCTACCCGGTATACAAGGACAACTTGATTATAGCTCGAGGCTAGATTCTCTTACCGGCTCCCTAGCACCTGACATCATTCTTGCCACCCTGCCTGCTCTGGATACCGACCCTGATCCCTGTTCTATGCTTCTGGTTTGGACTATGAACTTTTTTTTTTTTCAGGTTTTGTGTCTGCTTCCTTGTTCTGTTTGCTGTTTTTATTGGACTTTGTTTTTGCCCTGCCCCATTGCTCAGTTTGCTTATTATTAAAGCCTATATTTTCCTTATCCCCTGTCGCATCCTGATTTTGGGTCCTCCCATCCAGTCTCCACACACTCAGTCACCTGTAATCTCTGACAGAATAATCTGGCCTTGCATCGTGCACCATGACTTCACTGACACCTCTGCACGTGTCGCAATCACATCTCCCTCACTTTGTCTCTAAAACGTCCTACATGCGCTGTCCCTCTAATAAACTAATTTCTAACTCTGTCCATCATCGTCTCTCCGAACGGAAACAGCTCCACCCCCTGTCTTTTACTCAATACCACTGTCTCTAATCCATACAACATCTCAGGTTTCACCACAGTCCTATAAACTTTCACTTTCAGTCTCACAGATACTCTTCTATCACAAATCACTCCTGCTATCACTCTTCTCCACCCACTGCACCCTGCCTGCACTCTTCTCTTCACTTCTCTAACACACTCTCAATTACTTTGCACTGTTGACACCAGGTACTTGAACTCCTCCACCTTCTCCATCTTTTCTCCCTGCAACCTCATCACTCCACTGCCCTCCCTCTCATTCACACACATATAGATAATAGGAACATTATAGCCATAATAAATTGTAGTACTTTGGATACTTAAGTAAATTTGAAGGCAAAGACTGTTGTACTTTTACTCAAGTGAAAGTTTAAAGGGTCACTTTTACTGGAGTCATATTTTACCTACTGTTACTCTAGTTTTACTCAAGTACATGCTTTGTGTACTTCATCCACCACTGTCATTAACCACATTTTTTTTTCTGTCCACAAACCTGGATGTTAGTATTGGACTTTTAATAGGAAGGTCATGATTTCCCAGCACAACCAAGCAGCTACTGCTGCTCAAGTTGTATAAGTTAGATAATCGTAAGTTGCTCTGGATACGGGCATCTGCCATATACCATAAATGTAAATGTTCTCAAAAGGTGTTTAAAATGTTTGAGGTCTATAGCAGGAGATTTTCCTCGCCAACACATATCAAGCATATTTCTATGGAGCTGGCTTTGTGCACAGGGATATTCCCATGCTAGAACAGGTTTGGGTCTACTACTTCAAATGAAGGAAACAATTTTAATAAAAGATATAAATTACATGGGTTGGAGTCAAAGATCTCCTGCTATAGAGCTCCAATCCTACTGAAGACCTTCAGAATGAATGTAAACACTGACAGGCCTCCTCACCGAACCTAATTGGAGTGTCCACAAGCACACTCCAAAATCTAGTGGAACATCTTCCAAGAACAATGGACTTCAGCAAATGGGAACTAAATTTGGAATGAGATTTTCAAAAGCACATACCGATCTTATGCTCAGGTGTCCACCAATTTTTGTGTCTGCATTAACTTGCACTAGTTTCTAACACTGTGTAAAATAATTTAGTGTGAAAACAGCAGCACTCAGAACCTCCATGTGTATAAATAAGAGCAGGAATAATCTGTTCCTCTCGCTCCGCCAGATCCAGCCGGGATTTGCGGCGCCATTTGCCGATGACACAGATCTACATAATCATTTTAACGTTCTCCCCGTCCCTTCCCGTGATTCTCCCGCTGTCACTTTAGATAGTGCTGAAACCGATTCTGGCTTTTTTAATCTGCCCGCATTTCCTCCAGAGAGAGAGAGAAAAAAATCGCTTAATATCATAAGCAGATTATTTCATTCATAATTGATTGAGTGCGTTCGCTTCAAAGCTGCTGAATCCGGGATAGATTTCCAAGCAGGAGTAGGAGAGGAGAGGAGAGATGAGTGGAGACGAGAAGACAGATAGAGATAGAAAGGATGGAGGGGAGAGATGAGACATCTTCAGAGGTTTGCCATCTTCTGTCTAGTGTTATGATGTGAATTTATTGTTGCTACTACAGAAAAAAAAACTCTGACTCCTGGTTCACCTGGTTGGTGCTGAGGTGTATATTAGAGTGGAGCTGTAAGGCCCCACAATAGAGAATGCTCCCCCACCCCAATGGTCCACCACCAACACCATACAACATTTGCAAGTTTCCAAGCTCCCAAAAGGTTAAACACATTTAATAATCATTGCCAAATTGCCTGATTTCAAGTATGTAACCATATACTGTATATTAAACTCCTGTAGAATGGCTGTGGCAGGAGGTGTTCACTGGCACCCCTCAGCTGATTGTGCCCTAGGTGACCTCTTAGTCTGCCAGTGCTTAGAAACTTTACTGTCTAGGTTATCAATTTGAAGGTCGGCCAAGTTTCACCTTTTGGAGCACTTGAGCAAGGCTCTTAAAACCTTAGAGCTTCAGAGGTACTGTATCATTGCTGACCCTGTGCTATGACCCCAGCTTTCTAACATCTCTGAGATATAAAAAAAATAAAATAATTTACTGTGCTGTAAAAAGATTAAAGCACCACCAGAACTGCCAAAATAAAAGTACTTCTGTATGTGTGAACCTGGAAATTCTTTAGTTTTACTCTAATCGGGAGAGACCCTGTGAGTGTGATGTGACAAGTGCTATACAAATAAACTTGACTTGACTTGACATGACGGATTTATGTTGAAAAAATAGGAAATCCAAAAGAGGGAAAAAATTTCAGACCTTCTAGAGTAAGAAATCACAATTGAATTATGTTTTTCTTTATTTTTGTGATAATAATAATTATAATTAATATTATTAATAATAATAAATAGTTTTTTAATGTTTGTTTATAATAATAATTATTAATAAAAGTGAATAAGAAATACATTACACTACCTTTCAATTTTTCATTAAGAATTGGGCCAAAACTCAATATTTTTATTTGTCGCAAACACGATTATATGCATAAAACAACTTGCAGTAAAATGTAAACCTTAACGGATGCTCAGAAATTTGTGCATTAGATATAAGGAACTATAAATATAAAATAAGAGAAAACCCAATGATGTATGAATGAGGTATAACTAAAAATATAAAGCCTTTTTTCAGACTATTTGAATCCCTCTGCCCTCGGTCTCTTAGGATCTGATCAACCGGCTGCTTTCGGGCTCTTTGTCACCTCGCTGAGATTGGGATTCGGGATTTATCGGGGATTGTCCATCGCTTTTGAGGGAAATAAGGGCTGACAGTGAGGACACCCCCCACCTCAGCCTCTTCTATATACGGCCACAGCTAAATGGCACAATAATCCTCTTAGTGCCCATCCTTATTTACCCCTCATCTAAATGACATGAAAGCCAGCGGCAGTGAGAAAGCCAATTATTCCCCCCTGAACCCGGGGCCCGGGGCCCTTCTCTCTCAACAATGTGTATATTTCACATTCAATTAGTTGACAAGTGTATCTAAGTCTTCTCTAAAAGAGTGTGTAGGAGACACCCTCTGAAGACTGAGACACACACACACACCTCAAAAACTCGAATCCTAATTGCCCCGAATCCATAATGGTGCTCTTACAATAGTATTTTATTCCATTAGCACAGCTCACACTTAATAAACCTTCAATAAAGACTAATTAATCGTTTAATTTCATGCAGTATTTAGAGTCCTGGGCCGCTGGGAGACACAATGCTGCTCTGTTTAACTCCGATTGAGCTCATTTATGAGATGCTCAGGAGGTTGCACAAATCCAACTGACTTTATAAGAACATCACTCATAATCACACACTTAATATTTCTCACTCTCCTGGTGTTTGTACTTTTTTTATGATTTATAATTCACTCTTGGTGTTACACAAGTGAGACCACAAATTTAAACATAAGTAAATTTGGTTCTATAATTTTGACATTTCTGAAAGCTGATTTGAGACGTCATAGTAACAAAAATGTCATTGAGTTGGTGGACTGATTCAGTCTGTGTTTAATCTCCAGATACAGATAATAGGGATATAAAGAACAATAAATTAATAATAATAATAATAATAATAATAATAATAATAATAATAATAATAATAATAATAATAATAACATTAATATTATATATTATTGGGATTTAATAAACCTGGTAATAATTGCACCATTAATAAAAAAATGAAGAAATATTTATTATATTTGTATTACAAACATTCTGAGCCATCCACCCACACGCACTCTTTGCTTATTTATTTTTCAACAAGTTTCGCTATGGGGAAAAAAAAAACAAACAGAAAAACTTTACAGATGCCTTAGATGGTTTTTCATTAATTTATTGAATTAATCGTTTATTCTTTGATTTGGTTTTAATTAGTAATTAGTATGAATACGCTTCCTATACGAGGACTGTTTAAAGCATCGGCTTGCCAGTTGGCAAAAGGCTGATGCGCATGGGATTTACTCATTTTAACACAACAAAATTATGGTTGTATCTTTGGCATTTTAAATGTTCACGTAAACTGCCTTTGTTCTCATATCACGAAAATATTGAATCGTTCGTTGTACTAAATATCTGCAACTAAAAAATTTTTTAAATATTAATATTAATAATAATAATAATAATAATAATAATAATAATAATAATAATAATAATAATAATAATAATAATAATAATTTATTACATTTAAAGTGTATATATGTAATCTGTTTAATTTTGTAAAGCTGCATTGGGTTAATGATCCACATTCATATTTTTTGCATTTCTGCTGTCTGCTTCCTTGACTAATCACACAAATGAGGTTGTGATCCTGTATATGTGCACATAGACAATTCATGGAAAAAGTACTGAGGAATCGCCAGCTATATTTGGTTCTTCTCCACACTTTAAGCTCAAAGTCTGAGGCATACAGTTGTATAAAATGTCTACGGATGCAATTGGTAGCACACATTTCTCCCTTCATTTGAACCTGTTTCAGCATGACAATACCCCTGTGCACAAAGCCAGCTCCATGAAGATATGCTTTACATGGTTGAAAATGGAAGCTCTGCTATAGAGCTCTGACCTCAACCCTATTGAACACCTTTGGGATGAACGCTGACTGCACCCCAGGCCTCTTCACCTCACCTACAACCTGACTTTACTAACACCCTTGTGGCTGAATAAATCTCTACAAATCTCCACAAACTCTAGTGGAACATCTTCCCAAAAGAATGGAGTTTATTATAACAGCCACACAATATATATTTGTTCAAGTTGAATCAAAGTAAAATAAGTAGGTTAAAATGATCAGTGTGTAAAACACAGTGTGTCACATCACAGATGCTGTGTTTAGTAGGGGGCGCTGTAGAGATTTTAAACTAGCGGGTGGCTAATACCCTCCCCGACTAATGATCTCCTGGGCTGATGATGCCATGTGTGGCTGGAGATATACTAAACTCCACCCAACACCCCCACACACACACCCCCACACACATATACAGATTCAGAGCTGGGAAGAGGCTTTGGTTTGGGATTAAGTTTTCTCCCTCGTGAAAAGCTCATTAAAGCAGGTATCAATGTGCCTCAGAGTTGCCCGGTCAGTATCAGAGTGCGATGGGTCGACCCATACATCGAGAGAGAGTATGTGTGTGTGTGTGTGTGTGTGTGCGTGCATGTGTGTGTGAATTCATCACACACATTTTCATGGTTTAATCACTTTATGATCATATAAAAGCGTAACAATGTAATAGAACTGCACTGGAATATGACGTGAATGTGACTAATCATAATTAGTGTAGCAATAATGCCAAGATTCAGAACAAAAAACCTAATCTGTGGTAGTCACGTGACAAAAGAATAAATGACTTGGACCAGAGGACTCATGAGGTGAACTACTCAACCCTGTTTCCTGTGTAATTTATTGAATAACATGACAATAGAACGACCGACTCGGACTAAAAGATCCTGTCAATAACCTATTGTATGTACATTTTGCGATGCTTTGCTCATGTCCAGTAGAAAATGAACAGATCACGTACACACACACACACACACCTTTGCTTTTGTGTTAAGTGATTGTAATAGACTATTTTTTACTTAGATTTTATTTTTAAAATGTATAGCTAGTTTGTTAGATGCTTCTATTAGCTTATTAGCATATTTAATGGTGTTAGCTGACTAAGTGCATGTTTTCTCAAATTTAACTGCCTTATTGTCCCTCGTTACAATGCTAGCTGTTATATGCCGGCGTTAGCACATCTCTCTGCATACCGTCCCACTTGGTGTTTGCCAAATACTGTAAATATTAATGTAGATATTGTAGTGAAACCGTAAGTGTGCGTAAGTGTGTATAAGTGTGCATAGGCGCTCCTCAGCTCTTCGGTTGAACTCAGTGATTTATAAGGGGAGGCTGAAGACGGAACTGAGCCGCTATTGTGTTATCAATATGAGCTCAGATGCCTACAGTGCAGTTTAGATGGCGTAAGAATGTAGAGGATTTCTCATTAGCTGATAACAGCACTCTACACTCCTCTCATCCCTATCAAAAAAAAAAAAAAAGAAAGAAAAGAAAGTCCCTACGCACGGCTTTTATTAAAGTGAAAATAACGATGACTGTGTTGAATGAAAACAGGATGGAAGGGGGGAAGAAAAAGAAGGCAAATGACTTATTCAGCTTTGTGAGCAAGTTTGGATAAGCCTTATCTGGTCCATTCAAATATGAGCTGCTTCCCAAGAGGATGGATAAGTGCTGGCATGTCTCGGGACTGTCAGGACCTGCCAATAGGTGTAATGAGGCCTAAGTCCACATTAGCGCAGTCTAAATGAAGTGTCACGGGAAGATTGATCTGCACACGCTGCTGTCTGTGGCCTCAGGGTCCGAGGATCTGGACGAATGAGCGGCCTCGGCAAGGAGGCGAGGCTGATGGAGCAAAGTCCTGCTAAATGTGTATATGACACAGCTGAATGCCAAACAATGAATACGATGAATATTAAAGACAAAGGAGTGGTTTGGATGTTGCACACAAATCAGATGATGCCTATAATATGTTGTCAATTTAATAAGTACAATTCACCATGTATTTATCAACCACTTTACAAGGTCTACACACTTTCTAAATATTCAAACACTGACTGACTCCTTTCAGTAAATATATAAACAAAAAAACAAGACCATTGCTGAAATAAGACATGGTAATGAATGTGTTGTAATTAATGGTGCATCCCATTCTAATTTAACAGATATTTAACACTAACCATAACTGCAGGCTGATAACAAGCCGGATGGTCCCTCTCCTCTTTAGTACGGAGATGTGGCATCCACGGTTTCCAAATAAATTTATTTGTCGGCTACAAAACAGTGTTCCACTATGTCACAGTTCATTTTTAATGAGCTTTGGCCCAGGTTTCTGGATCAAGTTCACATATGGCTTCTTCTCTGCAAGTAGTTTTAACCTGCCTTTGATGATTTGAGTTTACAGACAATGATTTCTGGAGGTGTTTCTGAGCCCATGCAATGTTTTCTTTACAGAATTATTTCTGTTTTTTATTGACATCCAATATGGATTTTTTTTAATGCAGTGAAAATATTGAATCTCACCCTTGTCTCTGTTACACAAAGATTTCTCCAGACTATCTGAATATTTTCATGATATTGTGTAATGTAAATCAGGAGATATTTAAAGCCTTTGCAATTTCATGTTAAAGAAAATTGATCTAAAATTGTCCCACAATTTTATAGAAGCAATTTTTCGCTGATTTTTAAACCTTTGCCCATCTGTACTTCTGAAAGACTCTGACTCTCTACGACACTTTTTATATGCAATAATGTTACTGACCTGTTGTTAATTAACCTTATTAGTTGCAAAATGTTCCTCCAGATTTTTTTTTTTGGTAACACTTTTTTAGCAATATGTTGCTACAAATGGAGGCACACAGAGGTATAAGATGTCTTTGAATGTGGTAGCATTATTATTTTTTTAGACTAGGACTTAAAAAAATTTCCCCTCACACCCAAGATCTAGTGGAAAACCTTACCAGAAGAGTAAAACTCATTATACTGTAAATGTCAAATGTACACATTTCAATGTTATGGTCAAGTGTCCATATACTTCTGTCTATTACAATTTTATATAAATATAATTGAATATAATAATAAAAAAAAAAGTGTACTATCTCTCCAATGTGTTTAAACACATTGCATATTGTACCAGCAAGGTTTTGGACACACACTTCTTATTCAGTGTTTTTTAATAATTTTGAATGAACAATAATACTGAACACATCCAGACTATTAAAGAACATGTAATAAATTATCTAGTAAACATAAACATACAATTTTGTATGTCTAAAGTTGCTACATTTAGCATTAATGACAGCTTTGCACACTCTTGGCTTTCGGTTATTAGATTCACCTGTAGTCACCTGGAACAGATTAGAAAAATCTTGAATGAGTTCCCAGAGCTGTTGAGTATTTGTTTGCTGCTTTTCCTTCACTTTCAATCCATCTCAAGTTCAGATGATTGTGGAGGCCAGGTCATGATGCAGCACTCTATCACTCTCCTTCTTAAACAAATAGCTTTTCAATAAACTAAGTGTGTTTGGGGTCATTGTTCTGTTGGGAAAAAAATGTGCAAACCAGATGGGAAGGCATGCTACTGCAAAATACTGTGGTAGACTTTCTGAGTAAATGTGCCCTTAATTTGACTAAATCACCCGAATAGATTAGAATAGCCATTATTTGTCACATATACATACATTACAGCACGGAGAAATTTGTTCTTCACATATCCCAACTCGCTCAGAGGCTGGGGTCAGAGCGCAGTGTCGGCCATGATACGGCATCCCTGGAGGACAGAGGGTTAAGGGCCTTGCTCAAGGGCCCAAGAGGGGCAGCTTGGTGATACAGTGGCTTGAACCCCTGACCTTCCAATCGGTAACCCAGCACCTTAACCACTAAGCTACCACACACCAACAGTGTCACTAGCAAAGAACAATAAATCATAAATTTAGACTCATAAGACCAAAGGACAGTTTTCCACTAATCTAATGTCCATTCCTTTGTGTTTCTGGACCCAATAAAGTCTTTTATACTTGTTATTTTTTGTGAAGTAATGTTTTCTTATAAAATAAATTATAAAAGAAAGAAAAAACACAAAAGGAGGAGGCATGTCCAAACTTTTGACTGTAGTGATATACATTATATATGCATATCCTGTTTATAAGTGACATAAATACTAACCTGAAAAAAGTGTCCTCAATGAGGTCTACAGTATATGTGTGTGTCAGCTCTGCGCACTCAGAGCTCGATCTGGTGCAAAACACAGCTTTTAGGGCCATGTGGTCATTTTAATGAAACTCCACATGAACGTTTACACCCTGTCGCGAAGCTGCAGGTGAGGAGATGAGCTTTAGCAGCTCTTCCTAAGCCACTCAGTCCCTTCGCTCCTGCCAATATTCTCAGATTAGCAGACTTTTTCTGGTGAATTTGTCTCTATTACTTTAACCCTGGGGAGGCTGAGATGGGAGGACCCGAGCCGCGAGAGTGTTTGATTCCCACATCACAAGGTCATAGATAGGAAAATGACAAGGCAGGGTGCATATCGCATGTCCAAAAGGCTAACAAGGACACATGGTAAAAAGGTTGTATATTGATGCTTCTTTTTTTTTTGGGGTTTTTTTTTGGGGGGGGGGGGGGGAGTAAACCTTCTACTGCACTGAAATGATTTTGCCAATTAGACGGCTTTTGAAATGTAGGACTCCCTGATTGAGACCAACCATAAGCTTTCCATTACTTTAGATCTCCTACAATTATTAGCTTAGTTCACAGCAAGAAGAAGTAAAAAGAAACAGCATTAATAGAAGGACTATGGAGAGCACTGGACATAATCCTGAACATTGGACATAATTAAGGTTGAGAGACAGGCGTAAGGTCAGGTGATAAATAAACAGGGACAGGCAACAAACATTGAACAGGAAAAACAACACTATAAACAACTATTAGAAATAAAGGACTGTTGCTTCAATGGACAGAGCGTATACTTCACTGAAATTTAACAACACCAAGTTCATGTTGATCGATGGAGCCGTTCATATGTCTAGATTAACGGTCTGCTGTAGAAAGAGGATACGTTGTCTGTAGCAACGTCTGGGAGGATTTTCCACCATGATAATGACCCTGGAGTTGAACAAGGAAACAACAGGGATTCCGACAGATTCGAGGGTGTGCTAAATATGCCTCCTGCCTAAGAAATGGATGGGGATTAGGGAACTGAGATGATTACAGCTACGAGAGGTGTGTGTGTGTGTGTGTGTGTGTTGGGATAGATAGAGATTGGCATGTATATAAAAGTAGTTGGATTTGAAGGAATATTAATCTGGCTTTAGAGTGAGAAGGACCTCACAGAATGGCTCAAGCAAATAGAGCTTATGAAAAGCAAAAGTGAGAAAAAAGCCTTGAATTTTCTTGCATTTCTTTGGATCAAGCAGGAAGTTTTTTTTTCCTTTCGAAACACCCTTACAGTTGTACTTCTCCATCTAGCAATGTGAACATGACATATTTGGCTATAGGCTAAGCTTGTCTATATACATATATATGTCTATTTACACCCCATCTGTAGACGTTTTTACAATGATCAATCACCTTGCATTTACTCCGCTTTCCTCCTACCCTTTTATCCGTGGACCTTAACTTGTGAACTGATTGGTCAGGAGGTGGTCCTGTCCATTCCTTCTTTTCAGGCCTAGTCAATCCCTCTTCGTACCAAAATTCTGGATGGAGTTATCTTCAACTGAAACCACTCACTGCTGCTGAGTATGTTCTCCACATGAACAGCCTAAAGATCCACACGGTTACTGTGGAGGAGAAGCATAAAGATGGATTTTGTCTATAATGAATACAACTCACTACAATGCAGTACAGGGCTGCAGTTGCCTTGGACAGTTTTGCATTCAAGTGTCAATCACTGAACAGTTGATAACCTCAGTAATAAAACTATGATGGTGCTAGCTCAGATGATAGCACACTGGTTAAAGCATTGGATTTGGATTGTAAGGTCACAAGTTTAAAGGCCACCACTAAGCTGCCACTACTTGTCCCTTGAGTAAGGACTCTTAACCGTCCCATCTCAGTTGTAAGATCCCAAGATTTTTGCCTTTTTTCATTTTTCTGCTGTAAGAGATAATAATATATCCGTCAGAAAGAAGGATCCAAATGCAGGATGCAAGCAGAGTAATATAAAATACAGAGTAAAAATTAAATAAGAAAGAAGCAGGGGGGAAAACACCGATCCAAAAAAACAGCAGACAGAGCAATGCAGGGAAAACCAAAAATCTGAATCCATCAAACAGTCTAAAAATTCAAACATCGGGAAAACAGTTTAAAAACACAAACCAAAAACAGTCCAGAGTCCAAACCAGTGCAGAGGCAGAGCATAGCAGCGACCAGGATCAGGATCAGGAGTAGGGAACAGGAACAGGAACCGAAACGGGTACCAAGGACCAGGACTGGGAACAGAACAAGAACAAGAATACTCTCAGGGACTTAGGAAGCCTTTAAGATAATCTGGCCCTAAGTATATGTTCTTTGTGTGCTTACATACTAGGTGGCACGGCAAAAAAATGGCAAGATGGCACCAACCGGGAATTGTGCACCCCGAAACCGGAAGTGAGTGCCGCAAGCCCAGAAAACCCTGACAATATCTTCTATTGCATAAGTCATAGTAGAAAATCATTTGGACTGATAAGTAGTGATTAGATTAAATAAAATTTTACTTTAGTAAGGCTATGTTATATGATAAAAGATACATATAATGAAAGATGAAAAACAATATGAAATAAACAATATGAATATAAATACTGTACACTAAGAGGCGATTATATACACTGAAGGAAATTTTGTATACATTGTTTATGAAAGGGCTACATGCATGTGCAAAATGATATGGAGGGTGCAATAAGAAGGTTATTATATACAGTGTCTGCAGCATATGCAACATATATTATAGTGCAATCTTAAGTATTACAGTGTGTATTAAGTGTATTAGGAGCAGTGCAACATATCGTAAGGTGATGCAGTGTGTAGTATTCAGTTCTGTGTGTGTGTGTGTGTGTGTGTGTGTGTGTGTTTGGGATAGGGGGGAGGGTGGCAGTGAGGTAGTGGGTAGGTGGTGATACTGGTGTACAGAGTTCAGCATGGAAACAACTGTTTGGAGATGGCTGTTCCTGAACCTGCTTGTCTTGGTCTGAAGGCTCCTGTAGCACCTCCCCCAAGGAGGGCAAACATTTTATGGGCAGGGTGATAGAGCATCTTAGTGATGTTGTAAGCTTTCCTGAGATAGCGTTTGCTGTAAATGTCAAAAGTCTTTGGAAGTGAAGTTCCAAAAATGCACTTTGCAGTTCTCATCACCCTCTGCAGTGCTTTCTGGTCTGACACAGAACAGTATCCATACCAGCTGGTCAGGATGCTCTCAATGGTGCAACGGTAGAAGCTCACCAGGATGTCTGAAGTAAGATGGTTCTTTTTAGAGCCCTTAGAAAGAAGAGGTGCTAGTGGGCCCTCTTGACCAGATTGGAGCTGTTTTTGTCCAGGGGAGACGGGAGAGGTTTTCAGAGATGTGGATCCCCAAGAACTTGAAGCTGGTGACATGGCCTATAACCGTTCTATTGATATGGATTGGTGTGTGTGCGCCATCTTACTCCTTCCTAAAGTCTACGATGATCTCCTTGGTCTTTTTGGTGTTAAGCAGCAGGCTGTTGTCAGTGCACCATTCAACCAGGCGGTTCACCTTCTTATTGTAGGCTGACTAATCAATGCCCTTGAAGAGTCTGATCACTGTCGTGCCATCTGCAAACTTAATAATAATGTTGAAATTATATACTGTACTGCAGTTATGGGTGAAGAGGTAGTAGAGAAAAGGACTCAGCACACAGCCTTGTGGTACTCCAGTGCTAAGGTTAAGGGGGTGAAAGAGCAGTGGTGGTCTCCCTGAACATGCTGGAGCCTGTTAGAAGGTCCAGTAGCCAGTTGGAGATTGATGTTCTAATGCCCAGGTCTCCAAGTTTGGTGATTAACCTGGAGGGGATGACAGCATTCTGGCATATGTGTCTTTATTGTCCAGGTGAGAGAGAGCAAAATGCAGCGCTGTGGAAACTGTGTCCTCCATGCTCTTGTTCTTACAGTTTTTACCTGATCTAAAACATTTATAATCTTTAAGGGGTTAACAAGAACTTTACCACCTTGTTCCAGATTATTTACCCCTAATAGCACAACATAGGGGGTTTCAGTCCTTCACCTAATGCCTTCCTGAAATTGACCAGTGAATGTGAACAATCATATAGATACTGGCAGAACGTAACAGTGCTAAGATTACCATTAGTATTTCTTTTGGAAAACAAACACACACACACAGAAAATGGACGGAAATTGGTGTCATTAATAACAGCTACACACTTTGCCCTCATGTTCAGTTCATCAGCTTTTTACTCACACGGTTCCTCTGCTTTGACACACACTCAGCGAGCAAGCAGACATCAAATCATACCTGTCACAGGCCACTGAGTCGAGTCATCAGCACAGACAACAGGCAACCTGTCACACAGAGCAAAAGAGTGAAACAGTGTTTCTGTTTCAAATTATCATAAGTTATATATATGAACCAGACTTTCATACCGGATCAGTTGAGGCCCGGGTTACCAACAGGGTACCGGTGGAAATTGGGCTACTGTTGGTCAAAGGAGGAGAAGGAAAGGAGGAAGAGGTCTACAGAGACAGCAGGGAAAGGAGCAGTGTAGGAGAGTGTAGGTTAGGGTTGGTACTTTAAATGTTGGTACTATGACTGGTAAAGGGAGAGAGGGAGCTGATATGATGGAGAGGAGAAAGGTAGATATGTTGTGTGTCTAGGAGACCAAGTGGAAAGGGAGTAAGGCCAGGAACATTGGAGGTTTAAACTGTTCTATTATGGTGTGAATGGAAAGAGAAATGGTGTAGGGGTTATTCTGAAGGAAGAGAACAGTAAGAGTGTAGTGGAGGTGAAGAGAGTTTCTGATAGAGTGATGAACAAGAAGCTGGAAGTTGAAGGAATGATAACTTTAATGGGCATGTTGGTAAAGGGGAACAGAGGTGATGAGGAGGTTATGGGTAGGTATGGCCTTAAGAAGAGGAATGTGGAAGGGCAGATGGTGGTAGATTTTGATAAAAGGATGGAAATGGCAGTGGTGAACACTTATTTTAAGAAGAAGGAGGATCATAGGGTGACGCATAAGAGTGGAGGAAGGTGCACACAGGTGGACTGTATTTTATGTAGGAGATGCAACCTGAAGGAGATTGGACACAGTAAGACATCTTAGCTAGACAGCATCGGATGGTGGTCTGTAGGATGGTTTTGGAGGTGAAGAAGAGGAGGAGAGTGAGGACTGGAAGAAGAATTAGATGGTGGAAACTGAAGGAGGAAGAGTGTAGTGTGAGATTTAGGGAAGAGAATAGACATGAGCTCGGTGGTGGTGAAGAGATGCTGGATGATTGGGAAACTACTGCAGGAGTGATGAGGGAGGCAGCTAGAAGTGTACTTGGTGTGACATCTGGAAATAAAAAGTAAGACAAAGAGAAGGGGTGGTGGAATTAGGAAGTGCAGGAGAGCATAAGGAGAAAGAGGTTAACAAAACAGAATTGTGAACAACAGAGTGATGAGAAAAGAAGGCAGGAGCACAAGGAGATGTGGCAGCAGGTGAAGAGGGATGTGGCAAAAGCCAACGAAAAGGCATATGAGGAGCTGTATGAGAGGTTGAACCATAAGGAAGGAGAAAAAGATTTGTAGTGATTGTCCAGGCAGAGGGACCGAGCTGGGAAGGATATGCTACAAATTAGAGCAATGAAGGATGGAGATGGAAATGTGTTGACTAGTGAGGAGAGTGTGTTGAGAAGATAGAGGGAGTATTTTGAGCAGCTGATGAATGTAGAAAATGAGAGGGAGAGAGAAGGTTGGATTATGTAGAGGAGGTTTATGGATGTGGTGAGGGAAGACATGCAGGTGGTTGGTTTGAAAAAGGCAGATTTAGAGGATAAGGGGGTATGGAGACAGATGATCCGCTGTGGCGACCCCTAATGGGAGAAGTTGAAAGAAGAAGAAGATAAACTATATATAAACTTAATTATCTGGATAGATGTTCCACTACATTTTGTAAAAATGGATATTTGTGTTCATCAGCTTCAAGGGTGTTAGTAAAGTCAGGTACAAATTCATTTTAATGGCACAAATTGTATTAACTATTTTAATTTGCATTTTTGTTTGACCATTTTTAATACAAATATATAAAAAATATATATTAAAGAAGCTCAATTAAAACCTTCAATGCAACACACGTTCATTTACAACGTCCTTTCTTCACTCAGATAAATAAAAAAACAATTCCATTGAACATTTTTAATCACTAATGTTTGGTTTTATTGATGCGCAAAGTCCCAAATCACCACCAAAGTCGATGATGCACACATTAACTATCCGGGGTTGTGGCATTTCTTCTTGTATATATTACAATAATAACAAAACACTGCACTTTCGTAAAATATATCAAACAGACAGGGGGCGCTCTCTGGCATCTCTGTCAACTTTCTTCATATACTTAAGTTAAACAACCTGAATCTCACTAAATACAAATGAAATATTCTATGAATATTGTAATCCGTATGAAAGTTTCTCTGGTATCACCTCATTAATCGTCCGTGTGGAAACATAGCAAAGGTTCTTTTTGGTGTCCTATGGATTCATGTAATAAAAAAAAACATAATTACTTTAAAACAATGACAAGAATATTTTGTCTTCATGCTCTATGTTTAGTTTTGTTTTACTAATAATAAACATAAATTTGCATAAAGCATCAATATGTCCATGTTGATTAGAATATTAAAACTTTATATATTAATTTAAGGTTCATTTAGAACAGATACAAATGTGCGATTATTTGTGATTAATTACGAGTTAACTCACATGCCATTAATCATGATTAAATATTTGAATAGTTTCACATGAATTGTTTGTGTAAAATGTATAATATTAACTTACATCCATTATTGATTTTTGCCGTTGTGCACAGAGATTTCTCCAGATCCTTTTTAATGTAATTATGTACTGTAAATGATTAGATATTAAACAGTTTGCAATTTACAACAATTTTGTATGATTAACACTTACCTTTTCCAGACTTTTGTTGCCTTGTCCCAATTTTTTTGGAGACCTCTTGCTCCAATGATCCTATTTATTTCTTAAAATGGTGCATTTTCCTAAACTATTCCTATTTTTTCTATGTTCTATTGTGAATACAGTAAAGGTTTAGGAGTTAGAATTTGTAAATCATTGCATTCTGGTTGTTTATACATTTTACACAGTGTCCCAAGTTTTTTGGGAATTGAGGTTCTATATGTGAAAAATAAACGCATCATCTACTGTTCCTCCAGCTGGTTATATTTTGGATAGATTTGCGTCACGTTGCATCAGGTTGTGTTCATAATTTCAGTGAAATGTTGCACCATCCCTTCATGGTCAGAGGTTTATCTCTAAACCGGTGCAGAAGGATGTTCTATCTCACTGTGAACATTTTATTGGGTGAAATTACTGCCTGTGAATGCTAAAAAAAAATCAGAGTTGAAAGATCCACCTAAACTTTAGATATCTTGCTAGCTGCAAAAATCCGCATCTTGGAAAGTTTGTGATGAAGTCAAAATAAACACTTTATATTTATAACAATCCAGAAGAGAATTCCGAAAAATTCTTCCAAGGTTTAGTTTTAGGATCTCAATTCTATTAGCTAATAAACATCCAGGCCATTTTATGTTCAAACAAATGAGTGTTCTTGTCTTTTTTTTTTATGTCACCTCCATAACATCAAGTGTAATAGAGAGAGGGAGAGTGAAGGAGTGTACTGGAGGACATTGCCAGTGGTATAATTATATATTATATAATTATACATAATGAGTTATGATAATGTGTGGTGCAATTCAGAGAGTGTCGAAGTCCATAAACACGGGAATGAAGTAATTGACTGGTGCATTCGCTTTGTTTCTCATCCCTCTGCTTCACTCATCTATTCTTCTCTTATCTCTCTCTCTCTCTCTCTCTCTCTCTCTCTCTCTCTCTCTCTCTCTCTCTCTCAGTTATATTTTCATTTACTTTTGTAATAATGTCGGCCTTAAATTCCCCACTGTCATTTACACAATTATCACATCTCTGTTGATTTCTACTGCTGAATCTTAACATCTGATTGGTCATAAATTGTTCATTTATTTTTTATATATATAAAACACTCAGATACTTGCAGAGATGGAAATGTATTGCACTTAAGAGGGTGTGTGTGTGTGTGTGTGTGTGTGTGTGTGTGTGTGTGTGTGTCTCACATAGGGCTGACCTGCATTACAGTCGGGAGTTATAGCTGAGGAAACAATCCCAGAGCTGCTCTACATCACATATATACACACATACTCAGAGAGAGAGAGAGAGAGAGAGAGAGAGAGAGAGAGAGAGAGAGAGAGAGAGATTAAAACGGTAGAAGTGAAAGGGAACAAAGAGAAAAAAGGAAGGAGAAAATGAGACATAGTAATATGAATGTGGAGAGGGGAATTGCAAAAAAAAGAAAGAAAGAAAGAAAGAACAAAGTGTAAGGAGTGTAAAATAGATAAAATAGAACTAAAGTAACCCAGCAAATATTGGTAAATGGTAAAAGAAAGAAAGAACAGAAAAAAAAAATGCAGTGGCTAAAGCTAAATAGATGGAAGGAAAGAAGAACAAGGGGACAAAGAAAGAAAGAAAGAAAGGCTGTTTTGTAAGGCTGTGTGCATGCAGTGTGTGTGTGTGTGTGTGTGTGTGTGTGTGTGTTTGTAAAAAATGTCAAACACACACGTACTCACACACACACATTTTATGCTAATCCTCAATGAAGACTTACCTCATTCAGATTCCTTGCAACTACTTAACTGACACCATGTGTGTGTGTGTGTGTGTGTGTGTGTGTGTGTGTGTGTGTGTGTGTGAAATCCAGTCCCACCTGTAGCTGTACAGAAAACTTTTTTTGAGAATCAATTATCTCTCTGCTGTTTGCAGAAACGAGGACGATTCTGCTCGACTTGAGCTGCAAACACCTTCTATCAGGAGTCAGTCTGCCTCGCTAACACCCGACTCCTCCGTCCTGAGCCTGGATCGCTCTGACTCTAAGCCTCTAAAACGTTGACAAGCCGAAAAAAGCGCTTTTCTCACGGCCTGTCTCGGCTTTCAGCCTCCTGCTCACGGCTGAAGAAGGCCGGATTTGTTTTCTCCGTGCCGCCGATAGCAGCGTCGCGTTCTGCCTTTTCATCCCCAATTAAATAAACAGTCCTTCAGTAAAAGAAGATCTTGAGGGGAGGAGACCAGACATTCCCCTGACTTTCTCTTTTTATTCCCTAAATGAGAAAAACAAGCGAAATGTATTGTTTTTATTTAAAATCAAAAGCACACAAACACACAAACACACACACAAAAGAGAATGGAAACCTGGCTGAAGTGGGACATGAGTGAGAACAAATGCCTCATTCAGGGGTCAAATTTGATCCGTCCTCCTCCTCCGGCTTTTGTATTCAGATTAGAGACTAAGGAGGATTTGCAGGAGCCTGAAGCCTCTTGTTAAAAGCCGGTGTACTCCACTTAACTTGTAATTTACCTGTCACTTAAACCCAAAGCGCCAGTGGCACTCACCTTTCCCTCGTTTTTTTTTTTTCTCCTCACATTCAGTCTTTGCTGAACAGCCTACTGTAAACAGATTAAGGTGAAAATCTGATGCTTGACACCATCAACAAAAAAGAAAAAAAAAGAAAAAAGGCATTGGAATGAAGGACGAGGTCAGAGATGAATGAATGTAGGTTTTGTTTTTTGTAAAGGTTAACATAAACGTTCCCATGACTAGCAGAAGGAAGGAAGGAAGGAAGGAGGGACAAAGATAGGGAAGGAAGAAGGGAAGAAAGAAAGAAAGAAAGAAAGAAAGAAAGAGAGAGAGAAAGAGAGAGAGAGATTAAAACGGTATGTATAAAAGACGGGAGAAGTGAAAGGGAACAAAAAAGGAAAAAAAAGGGAAGAAGAAAATGAGAGAGTAATATGAATGTGGAGAGAGGAAAAAAGGAAAAAATTTTGAAAAGCGCAAAAAACAAACAAAGAAAGAAAAAAAGTAAGAAAGAAAGAAAGAAAGAAAGAAAGAAAGAAAGAAAGAAAGAAAGAAAGAATGAAAGAAATTAAGAAATATGGATGGATGGAAAAAAAGGTAAGAAAGGAATAAAGGATAGAGAGAAGAAAAGAAGAAAGAAAGGACAAAGATATAAATAGATGTAAGGATGAAAAGAAGAAAGAAATGGATGGAGGATAAAAAATTAATTATAAAGGATATGGATTATGGATTTGTTGAATGAATGGATAGAAGGATGATAGAAAGGAAGGAAGGAAGGAAGGAAGAAGTAGTAAATCAAGAGTGTTAAAATATTTTCATGATAGAAACACACACACACACACACACACACACACACACACACACACACACACACAAGAACAGAAAGATGTGTTAACCTGAGCAAAATGACCGGTTATGAGGGTTATTTCCCATATTTACCACCTGTCCTATAAACTGCAATTGATTGGCGCTGATTCTCATCTGACGCAGGAGGAAGAACTGGAACGTGACCAAAACGACCAAATTGCTCCATCAGCCCTAAGGATCTGCTGTAAAAAATGGATTACCTTGGAGGAGCTCAAAGTGTTTCCTTTGGCCTGGTTAGGGGACCCCTGCGAGTGTGTGTGTCAGCCATAGCTACATAACTCCTGGCCTTCACGAGGGAAACATTTATAACAGGGACTGTAATTAGAAGCATAACGTCCATTATGTCCCGAGGCCATGATGAACAATTTGGTACAGCGGCAGCATACGGCTTTCTGAAGTGTGAGGCACAAAAAAACGCTGCTTTGTAAAATGAAGTAATTCCAGCACTATAGTCCGAACTGGAAACTTGAAGGAGCAATTTAAAGCTTACCTGTGGATACACACTACAGGGACAAAAGCTGGTGGACACCAGACCGATTGGTGTCTGCTTTATTTTGAACATTTTCCCATTCCACATTTAGTCTCCATTTCCTATTATAATGACCTACATTCTTCTGGGAAGATGTTCCACTACATTTTGTGGAGATGTGTGAGATCTCATTCAGCCACAAGACTGTTAGTAAAGTCAGTTACTGATGTAGATGAGGTGAGGAAGCCTAGGGTTAGCAGTCAATGTTCACATTCACCCCAAAGGTGTATAATAGGTTTGGAGCTCTATAGCAGGAGATCTTTCGCTCCAACCCTGCTGGAATTGTTTGCAGTTTGAGGAAGAAATTAGTTTTGTCATTTGTGACAAAGATTCCTCAGATTTTCGAGGTCACCTTGTAATTCCATTCCTGCTTATAACATGGTTTTGAACGTTAATGGTACAAATTATTAATATGGTTTTAATGATTAAATGAAACAGTGACGGCCGATGAATCAGAATCACTGACTTATGTATTTTTTGTCCATGAATTTGTATTAAATTATTCCCGGTGGTCTATTCTGTTCGTTTCATAGAAATCTTTTTGGGTGCAATCACATTGGCGTTTTTATCCAATCAGATTTCTGCCATCACATCACATGTTGCCAGTATTGAAGGTATCTACAGGGAGTGCAGAATTATTAGGCAAGTTGTCCCGGTGGTCTATTCTGTTCGTTTCATAGAATTCTTTTTGGGTGCAATCACATTGGCGTTTTTATCCAATCAGATTTCTGCCATCACATCACATGTTGCCAGTATTGAAGGTATCTATATGCATTGAGCCATCACTGTGAGCCCTCTGTGTTGCTTGAAGATGCAGCTTTCCCAATCAGACTGTGATTTGGCAACTCCAGGGACCTCTAGCATGCGTCCAAAAAAACATTTTCACGTCCTTTGATTGGATGTTCGAAGAGCGCACTAGTCAGAGCTCACAAACTGCATCTGTAGCAAAGTGAACAAGCTCACATATACCGGTGTGGATTCAATAGCTGTTTTTTTTCATTCCACAATGACAGAGAGAGGAGAAGAAATAAATGTATTCGCAGATACACTTACAAAGACATTCGGGCTTTTTCAAGAAAAGCTGGACAATGTAATGAAAGGTCGCTAAAAAGTTTGAAAGTTTAGTTGTTAAGCTTTTTCATTAACCCTTTATACTTTTGCATTTTCTTGCACAAAAAACAAATAATTTGCCTTTGTTTTAATCCGCAGGAAAACTGAACTGCACAGAAAAAATGCAGGCAAACTGGGTCATGTGATGAGGTGAATATCAATGCTTCTGTTAGAGATGATGTATGTGGAAGGTGCAGTTGTGGCTACAGTGAAAGGAGACGTGTTGAATTGTGTTCATTGTGTTTCTTCATTTAGTGATGACCTTCATTTTCCCTGTATGAGATCCTGTGTCATTTTCTTGCACAAAAAACAAATAATTTGCCTTTGTTTTAATCCGCAGGAAAACTGAACTGCACAGAAAAAATGCAGGCAAACTGGGTCATGTGATGAGGTGAATATCGATGCTTCTGTTAGAGATGATGTATGTGGGAGGTGCAGTTGTGGCTACAGTGAAAGGAGACATGTTGAATTGTGTTTATTGTGTTTCTTCATTTAGTGATGACCTTCATTCTCCCTGTATGAGATTCCTGTGTGTGATTTAGTGCTCTGTTCTACTGTGTTTCTCTAAACATTGATGGTTTTTAGAGCTGTGGTGTCATTATGGTATTAAGTGGTGGATTGATTCTAGCAGGACACCACTAAAGGCCTGGGTGTGGAAGGCACAGCCTCCACTGGTTGGAGTGTGATGATGAATTGCATATTTGTGCTAGCATGTGGTGTTTGCAATAGAAAATTAGCACCTAATATTAAACATGCTAGTAAGCTTTAAGAAGTAATTAAGTAGTTTTGTGGGTTTCCTCTGGGTTCCACAGTTTCCTCCAAAATGCCGGAAGGTTAAATCCTGCTAAGAATGAACTCCAAAGTCATTGGATCCATGATGACACAAACTGGGATAAAGCATTAAGTGCAGTTAGAAGAATAATAATGAAAGCTTGAAATATCTAACGAAGGGTAGTGATGTAACTATTTAAACATGATGCTAAAGTCCTAAAGCTCCCCAATAAGACAGCGGATTTCCAAAGAATGCCGTTTTTGATCCGGCTTAACTATTTGCCTCTGCTCATGAGCACCCACTTTTTCTTTTTTTTCCAGAATGAAATTAGGATTACGGGGGGAAAAAACACAACCCCCCCCCAAAACAATGCTAGCTTTTGTTCTTGTGACACACTTGTCCCCACTTCCACATCATTTCCCATGCAGAGTCTCAATACAAAGCTCTTGTTTGAGCCCGGATTTGCCTTTCTGTCTGTGAACGGAGGCTAAAAGAAAAGAACTAAACGCTGGGGGAAAATCCATATTGTGTTAATCTACAAAGTCTGCATTTTATTTGGATTATTGGCCTGCTAGAAACGATACCAAAGGCTTCACGCTAATTGTACCATCACTACGGCGATTTGAAAATACCGCTTTTGGGAAAAGAAAAGGTTTGTACATGCTTGTGCAGGCGAAGAAGAACACTATGAACAAACCTGAATGTGTATGTGTTTGTTTTGCTCTCTCTCTCTCTCTCTCTCTGTACATGCTTGTGCAGGCGAAGAAGAACACTATGAACAAACCTGAATGTGTATGCTCTCTCTCTCTCTCTCTCTCTCTCTCTCTCTCTCTCTCTCTTTTCTAGGAACTAGGAGTTCCAAACCCATTCCAGCATGATGCATTCCACCCCTGTGCACAGAACCAGCTCCATGCAGGTATACTTTACATGGGTTGGATGTGTGCAGAAGATCTCCTGCTATAGAGCACCAACCCTACTGAACATGAATAAAGTGAACATGAATTCTCACAAAACAAAAAGCATGAAAAGCAGAATTTGACAAATCAAGATCAATCAAAACTTTAGCATACAAATATAATAACAATAATGATCATGATAATACAAGTAGTAAATAAATATATAAATGAATGTTATTTCATGCAAAAAATTAATTATTAATCAAATATAATAAATGTTTAATTGTACTTCAAATATGATGTCAAATATATATATATATATATATATATATATATA
>MU551637.1:50487-66272 GCA_024362625.1 Silurus asotus | reverse complement strand
ACCAACCCTGACCCTACCTCTAACCATAACCCTATTACCAACCCTGACCCTACCTCTAACCATAACCCTATTACCAACCCTGACCCTACCTCTAACCATAACCCTATTACCAACCCTGACCCTACCTCTAACCATAACCCTATTACCAACCCTGACCCTACCTCTAACCATAACCCTATTACCAACCCTGACCCTACCTCTAACCATAACCCTATTACCAACCCTGACCCTACCTCTAACCATAACCCTATTACCAACCCTGACCCTACCTCTAACCATAACCCTATTACCAACCCTGACCCTACCTCTAACCATAACCCTATTACCAACCCTGACCCTACCTCTAACCATAACCCTATTACCAACCCTGACCCTACCTCTAACCATAACCCTATTACCAACCCTGACCCTACCTCTAACCATAACCCTATTACCAACCCTGACCCTACCTCTAACCATAACCCTATTACCAACCCTGACCCTACCTCTAACCATAACCCTATTACCAACCCTGACCCTACCTCTAACCATAACCCTATTACCAACCCTGACCCTACCTCTAACCATAACCCTATTACCAACCCTGACCCTACCTCTAACCATAACCCTATTACCAACCCTGACCCTACCTCTAACCATAACCCTATTACCAACCCTGACCCTACCTCTAACCATAACCCTATTACCAACCCTGACCCTACCTCTAACCATAACCCTATTACCAACCCTGACCCTACCTCTAACCATAACCCTATTACCAACCCTGGCCCTACCTCTAACCATAACCCTATTACCAACCCTGGCCCTACCTCTAACCATAACCCTATTACCAACCCTGGCCCTACCTCTAACCATAACCCTATTACCAACCCTGGCCCTACCTCTAACCATAACCCTATTACCAACCCTGACCCTACCTCTAACCATAACCCTATTACTAACCCTGACCCTACCTCTAACCATAACCCTATTACTAACCCTGACCCTACCTCTAACCATAACCCATTACCAACCCTGACCCTACCTCTAACCATAACCCTATTACTAACCCTGACCCTACCTCCAACCATAACCCTATTACTAACCCTGACCCCACCTCTAACCATAACCCTATTACCAACCCTGACCCTACCTCTAACCATAGCCCTAACACCAATTTATCTCTGAAACCAACCGTAACCATAACACCAACCTGTCTCTAAAACCAGCTCTAACATCAACTCCGTTCCCAACCATAACCTAACCCCAACTCCAACACCAACACTAAAACAACAAACCCTGTAACTAAACATATTTTCATCCTAACACAAACTCGATCCCATACCCAAACTTTTTTTTTGTACAGGGTTTAGGGTTAGGGTTACACACACTACACACACACACACACACACACACACACACACACACACTACCACCACCAAAAAAACATTGGAGATTACAGTAAAAACCACAAGCAAATATAACACCTAAATCTGTCACCTTTTGACGATAGAGATGATCAGCAGTAGACTGACATGAATGTCCATATGCTTCAGTTTAAAAAAAGAGACAGCCTTCAAATTTCTCATGCTAAACACGTTCATGGAGACCCCACCTTCTAACTTACAGGACATTAAGGATCTGCTGTAATGTTTTGGTGCCAAGCACCAAAGCACACGGTCAGAGGTCTTGTGAAGTTCAGCTTACAATAAGTCACAACTGTTTTTAAGACACAAGGAAGGGAACTTCAGAATATTATCAGGGTTATATAAATGCTTTGGCTTATAACCTCTGCATGTCAACATATTTATATCTTGACCCTGTTTCATCCACAGTAAAATAAATATATTTGATATTTTAACATTAATGTGAACACTAGTATGATATTATCAGTACGTGAACCTGACCATAAGGTTGGTGTGCACCTTTTAAACATTCCATTCTACACTTACTCCCTTTTTTGCTTTTACATTTATGTACAATCTTCTGGGAAGATGTTGCACTAGATTTTTGGGAGTGTGCCACACTCATTCTTTCAGGTGTTCTAAAGGGTTGGGATCAGAGATCTACAGCAGGTCACTGAAGATCTTCCACTCCAAACAATGTAATGCAAATCATGGTTCATTGTAATGCTGAAACAGGTTTGGATCTCCAAGTGAAAGGAAATTGTACTCCAAAGACAATTATGCACATTCCAGTTTGTTCTAACAGTTTGAGAAAGAACCACATACTGCTGTAAAGAGCTGCTGTGTCTGTCTTTGGCCGTAGAGAGTGTCTCTCATATGTCCTTCTATGTCCTTCGATCCTTCTGACATTTTGAAGAATAAGTGAAGGACAATGACAGGAAATGATGCACATGTTATGGAACCTGCTGACAGTTAAATCTTACAAAACATCTCTGCTTCCTGTGAGATTGTGTGAATGTGGAAACTGTTCTCAGACTGTTGAAGCCGCATGCACTGTTCACCTCTGAACTAACCCCAGGTCAATAAGAGTATTAGGAAATACTATATTTAATATGACATTACGGAAAGGACATTACGGAAAGCACAAGCAAGTACAAGTACAGTCATCTTATTTATACAACTAAGCATCCAGGGGTGAAGGGCCTTGCTCAGGGGCCCAGCAGTGCCAGCTTGGTGTGGCTAGGATTTGAATCCACAACCTTCAGAGCCATAGGCCAAAGCCTCAACCACTAAGCTACCACCTCCCCACAATAATTGTATATTTTATAACAAATATAGAGTAGAACTACAATCCTTGAAATATGATTCTAAACACAGATATTTTACCTCCAGTCCAACAAAGGGGCACCTTTTATAAATCCTGCAACTCTTCTTTGTTTACTTACTCAATTTAGCTTTTTGATGTTTTTTGTACAACATAAGGTCGAGATGCAATGATTTAAATGATTGGTCAATGCTAATATTAAATATTGCATTTTTTTATTCATTTGTTTTAAAGAATGACTCAATATTATTACTGAATTTAAACAAACTTTGAACAGAATATAACCCATCATACAAACTACCCAAATTGTCAGGTAAAACTTTCTTATTTCATATATTCATCACTTCAGTGAAGGAAAAAATAGGAAAAATGCAAAGGTCAAGATGACACAGCGATCCTGAGATACACTGTAAAAACAAAATCAGATGAAAGATTGTAGGTGAATTGAAGACACAATTGTCTTCACTTGAGCTAGAAAACACAAATGTGTTCCAGCATGACAATGCACTGTACATTGTTTGGAGTGAAAGATCTTGACCAGCCTATAATAAAACTATAGCCTTAATCCTTTTGAACACATTTGGAAAAATGTGAACACACCCCAGGCCTCCTCACCTCAGCAACAACAGTATCTGACTTTACTAACGTCCATGGGCGTAAATCCCGGGTGGGACGGAGGGGACATGCCCCCCATCCGAAGATTGTCCCTCCCAAACAATTATTAAAAAATATCGCACTCTCTATTGTGAAAAATATATGTATGTATACCTAAATAATTGTGAAAGTAAAAAAAACACACGCAAAAACTGCATTTAGAAACAGTTGAGTTCCCCCTCCTCGTCCTCACAGTGGTTTGACCCACTGCCTGCTTTCCCAGTTCATCTCACCTACTCTACACACACGAGTCAGATGTGTGTCTGCGGCCCAATTAATGTTCAACTCCAATAACTAGGGTATTTTATTTATTTTAAATAAAGCGATTCTCTTTAATTTAGTTGATGCAGACTCATCCATAAGAAATGCTGATTAGAGATGTAATTTTTCCATGAATCTGCTCTGTTAGCGATTAAAATATGACTTATGTAGTGAACATTAGCTTGTTTACAATAGCTTGTAGCATAGTGCACTGCAGCTAACACTGCAACTAATGTACTAGTGCACTGACACTAACACACCAAAGCCATTTCCCATGCAGTGTTTTTTTGGGGCAACTTGGTATAATGTTAACGTAATATTAACAGCCACAATTAGCATATTGTTTATCTCTGCATTTACACTGTGGGGACACTGTGGGGACACTGTGGGGACACTGTGTCTTTATAAGTACAATTTGACTGTATTATTGGTGTGCCCTTCAAAAATTGGTCATTAGAAATTTTATATTTATTGTCGTCCCCCCAATCCCCCCACTGTTAAATGAAATTTACGTCCATGCTAATGTCCTTTTGGCTGAATGAGCACAAATCTCCACCAGAACACTCGAAAATCCAGTAGAACATCTTCCCAGAAGAGTGAAGGTTATTACAACAGCAAGTGTAAACTAAATGTGGAATCAAAAAGCAAATACCAATCTTGTCGTCTAGTGTCCACAAACCTTTGTCTGTATAGTTTATTATTGTAGTCCACAATAAAAGGAGCCAATGTAGGTGCAGAGAGACATAAACACCACCATTAACCGCATAACAGACTACATGTTTTTGGTTTGTCGGCTTTTATAAATGATGCGATTCCTGTTTTTTTTTTCCCTTCGGTTCCACTTATCAGACTTGCTGACTCGTCTCTCTCCATGCTCATTATTTCTTTTTCCAGTAATGGATAAATGTTTTTGTGGTATTTAATTTTTTAGTAGTCGAACTTTCCACAGTGTAGACAGCGCTGTGGAATGTGGGATGTTCTGTACAAAGTTTTATTTTCTTGCTTCTCAAATTCCTGTTTGGGATTCTGTCATGACTCAGAAGTGTGTAGCTCTCCCTCGTCATCATCTGATAACACAGTTCTCACATGCTTCTGCCAGGAAGAGCAGAAGAGCACATCATTCCATAATTTCCAGAAATGATTTGGTTGAACTGGCCGGGAATGTAGGACAGCTGAATCATTGTCGGATGCATATATTTTGCAATATCTGACAACTGACAACTTTGCTACTAGAGCAAATTGTTGTATTACTCTCATATAATTTAACAGCAATTTAACAATAAAATTTCTTTATTTATTAAAGAGAATTATGCCAAATTTTGTCTTTTTTTTTTGCATTTATTTATTTTGTTTTTGTGATCCTGGACTTGGACTGAAAGTTGGACTTCTGATTAGAAAGCTCTTCAAATCCCAGCACTACCATATTCCTTTTGGGCCCTTGAGCAGGGCCCTTAACCCTTGACTGCTCAGTTGTAAGTCGCTCTGGATAAGGGCGTCTGCCAGATGTGATAAATGTAATGTAATGTCAATGTAAACAAAAAACTACAAAATGTAAACTCCTCTGTCCTGATCAAGAATTTTTGCAATGCACTGACAGTAGGACTCATTCCATATATATTACAAATGCATCATCCTACATAAAAATGTACCCTACCAGTAGCTAGAGATTATTAAGAGTATTTGGTAACATAAAACCCACAAACTTGTATTGTTGCCACTCTGAACCTGATTGTTCTTCTACTAGAACAAAATCGCAAAGTTTTTAATTTCATTTATACCACAGCAATTTGCCAACGATAATAATTCTGTATTTATTAACGATCATGAAATACTTTTATTAGTTTACACCAGTTAGTTAGTTACACCCAAAGCTTGCCATGATACTAACAAGAGTCTATTAACTGTCCTATTCAAGCCCATGTTTTTTTTTTTTTTATATATATATATTTTTTTAATCCAATCATGTTAATGACCTGCTTCCAATTAGTTAATTAGCTAACTAGTTGTCAAATGTTCCTGTTTTCTATTTAAGTTACACTTAGTTTTGCAGCCTTTCTTTGCCCTGTCCAAACTTTTTAAAGATGTGTTGCAGTCATCAAATTCAAAATTACCTGATTTTTTTATTATTTTTTTATTAACTTCACTTTTATAAAATTGAGGGTTTATAAAATGGACATTTTAAACCACTCCATACTGCACAAGGACACTTTATGGAAAACCCACCACTAAAATTGTCTATTGTTTACACTTTGGTACACATTGTTTACTGTTTCACTGTCTACTGCCATAAGGATTTTCTTTGTATATAATTTTGTTTCTCTTTGTTTACAAACCTATTGTTATATATCCTTATACCTTATATTTTATTTTATATAGTTTTTATACTTTATTTATCTGCTTTTTTCTTTCCCCCCACCCTATTCCCATTTTTGCCGGACAGTCGTATAAAGCATTTCACTGCATGTCGTACCCTGCGATGTATGTGTATGTGATGAATAAAATGTTATTTGATTTGATAGAAAAGTTTTTAAATCTTTAACAGAATCAGAATCAAGAATTCAACAATGCATTTGTTATTGTGCCATTTTCTTTACGGAAGTAAGTAAGTTTTACAGAAGCCTTTTAATAATAAAAAAAAGACTTTCTTTTTCCTCTTCATCTTTTGGCTCCTCCCACTAGGGGGCGCTACAGCAAATTATCTGTCTTCATACTCCCCTGTCCTCTACATCTGTCTCTTTCAAACCAACTACCTGCATGTCTTACCTCACTACATCCATAAACCTCCTCCTTGGCCTTCCTCTTTTCCTCCTTCCTGGAGTATTTTCCTACTGATATACCCCATGTCCCTCCTCTGCACATGTCCAAACCATCTCAATCACACCTCCCTCACCTTGTCTCCAAAATGTCCTACATACGCTGTCCCTCTAATAAACTCATGTCTAATCCTGTCCATCGTCATCACTCCCAACGAAAACCTCAACATCTTCAGCTCTGCTACCTCCAGCTCCACCTCCTGTCTTTTAAAACAGACATTACTGATAAAAAAATAAAATTAAATTGTGCATGTTTGTCCAGTTTTAAACAACCCATCATAATTGAAGATTATACACGTCCCACTAATCCCAGTTCACTCAGCCTGGGACCTGCTTTCACAACAGAGAATTTACAAATCTGGAATCCGGATTTTAATTACTCACCAGGCTTGACGTAGCACATCCGCTTGGTTACAAGCATTTTATTTTAGCCTGTTTACCAATAAAAGCCTTCACCAATCCATGTCTTCAAAGCCCTGTGAAACAGGGAGGGACTCAACTCAGAATTTCCCCCGAGTCATTTTGAAATGATGTGGGTGGGTCTGCGAGAGGGTTCTTTTAAAAAGTCTGCTACTGATGATATACAGATGTGGGAATGACTGTGGGAGTGTGTGGATGGAATCTGGAGGAAACTTATCTTGTTAAGGAAAAAAGAACGACGCATTCCACATAGGAAGAGAGGAACACGTATTTTTTAAACAGTCTTCTGCCAAAGGTAAGGTTCTGTTCAGTTGAAATGAAGGATATTAAGCAGAAATAAATGGTATTATACCCCAAAAACATGATTTCAGCTAATAAGCAGGATGAGGTTTTTAGCTATTTTGTTCAGGATTTTCACTGATCACTCGCATTCGAATCACATTGTCAAGGGTCTTACCACCTCATCAAATGGTTATTTCTTGTCTTCTTGTTTCTTGCAAGTGTGTTTTGAGTGTACCTGAAGAATCAATTCCTACACCCGCCTTTATTCATTACATGATGAGTTGAAATCATTGGGAAAACAAAGCGTGTCCTATAAAATCTTAGGTGATAAAAATCGTCCAAGTCATATCAGATCTGAAACTAATTCCGTTTTTGTAAATTTGATTACAGATGTTATCATTAGCATATTGTATTTTATATCCACAATTGCTTTAAAAATGAATTGCCAATTTAGCTTTAATTCCTTTCTTCAAGAAAATAAATACCAAAACTAAACTGAAGGCTTAAAATAGATGTTTGATGTGATGTCTGTAAATAGAATTGAGGAAATGCTCTGTCTATGCACTTGATAGCAAACAGATTCGTTTCCTGTTTGCTCTACAGTATTTACCATGGAAACACTTAACTTTTTTCCCTTTTTTTTTACTGTACTAGTTAGTTTGTAAATTGGAAGGTAAAAAAAGTAATAATACATTTTACATTATAAAAAAAAGCAGCTTGAAGATCAGATTAAAAGGTCATAAGTTCAAATATGCTGATCGATTCCACTGCTGGGCCCTTAAATGAGGCCCTTAATCCTAACCTGCTCAGTGTAGAAATGACATAAACGTCAATAAAACTGGACAAGAGCATCTGTTACATACTGTATTAAATGTAAAGTCAAGAAGCTTTTATTGTTATTTTAAACATACATAGCTGACGTAGTACACAGTGAAATCAGACATTTCTCCAGAAATCTGGTGCTACATAAACAACATAGAGCTTCATCACACAACGTCCATCCATCCATCCATCCATCCAAACTAATGACAGTGCTGAAGCTCCTACAGGAAAGAAGTGCAGAAGAAATGTTCAAATGTTAAGCACATGTATAGAATTTCCATTTGTTATGAGTTCAATATTTTCTCCATTTTAACCTTCTCAATCTGAAAATGCTATGAGATAAGAAGTAGTTTCTACAGTAAATACAATTTATATATCGATGTTTTTTTAATCAGGGTAAATAGTCATTCTAGTTGTCACCCATTGTGTAGTTTTATTCAATTTGCATTATCAAATAGAGTCGGACAAGAGACATTGATATATATTGTATATAATATTGTATATAATATAGGTGAATCCTGAAATACCTAAATTAGCACTTTCCAAGTTTGTAGAATTCTAGTGTTATATTTATATTAAGTTTGTAATCTTGTGTACCAGTGTAGATTTTTTCATTACTAGAGACTCAAAGCACTTTTGTACGTCGCTCTGGATAAGGGCGTCTGCTAAATGCCGCAAATGTAAATGTAAATGAATAGAATATTATATTTACATTACAGTAAAATGTTCACCATTACAAGTTAAAAGTCACCAATTCCAATATGACTTGAGTAAAAGTATCTGATTTGAACAGTATTTGAGTATTGGACTCTGCAGCTTCCTCAACACCAAGGCACATGCTAGTGAAAAGCCAAAAACAGTTGATTTGTGAAGTTTTATTTTCCTAAAATAAAAATCTAATTTTGCACCCCAATACTACATTTACAAAAATCCACACAAGCCAGAATGAAACAAAGATCAAACTAAAAAGACAAAATAGTAAAACAATCTTTCAAAAAGGGATCCTCAATCAACAAATAAAATGACAACATCATCTCACAAAGTAGAAGAACCACAAGTATTTAATTAATAATCAAAAATATAAGCAATTTTTACTCTCCACTCAACTACATTTATGATTCAATAGATGTACTTTTTACTCCACTATATTTTAATTGACAATCACTGACACCAATTATATTGTATAACCCCTCTGTTGAAGATGTCGTTAAGGCTCAACACTCCCATAGCATCTGCTCCCTGGCCTTATTTTTAGTCCAAAAAATGCTCAAAAAAAAAATAAAAATAATCCGAATACTTTGAGAACCAGTTTTGTCGAAGTTAAATAAAACAATTGTTCCTTTTTGAGACTGACAGCTGCATCAAATTGCAGCCAGTGTTGAATTTTTGGTTTTACTTCATCTAAAATGATTTGCTTTAATTGTATTTCTCAGTAAAACTAGAAGTTATTAAATGCACATTTTTATATATTATTTTAAATTTGCCTTTAATTATTACTTTTTAGGTTGTTAATACTCTAATCAACATGAGCATGGACAAATATTGATGCTTTATGCAAATGTATGTTTATTATTAGTGAAATCAAACTCAACATAGAGAATAAAGACAAAATATACTTGTAAATGTTTTAAAGTAATTATGATTCTTCTAATTACTTAAATCATCAGGACACCAAACAGAACCTTTGCTATGTTTCCACACGGACGGTTTTATTTGCCGGATTTGTGCGTCATTACCGATCTTGGTGCTGTATTTAAGAAATTAAACTAAATCAAATGTGAGGGATTTAAATTAGAGTGGAGTTTTTTTTTATATCTGAATAAAGAAAGGTTTTAATTTTGCTTCTTTGCAATAAAAATGGTCAAAGAGAATTGCACGATAAATTAATCGAGTTTTAATAAAATTAATGCTGTTAAAATGAATTTGTATTGATGCGTATTAATATAAATATGCACAAACAAATCACTTAAATCTCTGCCTTCTTCTTTTTCAGGACTCCATGGATCTTGTCCAGTTTCTAATCCTCTGCATTTGTGCTGTAAATGCAGTTGTTCCTGAATGTCCAAATCGTTGCAGGTGCAATGAAACCGTGGTTTTCTGTACCGGATATACAATAACAGATTTTCCTTTCCCCATTCCCCCAAATACAAGGTCTCTAGAGATTACCCGTACTAACATCACCTCACTTGAACCGGAAAATTTCGATGCATTCTCTGAGACTCTCGCAGTGTTGACCATAACTGATGCAAGAATAACGGAGGTGCAACCTCACACCTTTAACCAGACACAAAGCTTAACCAGCTTAACACTTTTAGCAACCAAGCTATCTTCTTTACCCCCATCCCTCCTTACTCCTCTTCAAAACCTAAAAATCTTAAACCTGGGGAAAAATATGCTGACTTCTATTCCAGAGAAGGCGTTTCAGGGTCTGACTCACCTGGTGACCCTCATATTGCAGGATAACAGCATCACAAATCTGCACCCAGGGACCTTCCGAGGACTTCAAAGTCTAAAGGTCTTGTCCCTAAAACAGAACAAATTGGAGGTGATTCCAGGTGATATCTTTGACCACCTGGTGAATCTGAACGACTTGCATCTGCAGAACAATGTCCTCACACGGATACCTGCTGAACTTTTCACCAGTCAGAAGAAGCTGAAAAAGCTTTACCTTTCAAACAATTTGCTAACTGTTCTTCCTGAAGGTATCTTCCTGAACTTGCCGAGTCTACAATATATTTCACTTTTCAACAACCAGCTGCACACACTGTCTCCCAACACCTTCGGCCCCATGCCCATGCTCCAGGAGCTATGGCTGTATGACAATAAGTTAACTCGCCTCGAGGACAACGTGTTCAGCAATTTGACTAATTTAAAACTTCTAGTGATCAGCAGGAATCAGATCTCATACATCTCCCCTGGTGCCTTCAATGGATTGAATGTGCTGAAAGAAATTTCTTTACAAACTAACAACCTGAGGAGCCTTGAGGAAGGAGTGTTTAGAGGTCTTCCTATTTTGGCTAACATATCACTGAGAAACAACCAGATTCAACACCTTCCTGAAAAGCTTCTCGATGGTCTCTCTCACTTAACCACAGTGGAGCTTCAAAATAACTCTCTACTCTATTTACCTGAAAACCTTTTAGTTTCGCTAACCAACGCTCAAAATCTAGTGCTGTCTCAAAATCCCTGGAGGTGCGACCATCAGATTTTACCCTTTCGAGACTGGCTAGTAAAGCACCAAGATAAAGTACCCAGTGCCTCCAGCATCAAGTGCTCCAGTCCCTCCTGGTTGATGAACAGCAGTATTTTAAACCTTCAAAATGATCAGTTACTAAAACCTTCACAAATTTCTCCTACTCTTGTGTCTTTATACTTCTCCACCCCCGTACCTGCAGATCACACCACATCTGTCTGGGAGAACAAAGACCATACAGATGATCGATGGAAAACACACACACTCATTATTGCTTTGGTTTGTACTGCAGTTATTGTGACTATCGGCCTCTGTGCTGGTTGCTGGATCAGAAACAAACGACGGGGCAGTCAAAATATAAACTAGTGACCTTTTAAGAGTGTAAATTATAAGAGGATTCAATCAGTTCCACAGAATTTCTCAGATTCACAGTCTGTGCCTGGTCTTTTATACTCTATTTCATCACTTTAATAACACCCATTTCTCTATTTCTATTATTATCATCAACTTCTCATTCACCACCAATATATTCTACTCAAACTGGTGAAGAAAGAGAGAAAGCGTCAGTTGTTCCACCAAAATAATAAATCTCACATGTTCTGGCATGATTTCATCCATGATCTTGACCAGAAGATAACACACTGTATTTGGACAGAATAGTTTAAGAAAAATCAATCATCAGCACTGAGTTTCAGTATAAAAAATATAAAATAAAATAATTCAAATGATTCACAAAAACAATTAATTATTTATTTCTCTGTATTTTAATTCATCTAAACTAATGGTAAGATTCACCAATTCACAAAAAGTTACCCATGTGATGCACTGCTTTAAAAAAAATGTTGGCATTTGTATCACAATGCATCATTTTTTACATATTTACTTCTGTAAAAACCGATTTATCTCTTTATAATTATTAGTAGGTGTGTTATATTTTAATTATATAGAAAGTGAACAATAATTTGTGACCAATGTTTCATATGTAGGATGATTTTTTGTCGCTAAACTGTTTCTGGAGCGCGTTCTCTCAGCGCTGCTGCTGCTACGTGAATATGACGTATCACAACATTGAGAAAACCGAGGCGTGTCCTGAGAGTTACATAGAATACAGATTAACATGGCAGAAGTAGAGCTGTAACCTCCTGGAGACACAACAGGAAATGAACGTCTGGTTTTATTTAATCTTTTCTTTTGATTTCTTTTTGCACTAAAAAGGCTGGTTTGTAAAAGGGTCATGCGCTAGAAGTCTAGAAGTCAGAAGGCACTTAAGTAAATGTATGATATGCTGTTTGTACGAATAAAGGGGAAAAAAGCATACTATCTTTACCTTTACTGAATTGCATAGCATCATAATCTTTTTTTCATTGCATCATGTTGCATTGAATTGAATCTAAATCGGATCGCACTGCATTGTAAAAGGGGTGAATCGTATCGCATCCTATCAGTAGCTGCTTTATATAAATATCTTTAATGTATCGTATTGTTGGCTATGCATCGAGATGTGACTTGCACTGGCATATTTTACGAAGATGGACAATCCTACTATATGGGTTTAGCATTTAAAGATTAAGGACCTTGCTTAAGGGCCCAGCAGTGGCAGCTTGTTGGTGCTGGAATTTGATCTTACAACCTTCTGATCCAAAGTCTAACACATGAACCACTGAGCCACCTTTTCCCATTATACTCTTGAAAGCCCAATCACCTTTTCTTCTACATTATTCTTTTCATCTTCAGGTTCTTGCTGGAACGTTGCCACATTCTCACATTCTGTAATCAGTTTGGAATTCACTACTGTGGAAAACATTCTTTTAATGACTACTAACTTTCAGGGTCATGTCAAAAGAGAACTGAAATACACTACTCTTTCACTTTGACTGGCACCAGTATTCAAGTTCCAGATTTCTCGTCTCTCACATAGTCTCATTTACAGTGTATTATTTGCTGAGGGTTTGTTTTTTGGTATCATAATTTTAGTTGTTGCTTCTGGATTTTTCACAATTTAAATCCACACAAACATTCGCTTGCCTATGAAATATGTGACACTATTAAATACTATATGGACAAAAGATTGTAGATACCTGACCATAAGATTGGTATGAGATTCTGGAGATTCTTTCAGCCACGAGGGTGTCAATTAAGTCAGGTACAGATGTACGTGAGGTGAGGAGGCCTGGGGTGCAGTCAACATGAAGAATTAATTCCAAAGGTGTTCAATAGGGTTGGAGTTCAATCTCTTCCACTCCAACCCATATGTTCAGGGAGCTGGCTTTGTGCATGGGTGGAATGTCATGCTGTAAAGGGTTTGGGTCTCCTAGTTTGAGGAAAAGAAACATTTTATTCTACCAAATCCCTCCACAAGCATCATGTACAATTGTGTGGCTCCAACTTGGTGGAAACAGTTTGGGGAAGAACCACATATGGGTGGAAAAGTCAGGTGTCCAATATGTGTAGCTGTAATATACATTTGTTTTATATTCTTTTTATCATAAGTGCATGTACTGTGAAAGTCATCACACATATCACCATGTCTTACAAAAACCAAACAATACACCACAACAGCTGTAATATTAAAAGATATAATCAGCTGAAATTTACGATTTTAGTATTTTTGATCAAAAACCTTAAACACTATTGTAATAAATCATTGATTGGATGACTATAGGTAACAGTATTTGTTGTGTACTTCCTTTTTTTGTGTTCTTTTGGTTGTAAATACTTCTTTGTATTTGAGTGTGTGATATTGTACCATTGCAGCTTTTCCTCTTTGAGCCTGATTATTGCCGGTCAGCTGGTTAAAATTATTTTCTATTTCCTAAAATAAAGTTCTCATGATTCACTTGCGTGGTGTAAAACGTTCTCTATTCCAGGGTGTGACCCAGAGTGTGCGATTTGTCATTTGACCACTTCCTTCATTCAGGTTTCTCTTCCCTTTGGTCATCTTCCACCCAGATTTCCACATTATTTCCCACAAGATGTTCATTCTGTCTAAACAATATCTATTTTTAACATGTAAAAACTGCTGAAGGAACAATAATGCAATGCAGTATATACAGTATTCCCCTGAATTCAAGGAAGTATCATTAGAAGTGGTGAAGGTGATGATGATGTTAGAACTTTAAGATGCACATGGAATTTAAGTTGTTTTTTCGAACATCACATTTTGCACTTAGTCTCCATTTATCGTTATAAAAAGCTCCACTCTTTCGGGAAGATGCTCCACTAGATTTTGGAGATTTGTGCTCATTCAGCTACAGGAGTGTTAGTAAAGTCCATGATGTATATGACGTGAGAAGGCCTAGGTTGCAGTCAACATTCACATTGATGGTTCAGTAGAGGTCAGAGCTCTCAGGCAAAAGATCTTCTACTCCAACCCATGGAAAGCACATATTTGTGTACACAGGGCATTATCATGCTGGAACAGGTTTGAGTCTCCTCTTAAAAATAAAATAGTTTAATTTAATTTACGTTAAATGAACAAAATCAATTAAATAAAACTCAATCTGTAAAAATTATCCGACCATAAGAGTGAAGCTGAAAGGTCTTTGTCGCCCTCTTGTGGCTAAATGCAGTACAATTTCAGTTTTCAAATCCCAGTTGACCTTGCTATGTCTCCATGTGTACACTGATCAGGCTTTATGACCAACTGCCTTTTATTGTGTCTTGACCATGTTTGATAAATATATCACCTCATATTATCACCTCATTTGGTAAATTTTAGTGGAAAGTTCTAGAATGTCGTATACCGTATTATCAAGTTGAGACACATTTAATGGTCGTTGTTTGCATCAGCCACATGGTGTCACTGTTGCTTTTGTTTGTAAATATTTTTTTTTTATGTTTGAGTGTACAGTAAATTGCATCATTGCTGCATTTCCTTCTTGGGCCAGATGATCCACTTTTGCCTGGAAAAAGTTAATTTCTATTTCTTCATATAACTCTCATGATTAATTTTTGTGCTTTGGGAAACCTTCATTTTTCCAGTGTGTGACCACAGTGTGTGTGATTTATCATTAAACCACTTTCATTATTGAGGTTTCTCTTGAGTAATCATCCTCCACCAAGATTTCATCATTTCTTTCCCCACAAGATGTACATTCTATCTGAACAATATAGATTTTTAACAAAAAAATGTTAAAGAAATTAATATATAATGTATGCAGTAATCCCCTGATATCAAGGAAGTGTAATTATTATGATTTAGCCGATCCCATATGGAAAATCCCATTCCACATTAATCAACATTTCCTGTTATAATAAGCTCCACCCTTCTGGAAAGATGTTCCACTAGATTGTGTAGTGTGCTTGTGGAGACTTGTCGAGATTCATTCTGCCACCAGGGCATTTCTGATGCATGAGTGTTTTAAATACACATCTGTAGTGAAGTACTTCACCCTTCAGTGATTGGGATTTGAGTGTAGACCAGTCAAACATCATTTAAAAGATTGGTAAAAGAACAGATTCGTAATACGGAATAGTTTTTAAATGTCTGACAACATGTTGTCTCCACCTTAATCTCCTGGAAAGCCTTGACACAGACCCAGGTTCTTACCACCTGAGAGGGTAGTTTAAAGTCTCTTAAGCATCTCAGAAGATACAGACGCTGCTGGTCTTCTTCACCAGGGTGTTGATGT
>MU551637.1:33085-43577 GCA_024362625.1 Silurus asotus | reverse complement strand
ATTTCTCCTCATATACTCCTTATTTCTCCTCATATACTCCTTATTTCTCATCATATACTCTTTATTTCTTCATGCTTGTTGGTCTACACCACCTTCTTGTGAGTGTGTTTTAAGTGCACGTGCAGAATCAATACCTGCGTCCACACCCGCCTTTCATCAGTACATGATGAGTTCAAATCCCTGGGAAAACAAAGTGTGTTCTATAATTCCTTATAATCTTCCAAGTCTTATGAGAAATTAAAATGAAATGATTCTGAGAACAGATGTTATCATTAGCATATTGTCTTTGCTTTATTACATTTACATATTTATATCCTCAACTGCTTTGAAATAATTTGCCAAGTAAGTTTTAATTCCTTTCTGAAGATAACAAAAAAATAAAAATCACTGGAAAAAGTTAATTTCTATTTCTTCATATAACTCTCATGATTAATTTTTGTGCTTTGGGAAACCTTCATTTTTCCAGTGTGTGACCACAGTGTGTGTGATTTATCATTAAACCACTTCCTTTATTGAGGTTTCTCTTGAGTAATTATCCTCCACCAAGATTTCATCATATTTTCCCACAAGATGTACATTCTATCTGAACAATATAGATTTTTAACAAAAAAATGTTAAAGAAAATAATATATAATGCATGCAGTAATCCCCTGATATCAAGGAAGTGTAATTATTATGATTTAGCCGATCCCATATGGAAAATCCCATTCCACATTAATCAACATTTCCTGTTATAATAAGCTCCACCCTTCTGGGAAGATGTTCCACTAGATTGTGTAGTGTGCTTGTGGAGACTTGTCGAGATTCATCCTGCCACCAGGGTGTTAGTAGGCATTTCTTATGCATGAGTGTTTTAAATACACATCTGTAGTGAAGTAATTCACCCTTCAGTGATTGGGATTTGAGTGTAGACCAGTCAAACATCATTTTTAAGATTGGTGGAAGAATTAGTGATGGGGAGGAGTTTTTAAATGTCTGACAACACGTTGTCTCCACCTCGATCTCCTGGAAAGCCTTAACACAGACCCATTTCTAATGTCCCTCCACAGATTCATAGATCGAAGAGGTAAACCATTCGAGCTCCTATCAGACAATCAAATCAAATTAAATCAAATTCGATTTGTCACATAAACATAAATACAGAGTACGACATGCAGTGAAATGCTTTATACAACTGTCCAACATTGAAGCTTAAAAAATAAATAGAATTTAAGGATAAACAAAGAAGCTCCTCCTCATTCTCTCTGTGTTCGCTTTCAAGGTGCGGAAGCATTTCTCTAAACGCAACAAAGAAAATAGTCCGTTATTGGGATGCCTTAGATACTTAACAATCTTCCTGGCCCTGGTCCGGCACCGTGTGCTGAAGATGTCCTTCAGGATAGGGAGCTTGGTGTGGATGGTAGGTTCAGCTGACCGCACCACCCTCTGGAAGACTCGCCTGTCCTTAATGGTGCTGCTCCCGAACCAGGAAGTGATGCTACCCATCAAGACGCTCTCAATAGTGCAGGTGTAAAAGGTTCTTACCACCTGAGAGGGTAGTTTAAAGTCTCTTAAGTGTCTCAGAAGATACAGACGCTGCCAGGCTTCTTTACCAGGGTGTTGACAGGACCAAGACAGGTCCAATGGTACCTACTTTGTGGGAGGAGACAGAGAGATGAGAGCAGCCGATGAACTCATGGCACCTCAGTTAAGGGAGCAGCTTGCAGAACAACAGATTTTATTCAGATTTATCCCCACTGGTGCCCCTTATGTTAAGGGGGCTTAAGAACAGGAGGTTAAATCAGTAAAACAGGCTTTAAAGTTAGTTCTGAAGGATCATACAGTAACTGAGACTGTACTCTGTGCTGTTCTAACTGAGGAACAGAGCATCCTAAATGCTAAGACTCTGGGATATGTGTTCCAATTACACCCAACTCAGTTACACCCAACATCACACATCACAAGTGATCTACCATTTAAGTAATATTTTCGGGTGAAAAAAATAGAAACATAGTCAATAAGGAAAAAATTTTAATCTGGACCAGGTGGTACTCATAGTGGACCCAGAACTTCCACGAGCATGTTGGCCAGTACTACTGGACAACAGTAGGTAAAGTGACTAATACTTTCCCTGGACCTGATGGACAAACCAGAACAGTTAAAATTCAGGTACACAATCGTACAGATGTGAGTCCTGTACCCAAACTCACTATTGATCACGCTATTGATCCTACCATGTATTTATGGTTTCTCACTTTATCTAATGCGCTTACACACATTTGCGGGCGGCTTTGTGAGAAAACCCAAACCACGCCCCCTGCGTTTACACACTCCGCATCTGAGCAATAGCTGGAATAGCGGCACTTTTTATTGATTTATATATATATTTTTCGTGTATGATCGATTCCAGGTGAGTCTCGTGCACACTTTGTTTTTTTCTTCGGTTTGTTGTTGTGAATGCTGATATTTATCGGAATCGAGCACACGTTAATCTGCAACACTGAGAAAAGTGAAAGTGTCCTACACACTGTACAGTAAAGATGTGTACAGAAGAAATGAAGGATATTAAGCAGAATTAAATGGTATTTTATCACCAAAACATGATTTTAACTTTTTTAGAGCAGAATAAGGGACTACGGTACTGAAAGCCAAATGCGCTTCTTTTATTCTCAACTTTTTCACTGATACTCGCATTTAAATCACATTGTAATGAATACAGTCTCATCTCATCATATACTCCTTATTTCTCATCATATACTCCTTATTTCTCATCATATACTCCTTATTTCTCATCATATACTCCTTATTTCACCTCATATACTCCTCATTTCTCCTCATATACTCCTTATTTCTCCTCATATACTCCTTATTTCTCCTCATATACTCTTTAGTTCTTCATGCTGTTGGTCTACACCACCTTCTTGTGAGTGTGTTTTAAGTGCACGTGCAGAATCAATACCTGCGTCCACACCCGCCTTTCATCAGTACATGATGAGTTCAAATCCCTGGGAAAACAAAGTGTGTTCTATAATTCCTTATAATCTTCCAAGTCTTATGAGAAATTAAAATGAAATGATTCTGAGAACAGATGTTATCATTAGCATATTGTCTTTGCTTTATTACATTTACATATTTATATCCTCAACTGCTTTAAAATAATTTGCCAAGTAAGTTTTAATTCTTTTCTGAAGAAAACAAAAAAATAAAAATCTAACTAAAGACTGAAAATAGATGATTTGATGTCTTTTATCATGAGGAAGGAAACTACTTGAGTGCAATCAGTTTAGTTTCCTGTTTGATATACAGTATTTATGGCAACACCATTTTTTTTTTAACTGTACTAGTTAGTTTGTAAATTAGTAGAAAGACGAAAGTAGTAACATAATACATTTTATATAATAAAATTAATACAGTAGCTCAAAGTTTAGATTGGAAGGTCATGAGTTCAAATCCCAGCACTGCCGATTGATTCCACTGCTGGGCCCTTGAGTGAGGCCCCTACCCATAAACTGCTCAGTGTAGAAATGACAAAAAATAAAAAAATCTTGTGAAGAATAAATTAAAATATCCCCACATTTATTCCCTCTTAAAAAGGCTAAAATCACACATTGGTGTATCACATCAGGTACGCATGATTAGAACATTGTTACTCAGCTTTCTGAAGGCGGTTTGAGGAATTTAAACCTCAGACATTTAGTTTGGTGTGCTCCTGACTGTTGAAGTGAGAATGAACAACGTGGTGAGATCGAAAGAGCTGTCTGAGGCTGAAGATTGTAGCAGTTAATGAGTCTGGTAAGGGATTTAAAAAGATCTCAAAAGAATTTGAGATCAGCCCTTCCACTGTCTGGAAAATAGTCTACAAGTGGAGGACATTCAAAACAACTGCCCAGGTCTGGCTGTCCAAGCAAGTTCAGCCACAAGATGATAAAGAAGTAAAAAAAAAAAAAAAAAAAATGTAATGAGGGTACCTACAGCAGGTTTTTGCTACTGTTGATGTGAAAGTACATGTCTAAGAAAAAAATGAAGGCCAGACAGAGAGAACGTAGACAAAACCAGGACTTCTGGAATGATGTTTTTTGGACAAATTAGTCTAAAATGTAATGATTTGGACACCAGAACAGAGGACATGTTTGGCATTAACCAAATACAGCATTCTGTATTTGCTGTGGGGTGACTTGAAACAGGCTGTACATGCAAGAAAAAACTCAAACATCTCACAGCGGAAAGGAATTCTGCATTGAGGAATGGGACAAACCTTCCAGATTGATATCAGAGACTGGTAGATTTCTACAAGGAGTGTCTCACTGAAGTTATTTCGGCTAATGATCCGTGGGTAGCACACGCTATTAGGGGTTTCCTCAGTTAGAATAAGCATTTTTGTTGATATCTTTTGTTTAATGAGTAAAACAAGGTAAAAGTTTTTGGTTGACCTGCAATCAAATCACTTTCTTTTCCAGAGAAAAACATAAACAAAGTTAGACATTCGTATTTGAATATTTCTCAAGAAGAATTTAATATTAAATGGGGGTGTCCTAACTTTCTTTACATGACTGTATATTCGAGGTGTAAAGAGTACCTGAAAATCATACCTGAGTAAAAGTATAGAAACCGTACAGCAAAATATAGACCATTACAAGTTAAGTCAAATATGACTTGAGTAAAAGTATCTGATTTGAACTGTACTTGACTTTTTGTCTCTTCAGATTCACCAACACAAAGGCACATTTTAGTGAAAAGCCAAAAACAGTTGATTTGTTAGGTTTTGTTTTCTAAAATACAAATCAAATTGTACACCTCAATAATATATTAATAAAGATCAACACGAGCCAGAAGAAACAAAGATCAAACAAAAAGACAAAGTAGTGAATCGTTCAAAAAGTGACCTTCAATTAACAAATAAAATGACAGTATAATGTCACAAAGCGGAAGAACCAGTAGTATTCAGTGAACAAATCAAGTCAAGTCAAGTCAGGAGGCTGTTGTTGCCATTTCTAATATTCACAGTTTAACACAGTACACCGTAAAAATGAGAGAACGTTCATCCAGAACCCTGGTGCTAAACTAATAAACATAGAGCTACAACATACAACATAAAGCTACATAAAGTGCATCAAGTACAACCAAGTGCAAACAGTGCAAAAAAAAAACAGTACAGACAGACAACGCAAGACAGTGCGGGACAATACACATAACCCAAATAGCGCTGACCAGTAAACCTACTGTATACTCTGAATATACAATACTGTGCAAAGAGGAATTTTGCGGGGAATTTTGTTTGTATCGCCGTTTTAAATTACATTTCGTTTTTTATCGCTTTCATCGCTTTAAAATATCAAAATATCGTTTTGATTTCCTGCATCCTTCACTTTTCGTACTACACTACAGTAATCACATTAAGGTACGTAAATTCTCTGCTATGGCGAACATCCAGTTAATTCAGTGTGTGAAGAGTGACATGTTTAGTCGGTCTTTCTCCGTTGTTAGCGATAATTATCTGTGAGAAGTGTAAGCTAGTTTGCTCTTTGACGGAGAAGATCTTAGCATTAGAGGAGTGCATCCAGAGTCTAGAGAGAAGTAGTGAGTGTGAGATCAGTCCAGGTTCTGCAGGGGAAAGTCTGGATGCCTTAGGTGAAGGTAATATTCCCCCGACTCCGGCATTAGAGCACTCGCAGCGGGGCGAATGGGTGACGACTCGGTGGCATACTCGCAAAGCCAAAGCTAACGCTAAGGCTCGCCCACGGGAGCACCATTCCTCTCCGCTTCATATGTCCAACATGTTTGCTCACCTCAGTAAAGTACCCGCTGAGAAACCTGAAAGAGCTCTGGTTTTAGGAGACTCCATTCTGACAGACGTGAAATTAGCTAGACCTTCAGGGGCACCAGCAGCACAGGTTATGTGTATACCCGGAGCCAGGGCGCCGGACATAGTAGGTCAACTCAGATTCTTAGGAAAGCACAGGTTCTCTAAGATAGTTTTTCACACAGGAGCTAATAATATACGCCTTCGACAGTCAGAGGTTACTAAGAGTAATATTATAGAGGTGTGTAAATTAGTGAAGGCAACGTCCGATGCAGTAACATGCTCTGGCCCCATCCCAATGCGACGTGGCGATGTAGCCTACAGCAGGTTATGGTCGCTGCACTGCTGGATTTCCGAGTGGTGCTCCAAAAACAATGTGGCCTTCATTAATAATTGAAGCATTTTTGAGGGCAAGGCTGGCCTGTTAGGGCGGGACGGTGTCCATCCCACCCAGGAAGGTGCTGCTCTCATTTCTTGTAGTATAGGTAATAGTCTCATAACAGCACTAGTTAACAAGTGACTGTCTAGAGCCAAGGCCAGGGAGCAGACAGACAGGCTAAACCGACCGTCTGCTATAGTCGTCACTCAGGATCCACCATATTGAGACTGTGTCTGTCCCCCGAGCAAAACCAAAATATAGCAATTATGAGAAAGTCTGTTTTAGTAACCTGATTAACATTAAATTAAATAGGACTGAACGCACAGCCAGCACCATTGATCTAAAAATAGGATTGTTGATCATTAGATCTCTTACGTCAATAGCGCTTACTATAAACGAGATTATTACTGACCAGGAGTTTAATATAATGTGTTTGACAGAAACGTGGATTAAATCGAATGAATATGTAGCATTAAATGAAGCGAGTCCTCCTGGGTATAGTTACATACACCAACCCCGTCTAAATGGCAGAGGAGGCGGAGTCGCAGCTATTTATAATAATAATCTAAAAGTCACACAAAAGACTAAACACAAATGTAAAACATTTAAAGTTCTTTACACCAACATAAAATATTTAGTGTCCGAAAGCAGGTCTAGTCAGTCAATTCCACTAATTATTATTTATAGAGCCCCAGGGCCCTACACTGATTTTCTAATAGAATTTGCAGATTACATCACAAATGTAGCTACTTCATTAGACAAAGCATTAATTATTGGTGACTTTAATATTAATTTTGATAATCAGGAAGACTCCTTAAGAGCAGCAGTTTTGTCAATTCTAGTCAGTTGGAATTAATCAGAATGTTATAGGACCCACTCATAGTGGCGGACACACTCTCGATTTGTTGTTAAAATTTGGATTAAAAATAAAAAACTTAGTCATAATTCCACAGTCTGAAGCTATTTCAGACCATTATCTAATTTTTTTTTAAAATCTGCCTCAGTCATTGCATTTCTACCTCACCACGTTACCGTGTTAAGCGTACTTTCACGTCAGCTACAGCAGCGCGTTTTATCAATAATCTTCCAGAAATTGCGATATTAGATAGATCTCCGTCAGACCCCGCAGAGCTCGACTAGACCACTGAACACCTAGAATCAACGTTACGTTACACTCTAGATGATGTAGCTCCCCTTAAGTCCAAAATGATCAGGAAGAAAAAATTTGCACAGTGGTATAATGATCATACGCGCACCTCTAAACAGACCACTCGAAAATTAGAACGTAAATGGCGTCAAACAAAATTAACAGTATTTCAAATAGCATGGAAGGAGAGCCTCCTAAATTATAGAAAATCTCTTAGTGCTGCTAGATCAGCATATTTCCCCTCCCTCATAGAAAATAACAAGCATAATCCCAGATTTTTATTCTGCATGGTAGCAAAATTAATCGGAATAAAAGCACTGCACTCACATGCACACCAACATTTGATAGTAATGATTTCATGAACTTTTTTAATAATAAAATTAAGAACATCAGGCAAGAAATCCAGACAGTTAATATAAATCAAAATTATTTTAAATATCCCTGTAGACAGCAGTGTCATTATAGCAGACAATCAACCACAAAGCTTCACTCCTATTCATGAGAATGACTTAATTTGATTAATTTCATCATCAAAATCTGCATTCTCGATCTCTTGCCTACAAGTTTCTTTAAACAGATAACTCCAGAGGTAATTGAACCTGTTTTAAAAATATTAAACTCTTCCATTAGCACTGGTTATGTACCAAAATCCTTCAAACTGGCAGTTATCCACCCCCTTATTAAGAAACCTGACCTTGACCCATGTCAGTTGTCCAACTACAGACCAATATCAAATCTCTCTTAATATCCAAAATTGTAGAAAAGGTTGTAGCACAGCAGTTATGCTCATACCCACTTATGAATAACATTTTTGAAATGTATCAGTCAGGATTTCAGCCTCATCATAGCACAGAGACGGCGCTAGTTAAGGTTGGCCTCTGATCAGGGTTTTGTCTCCTTACTTGTTTTGCTCGACCTTAGTGCAGCTTTTGACACCATTGATCACAGTAAACTACTTGCTAGACTTGAGAACATTGTAGGAATAAATAGAACAGCTCTCTCTTGGCTCAGGTCTTATTTGACTGATCGCTATCAGTTTGTTGATGTAAATGGTGAGTTCTCCACACTCTATGAGGTAAAGTTTGGTGTTCCTCAAGGATCTGTCTTATGCTAATGAAACAGCTGTATATGTCATCAAAGCCAGATGAGAGAGATCAGCTTAACAATGTTGAGAAGTGTGTAAAGGACATTGGACAGTGGATGCTTAATAACTTTCTTCTGTTCAACTCAGATAAGACGGAAGTACTTTGACTAGGACCACATTCAATTCAATTCAATTCATTTTTATTTGTATAGCGCTTTAAAAAATGAACATTGTCTCAAAGCAGCTTTACACAGATAATGTGGTGATTAAAAGTAAATATGTTCTTTGTAAGTATGTTTGTCCCTGATGAGCAACTGTGGCAAGGAAAAACTCCCCAAGATGGCATAAGGAAAAAACCTTGAGAGGAACCAGACTCAAGAGGGAACCCATCCTCATCTGGGTTGCACCTAATGTCCATTTGAAGCAGATATACAATGTTGCGGGTTGCAGTGATGATGATCAGAAGCGAACTGTATTCCTGAGTCAGTGTAGCAGACTGTTGACATTAACTACAGTCCAGTCCAACCTCAAAGCTCCCGTTCTTACACATGCAGCTAGAAGTAAACTTTCCGATTACGTAGCATCTCTGGATGGTGTTCCTGCTTCAGCATGTACGGCTGTCAAAGACCTTGGTGTGATTATTGACCCGAGTCTTTCCTTAGAGGCTCACGTGAATCATATCACCAGGATCGCCTTCTTTCACCTTAGAAATATTGCTAAAATTAGAAATATGATGTCGTTACAGGATGCAGATAAACTAGTTCATGCTTTTGTTAAATCTAGATTAAACTACTGTAACGCTTTACTGCCTGGGTGTGCGAGTAAGTGCATAAATAAGCTTCGGTTAGTTCAGAATGCAGCAGCAAGAGTCCTCACGAGATCTACGATGACCACATCACCCCTGTTTTAATCAGTCTACACTGCTCCCAATCAAATCTCGCATCGATTATAAAATACTACTAATGACGTATAAAGCACTTAACGGTCTCGCACCGCAGTATCTGAGTGAACTTCGGTACCAGTATGATCCTCCACGCCTACTTAGATCAAAAGGTGCTGACTATTTGTTGGTTCCTCAAATAATGAAGACTACAGCAGGGGCAGATCTTTCTCTTATAAAGCCCCACAGTTATGGAAAACCAGTGTTCGGGACTCAGACTCAGTGTTTAAGTCAAGGTTGAAAACGTATTTATTTAGTCAAACCTTTGATCAGTAGATTTTTTTCTTAGGTAAAGATTCAGATCTGGGGGGAACATGGATATAGAGTGTTTGCTGAACTGGGATATTTATATGCTGTCGTCCGGGATTGATATTGTTACCAAATAAACCAGGTTTAAGTGCCAATAAACCAAACCTAGTTTAAGTGCCAATAAACCAAAATGAGTTGTAAAATAGTAACATTCAGTTCTCCAGCCTTTTGTTTCTCCGTCTAAACTTTATTATGATGTGTTGCAGCCATTAAATTCAAAATCTTCTTCTTCTTCTTCTTTCGGCTGCTCCCATTAGGGGTTGCCACAGCGGATCATCCGTCTCCATACCACCCTGTCCTCTACATCTGCCTCTTTTACACCAACTTCCTGCATGTCTTCCCTCACCACATCCATGAACCTCCTTCTTGGCCTTCCTTTTTTCCTCCTACCTGGTGGCTCCATCCTCAGCATTCTTCTACCAATATAATTCATGTCCCTCCTCTGAACATGTCCAAACCATCTCAATCTCGCCTCCCTCACCTTGTCACCAAAACATCCTACATGCGCTGTCCCTCTAATAAACTCATTTCTAATCTTATCCATCCTCGTCACTCCCAACAAAAACCTCAACATCTTCAGCTCTGCTACCTCCAGCTCCACCTCCTGTCTTTTACTCAATGCCACTGTCTCTAAACCATACAACATCGCAGGTCTCACCACAGTCCTATAAACTTTCCCTTTCAATTTTGCAGATACCCTACTATCACAAATCACTCCTGTCACTCTTCTCCACCCACTCCACCCTGCCTGCACTCTCTTCTTCACTTCTCTAACACACTCTCCATTACTTTGCACTGTTGAACCAGGTACCTGAATTCCTCCACCTTCTCCACCTCTTCTCCCTGCAACCGCA
>MU551637.1:0-30659 GCA_024362625.1 Silurus asotus | reverse complement strand
CATGCCCAGGTCTGGCTGTCCAAGCAAGTTCAGCCACAAGATGATAAAGTAGTAAAAAAAAAAAACCTAAAATGTAATGAGGGTACCTACAGCAGGTTTTTGCTACTGTTGATGTGAAAGTGCATGTCTCTACAATCAGAAAGGGACTGCACAAGTTTACCTTTCATGTTCTGTGTGCATGTCAGAAACCTTTGCTCTCTAAGAAAAAATATGAAGGTCAGACAGAGAGAACGTAGACAAAGACCAGGACTTCTGGAATGATGTTTTTTGGACAAATTAGTCTAAAATGTAATGATTTGGACACCAGAGCAGAGGTCATGTTTGGCATAAACCAAATACAGCATTCTGTATTTGCTGTGGGGAGACTTAAAACAGGCTGTACATGCAAGAAAAATCTTAAACATCTCACAGTGGAAAGGAATTCTGCATTGAGGAATGGGGCAAACCAGATTGATATCAGAAATTGGTAGATGGCTACAAGGAGTGTCTCACTGAAGTTATTTTAGCTAATGATCCATGGGTTGCACATGCTATTAGGGGTAGGGTGTCCTAACTCTTTTCCTCAGTAAGAATAAGCATTTTTGTTGATATCTTTTGTTTAATGAGTAAAACAAGGTAACATTTTTTGGTTTACCTGCAAACAAATCACTTTCTTTTCCAGAGAAAAACATAAACAAGGTTAGACATTTGTATTTGAACATTTCTCAAGAAGAATTTAATATTAAATGGGGGTCTCCTAACTTTCTTTACATGACTGTATATTCTAGGTGTAAAGAGTACCTGAAAATCATACTCGAGTAAAAGTATAGAAACCCTACAGCAAAATATAGACCATTACAAGTTAAGTCAAATATGACTTGAGTAAAAGTCTTAGTATCTGATTTGAACTGTACTTGACTTTTTGTCTTTTTAGATTCCCCAACACAAAGGCACATGTTAGTGAAAACCCAAAACCAGTTGATTTGTTAGGTTTTGTTTCCTAAAATACAAATCAAATTGTACACCTCAATAATATATTAATAAAGATCAACACGAGCCAGAAAGAAACAAAGATCAAACAAAAAGACAAATTAGTGAATCGTTCAAAAAGTGACCTTCAATTAACAAATAAAATGACAGTATCATGTCACAAAGCAGAAGAACAAGTAGTGTTCAGTGAACAAATCAAGTCAAGTCAAGTCAAGAGGCTTTTATTGTCATTTCTATTATACTAAGTGGTACACGGTACACCGTAAAAATGAGAGAACGTTCATCCAGAACCCTGGTGCTAAACTAATAAACATAGAGCTACAACACACAACATAAAGATACATAAAGTGCATCGAGTACAACCCAGTGCAAACAGTGCAGACAAAAACAGTACAGACAATACACATAACACAAAATAGCGCCGACCAGTAAACATACTGTATACTCTGAATATCCAATACTGTGCGAAGAGGACTATAAAAGACTATGAAGTTTATGAGTATATGTAAAAAAACACAATGCAGTGCAAAAACAGCAGTAGCAGCCAAGAAATTTGGTTGAGGTCTTGAGTCGCGCGACTCGAACAGGACGTTGTCGCCAAATCTCTCCAGATGGCCCGTCTCGCCTCCTAGTACCTCTGAATGCGACGTATTGCCTCCAAGTCCCTCTAAAGGTGACGTCGCTCTGCCTGTGGTCCCTGCCTTGGACGTTGTTTAGCCTAGGGTCTCCATTGAGGAGGTCGCTCAGCCTCCGGTCTTTGCCAATGGCGTCGCTCTGTTCTGGGTCACCGTGGTGGACATCGCTCCGTTCCAGACCTTCAGGGTGGACTTCGCTCTGCTGCAGACCTCCGTGGTGGATGTTGCTCTGTTCCAGACCTCCATGATGGGCGTTGTTTGGCTCCAGACCTCCATGGTGAGAGTCGCTCCGCTCCAGACTTCCGTAGGAGGTATCGCTCTGCTCTGGGCCTCCGCAGAGCGCATCGACCCGCCTCAGGTCCTTCTCGGCTTTCCCCGGTTTTGCGGCGATGCTGACTGGGCCTCCTTTTATTATTATTTATTTTTTTTTACATCTAATCATGTTACTGACTTGCTGCCAGTAAACCACTATGTTATAAAATAGTAACATTTAGTTCACCAGCCTTTTCTTTCTCCGTCCAAACTTTATTATGATCTATTAGCAGCCATCATATTTAAAATAACCTTATTTATTATAACTGAAATTATCCAAAATCAGAATAAAAAATTAAACAGTGCAGTTGTTAATGTGACATTGTCCGAGAAGCGCTATCCCAGATTAATAAAGATAATATTGATAAGATTATGGACAGCACATCAGACAGATACTGGTTCACTCAGTCAGAATCCGGATTTCAACCCATTAATTACTAGCAGGCTTGGTGCACCACATCTGCTTGTTTACAAGCATTTCATTTTAGCCTGTCAAGCAATAAAAGCCTTCACCATTCCATTGATATATTGTGTATATATGATATTCATTTGTGTTTTTTTTTTTTTCATAAAATACCAAAAATCTAAAATCTGTTCCTGTTTCTTTTTCAGGACTTCATGGATCTTATCCAGTTTCTAATCCTCTGCATTTTTGCTGTAAATGCAGTTGTCTGCGGGTGTCCATATCATTGCAGGTGCAATAAAACCGTGGTTTCTTGTACAGGATATACAATAACAGATTTTCCATCAAACATTCCCCCAAATACACAATCTCTAGAGATTACCCATTCTCGCATCAGCTCACTTAAACCTGATTATTTCAAAGCATTCTATAAAAATCTTGCAGTGTTGAACATAACTGATGCAAGAATTTGGGTGGTGCAACCTCACACCTTTAACCAGACACACAACCTACTCATCTTAACACTTTCAGCAACCAAGCTATCTTCTTTACCCCCATCCCTCCTTACTCCTCTTCAAAACCTAAAAACCTTAGACCTGAGTAAAAATATGCTGACTTGCATTCCAAAGGAGGCGTTTCAGGGTCTGACTCGCCTGGGGACCCTCATATTGCAGGAAAACAGCATCACAAATCTGCACCCAGGGACCTTCCGAGGACTTCGAAGTCTAAAGGTCTTGTCCCTAAAACAGAACAAACTGAAGGTGATTCCATGTCATATTTTTGACCACCTGGTGAACCTGAAGGAATTGCATCTGCAGAACAATGTCATCACGTGCATACATGCTGAACTTTTCACCAATCAGCAGAAGCTGGAAAAGCTCTATCTGCAGAACAATGACCTCAGGCAGATACCTGCTGAACTTTTCACCAATCAGAAGAAGCTGGAAAAACTCTATCTGCAGAACAATGTCCTTACGCAGATACCTGCTGAACTTTTCACCAATCAGAAGAAGCTGAAAGAGCTCTATCTCTCCAACAATTTGCTAACTGTTCTTCCTAAAGGTATCTTCCTGAACTTGCCTAGTCTACAGAATATCTCACTTTTCAACAACCAGCTGCACACACTGTCTCCCAACACCTTCGGCCCCATGCCCTTGCTCCAGGAGCTATGTCTGAATGACAATAAGTTAACTCGCCTCGAGAACAACGTGTTCAGCAATTTGACTCAGTTAAACCTCCTAGAGATCAACAGGAATCAGATCTCATACATCTCCTCTCGTGCCTTCAATGGATTGATTGGGCTGAAAGAAATTTCTTTACAAACTAACAACCTGAGGAGCCTTGAGGAAGGAGTGTTTAGAGGTCTTAATAATTTGGCTAAAATATCACTGAGTAACAACAAGATTCGGAACCTTCCTGGGAAGCTCCTCTATGGTCTCTCTCACTTAACCACACTGGCGCTTCAAAATAACTTTCTACTCTATTTACCAGAAGACCTTTTAATCTCACTAACTGACCTTCAAAATCTAGTGCTGTCTTGAAATCCCTGGAGGTGCACCCGTCAAATTTTACCCTTTCGAGACTGGCTAGTAAATCACCAAGATAAAGTACCCAGTGCTTCAAGCATCAAGTGCTTCACTCCCTCCTGGTTGAAGAACTGCAGTATTATAAACCTTGAAAAAACTATTCCTTGCTAACACCATTTACAAATTTCTCTTACTCTTCTTTTTTTATACTCCCCCACCACCGTACCTGCAGATCACACCACATCTGTCTGGGAGAACAAAGACCATACAGACGATCGACGCAAAACACACACAATCATTATTGCTTTGGTTTGTGCTGCAGTTATTGTGACTTTCGGCCTCTGTGCTGTTTGCTGGATCAAAAACAAATAAATGGACAGTCAAATATATAAACTAGTGACCTTTTGAAGGTGTACAATTTTATCAAGGGAAGATTTTGGGGGAAAATTCAAATAATGAGGTAGAAGTTTCAAGCAGCCAGTGGCAGAAAAGACAATTACCTAAGTGGCAGAATTTCAATGTCTGAGGTCGTAATGCCAGAAGGTAGAATTATATATATATTTTATAGTTTCCTCATTTTTATATGTTGCTTCTGGATCATTCAATCTTACATTATTAGTCCACCTCAAACAACCAGAGCATGTTCTTGCCTGTGAAAGATGTGACACTAACATTAAACATGATTATTCCACATTTAGTCTATTATGCTGTTATAGTAACCTCCACTCTTTGGGAAGATGTTCCACTGATTTTATGGAAATTCATTCCACCACAAGTGTGTTAGTAAAGTCAGGTATTGATGTAAATGATGTGAGGAGGCCTGGGATGCAGTTAGCATTCGCATTTATACCAAAGGTGTAGCTGTAATATCGCCTAAAACTCTTTACTACATTATTTTTCCACGTTCTTCCTTTCAGCAGTGGTTGTTTTTTGATTGTTATTACACAAATAATATTGTCATGTCTTACCTGTGGTGGACAGTAAGGAAGTAAATAAAATTCATCCCTGTACATAAGTAGCATTTCCACATATCTGTAGTGTACTGAAGTATTTCCATTTGGGGACACTTTAACTTCACTACATTTGAAAGTTAAATATCTTATTTTACACAACTACCTTTAGAAATATCAGTCGTTTGTTTTTGTTTCTGAGGATAAAAACGTAACTGATCAAACATGCAGCAAGTCACCAATCAGGGACGAGCTCGTGCTCTGTTTTAAACTTGATTAGATTGGTGCTTGGTGTGTCTACTGTACTGATCACCAACATACAGTTCAGTGTTAATAAAAGAAGGAAGTAACTCCTGCATGATTTTTTTAAGTGTTTGAAAATAATTATTTGCTCATGATAAATCATAGCACTTTGGATACTTACAGTAATTACATTTGAAGGCAAATTATTTTGTACTTTTACTTGAATTAAAGTTTAATGGGAGCATTTTTACTTTTACTGGAGTCATATTTTACACTGTATCTCTAACTCAAGTACATGGTTTGTGTACTTTGTCCACCACTTACAAAAACTTAACAATACAGTATAAACGTTTGAAAAAAGCTATATGTAATTTGTTATTTGTTGTGTACTTCTTGTTTGTTTTGTGTACTTTTGTTTATTATTTTTTTTTGTATTTGAGTGTTCTGTATGGTGTTTTGATGCTGCATTTTCTCGCCTGAAAAAAAAAGAAAAAGAAATAAAATAAAATTAAATAATTTTTATCCATTTGTGTGCTGTGGAAAATGTTCTCTTTTCCAGCGTGTGACTCCAGTGTGTGTGTGATTTATCATTAAAGCATGTTCTTTATCAAGGTTTTTAGTAATCATCCTCCACACAGATTTCAACATTATTTTCCCCACAAGATGTATATTCTATCTGGACCAGGTGGTACTCATAGTGGACTCAGAACTTGCACATGCATGTTGGCCAGTAGGTAAAGTAACTAATACTTTCCCTGGACCTGATGGACAAACCAGAACAGTTAAAATTCAGGTACACAATCGCACATATGTGAGTCCTGTATCCCGTATAGTCACACTCCCCAAACTCTCTGATGATCACGCTATTGATCCTACCATGTATTTATGGTTTCTCACTTTATCTAATGCACCTACACACAATTGGGGGCGAATTTGTCGGAAAGCCTAACCACGCCCCCTGAGCTAGCAGACTCTGCATCTGAGCAACAGCTGGAATAGCGGCACTTTTTGTTCATTTTATATTTTATTTTTCGTGGATAATCGATTCCCGGTGAGTCTCGTGCACATTATGTTTTGTTTTTTGGTTTGTTGTTGTTGTTGCTGATATTTATCGGAATTGAACACACATTAATCTGCAACACTGAGAAAAGTGAAAGTGTCCTACACACTGTACAGTAAAGATGTGTACAGAAGAAATGAAGGATATTAAGCAGAATTTAATGGTATTTTATCACCAAAACATGATTTTAACTTTATAAGAGCAGAATAAGGGACTACGGTACTGAAAGTCAAATGCGCTTCTTTTATTCTCAACTTTTTTACTGATACTCACATTTAAATCACATTGTGATGAATACAGTCTCATCTCATCATATACTTTTAATTTCTCATCATATACTCTTTATTTCTCATCATATACTTTTTATTTCTCATCATATACTCTTTATTTCTCATCATATACTTTTTTTTTCTCATCATATACTCTTTATAACATAATAAACTTAACATAATAAAATAGAAACTGTAGCTTGAAGTTCAGATTGAAAGGTCATGAGTTCAATCTTAGCACCGCCGATTAATTCCACTGCCTGGCCCTTGAGTGAGGCCCCTACCCCTCAACTGCTCGGTGTAGAAATGACATAAATGTAAATAAAACTGTACAAGAGCTTCTGTCAGATGCTGTATTAAATTTAAAGTCAAGTCAAGAAGCTTTTCTTGTCATTTGAACCAAATACAGGGAGTGCAGAATTATTAGGCAAGTTGTATTTTTGAGGATAAATTTTATTTGAGGATTTAATTTGAACAACAACCATGTTCTCAATGAACACAAAAAACTCATTAATATCAAAGCTGAATATTTTTGGAAGTAGTTTTTAGTTTTAGCTATTTTAGGGGGATATCTGTGTGTGCAGGTGACTATTACTGTGCATAATTATTAGGCAACTTAACAAAAAACAAATGTATACCCATTTCAATTATTTATTTTTACCAGTGAAACCAATATAACATCTCAACATTCACAAATATACATTTCTGACATTCAAAAACCAAACAAAAACAAATCAGTGACCAATATAGCCACCTTTCTTTGCAAGGACACTCAAAAGCCTGCCATCCATGGATTCTGTCAGTGTTTTGATCTGTTCACCATCAACATTGCGTGCAGCAGCAACCACAGCCTCCCAGACACTGTTCAGAGAGGTGTACTGTTTTCCCTCCTTGTAAGTGTGTGTGATTTATCATTAAAGCATGTCCTTTATCAAGGTTTTTAGTAATCATCCTCCACCCAGATTTCAACATTATTTTCCCCACAAGATGTACATTCTATCTGGACCAGGTGGTACTCATAGTGGACCCAGAACTTCCACGAGCATGTTGGCCAGTAGGTAAAGTGACTAATACTTTTCCTGGACCTGATGGACAAACAAGAACAGTTAAAATTCAGGTACACAATCACACATATGTGAGTCCTGTATCCCGTATAGTCACACTCCCCAAACTCGCTATTGATCACGCTATTGATCCTACCATGTATTTATGGTTTCTCACTTTATCTAATGCACTTACACACAATTGGGGGCGGATTTGTGGGAAACCCCTAACCACTCCCTCTGAGCTGGCAGACTCTGCATCTGAGCAACAGCTGGAATAGCGGCACTTTTTGTTCATTTTATATTTAATTTTTTGTGGATGATCGATTCCAGGTGAGTCTCGTGCACACTTTGTTTTGTTTTTCGGTTTGTTGTTGTTGATATTTATTGGAATCGAGCACACGTTAATCTGCAATACTGAGAAAAGCAAAAGTGTCCTACACACTGTACAGTAAAGATGTGTACAGAAAAAATGAAGGATATTAAGCAGAATTTAATGGTATTTTATCACAAAACATGATTTTAACTTTATAAGAGCAGAATAAGGGACTACGGTACTGAAAGCCAAATGAGCTTCGTTTATTCTCAACTTTTTCACTGATACTCACATACAGTCTCATCTCATCATCTCATCATATACTCTTTATTTCTCATCATATACTCTTTTTTTCTCATCATATACTCTTTATAACATAATAAACTTAACATCATAAAATAAAAACTGTAGCTTGAAGTTCAGATTGAAAGGTCATGAGTTCAATCTCAGCACCGCCGATTAATTCCACTGCCTGGCCCTTGAGTGAGGCCCCTACCCCTCAACTGCTCGGTGTAGAAATGACATAAATGTGAATAAAACATTCTGTCAGATGCTGTATTCAATTTAAAGTCAGGTCATGAAGCTTTTCTTGTCATTTGAACCAAATATATCTGACGTAGTACACAGTGAAATGAGACAGAGTTTCTCCTGAACCCTGCTGCTGCATAAACAACATAGAGCTTCATCACACAAAACCTTTGGGCATACAAACTGATTGATAAAAGTGCTGGAATGAATCAGGTATGGGATTCAAAAAGATCTTGAAAGAATTTGATATCAGCCCTTCCACTGTCTGTAAAATAGTCTACAAGTGGAGGACATTCAAAACAACTGCCAACATGCCTAGGTCTGGCTGTCCAAGCAAGTTCACCCCCAGAGCAGACCACAAGATGCTAAAGTAGTGACCAAAAACCTTAAAATGTAATGACGGTACCTACAGCAGGCTCTTGCTACTGTTGATGTGAAAGTACATGTCATGGTACATGTGCAAGTGGGAAACCTTTGCTCTCTAAGAAAAAAATGAAGGCCAGATTGAAGTTTGCCAGAGAAAATGTAGACAAAGAACAGGACTTCTGGAATAATGTTCTTTGGACAAATGAGTGTAAGATATAATGGAACAGAGAATTTGCAGCATTAAAACATCTCATAGCTAAAAGAATTCTGCGTTGAGGAATGGGGCAAATTTTCCTCAGACCGATATCAGAGACTGGTAGATGGCTACAAGGAGCATCTCACTGAAGTTATTTCAGCCAAAGGGGTAACACAATTAGAGGGGTAGGGTGTCCTAACTTTTTCCTTAGTTAAAATATGCATTTTTGTTGATATCTATATAATCTACAATTATAGAAACATTACAGCAAATGAACACCACTGCAATTCACCACTTCAAATATGACTTGAGTAAAAGTCTTAGAGTATCTGATCTAAACAGTATTTGAGTATTTGACTCTTGAACATCCTAAACACCAAGGAACATGTTAATGAAAAGCCAAAAAGAGTTGATTTGAGAGTTTTTTTTCCTAAAATTGAACCGAATGGTACACTTCAATACTACATTAACAAAGATCAACACAACTTTGCATGAAAAGCTTCCACAGGGGTCAATTGCTTATACATGTATAAAAACTGTATTTACTTTAATCAATGTAGAGTAGAAACTGTCATTAACTTGCTTATATATATAAACTGTTCATTCTTCTTTTTCAGGACTCCATGGATCTTGTCCAGTTTCTAATCTTCTGCATTTGTGCTGTAAATGCAGTTGTTCCTGAATGTCCAAATCATTGCAGGTGCAATGAAACCGTGGTTTTCTGTACTGGATATACAATAACAGATTTTCCTTTCCCCATTCCCCCAAATACAAGGTCTCCAGAAATTACCCGTACTAACATCACCTCACTTGAACCGGAACATTTTGATGCATTCTCTGAGACTCTTGCAGTGTTGACCATAACTGATGCAAGAATAACAGAGGTGCAACCTTACACCTTTAACCAGACACACAACTTAACCAGCTTAACACTTTCAGCAACCAAGCTATCTTCATTACCCCTATCCCTCCTTACTCCTCTTCAAAACCTGAAAATCTTAAACCTGAGGAAAAATATGCTGACTTCATTTTTAGAGGAGGCGTTTCAGGGTCTGACTCGCCTGGTGACCCTCATATTGCAGGAAAACAGCATCACAAATCTGCACCCAGGGACCTTCCGAGGACTTCGAAGTCTAAAGGTCTTGTCCCTAAAACAGAACAAATTAAAGGTGATTCCAGGTGATATCTTTGACCACCTGGTGAATCTGAACGACTTGCATCTGCAGAACAATGTCCTCACGTGGATACCTGCTGAACTTTTCACCAGTCAGAAGAAGCTGAAAAAGCTTTACCTCTCAAACAATTTGCTAACTGTTATTCCTGAAGGTATCTTCCTGAACTTGCCGAGTCTACAATATATTTCACTTTTTAACAACCAGCTGCACACACTGTCTCCCAACACCTTCGGCCCCATGCCCATGCTCCAGGAGCTATGGCTGTATGACAATAGGTTAACTCGCCTCGAGGACAACGTGTTCAGCAATTTGACTAATTTAAAACTTCTAGTGATCAGCAGGAATCAGATCTCGTACATCTCCCCTGGTGCCTTCAATGGATTGAATGTGCTGAAAGAAATTTCTTTACAAACTAACAACCTGACGAGCCTTGAGGAAGGAGTGTTTAGAGGTCTTCCTATTTTGGCTAACATATCACTGAGAAACAACCAGATTCAGCACCTTCCTGAGAAGCTTCTCGATGGTCTCTCTCACTTAACCACAGTGGAGCTTCAAAATAACTCTCTACTCTATTTACCTGAAAACCTTTTAGTTTCGCTAACCAACGCTCAAAATCTAGTGCTGTCTCAAAATCCCTGGAGGTGTGACCATCAAATTTTACCCTTTCGAGACTGGCTAGTAAAGCACCAAGATAAAGTACCCAGTGCCTCCAGCATCAAGTGCTTCACTCCCTCCTTGTTGATGAACAGCAGTATTTTAAACCTTCAAAATGATCAGTTACTAAAACCTTCCCAAATTTCTCCTACTCTTCTGTCTTTATACTCCTCCACACCCGTACCTGCAGATCACACCACATCTGTCTGGGAGAACAAAGACCATACAGATAATCGATGGAAAACACACACACTTATTATTGCTTTGGTTTGTGCTGCAGTTATTGTGACTATCGACCTCTGTGCTGTTTGCTGGATCAGAAACAAACGACGGGGCAGTCAAAATATAAACTAGTGACCTTTTAAGGGTGTAAATTATAAGAGCGGGAATTTCAGCACAGGAAATTCAAAAAACGAGGTAGAAATTTCAAGCAGCCAGTTGCAGAAAAGACAAGTACCTAAATACCAGAATTTAACCATCTGTGGTCTTAATTCCAGAAGGTAGATTTATAAAAAAAAAAAAAAAAAAATTCAATCAGTTCCACAGAATTTCTCAGATTCACAGTCTGTGCCTGGTGCATTATACTCTATCATCACTTTAATAACACCCATTTCTCTATTTCTATTATTATCATCAACTTCTCATTCACCACCAATTTATTCTACCCAAACTAGTAAAGAAAGAGAGAAAGCGTCAGTTGTTCCACCAAAATAATAAATCTCACATGTTATGGCATGATTTCATCCATGATCTTGACCAGAAGATAACACACTGTATATGGACAGAATAATATTCTGACAAACCAATCATCAGCACTGAGTTTCAGTATAACAAATTTTTTAATAAATAATAAAATAATTCAAATGATTCACAAAAACAATTAATTATTTATTTCTCTGTATTTTAATGCATCTAATATAATGGTAAGATTCACCAATTCACAAAAAGTTACCCATGTGATGCACTGCTTTAAAAAAAATGTTGGCATTTGTATCACAATGCATCATTTTTTACATATTTACTTCTGTAAAAACCGATTTATCTCTTTATAATTATTAGTAGGTGTGTTATATTTTAATTATATAGAAAGGGAACAATAATTTGTCACCAATGTTTCATTTGTTTCTGGAGCGCGTTCTCTCAGCGCTGCTGCTGCTACCTGAATATGACGTATCACAACATTGTGAAAACCTGAAAGTTACATAGAATACAGATTAACATGGCAGAGGTAGAGCTGTAACCTCCTGGAGACACAACAGGAAACGAACGTCTGGTTTTATTTAATCTTTATTTTTTTATTTTTTTTTGCACTACAAAGGCCTGTTTGTAAAAAGGCTCATGCGCTAGAAGTCTAGAAGTCAGAAGGCACTTAAGTAAATGTATGATTTGCTGTTTGTTCGAATAAAGGGGAAAAAAGCATACTATCTTTACCTTTCCTAAATTGCATAGCATCATAATCTCTTTTTCATTGCATCATGTTGCATTGAATTGAATCTAAATCGGATCGCACTGCATTGTAAAAGGGGTGAATCGTATCGCATCCTATTAGTAGCTGCTTTATATAAATATCTTTAATGTATCGTATTGTTGGCTATGCATCGAGATGTGACTTGCACTGGCATATTTTACGAAGATGGACAACCCTACTATATGGGTTTAGCATTTAAAGATTAAGGACCTTGCTTAAGGGCCCAGCAGTGGCAGCTTGTTGGTGCTGGAATTTGATCTTACAACCTTCTGATCCAAAGTCTAACACATGAACCACTGAGCCACCTTTTCCCATTATACTCTTGAAAGCCCAATCACCTTTTCTTCTACATTATTCTTTTCATCTTCAGGTTCTTGCTGGAACGTTGCCACATTCTCACATTCTGTAATCAGTTTGGAATTCACTACTGTGGAAAACATTCTTCTAATGACTACTAACTTTCAGGGTCATGTCAAAAGAGAACTGAAATACACTACTCTTTCACTTTGACTGGCACCAGTATTCAAGTTCCAGATTTCTCGTCTCTCACATAGTCTCATTTACAGTGTATTATTTGCTGAGGGTTTGTTTTTTGGTATCATAATTTTAGCTTCTGGATTTTTAGTTTTATGGTGTCCCAATACGTGTAGCTGTAATATACATTCGTTTTATATTCTTTTTATCATAAGTGCATTTACTGTGAAAGTCATCACACATATCACCATGTCTTACAAAAACCAAACAATACACCACAACAGCTGTAATATTAAAAGATATAATCAGCTGAAATTTACGATTTTAGTATTTTTGTTCGAAAACCTTAAACACCATTGTAATAAATCATTGATTGGATGACTATAGGTAACAGTATTTGTTGTGTACTTCCTTTTTGTGTTCTTTTGGTTGTAAATACTTCTTTGTATTTGAGTGTGTGATATTGTACCATTGCAGCTTTTCCTCTTTGAGCCTGATTATTGCCGGTCAGCTGGTTAAAATTATTTTCTATTTCTTAAAATAAAGTTCTCATGATTCACTTGTGTGGTGTAAAACGTTCTCTATTCCAGGGTGTGACCCAGAGTGTGCGATTTGTCATTTGACCACTTCCTTCATTGAGGTTTCTCTTCCTTTTCGTCATCTTCCACCCAGATTTCCACATTATTTCCCACAAGATGTTCATTCTGTCTAAACAATATCTATTTATAACATGTAAAAACTGCTGAAGGAACAATAATGCAATGCAGTATATACAGTAATCCCCTGAATTTAAGGAAGTATCATTAGAAGTGGTGAAGGGGATGATGATGTTAGAACTTTAAGATGCACATGGAATTTAAGTTGTTTTTTCGAACATCACATTTTGCACTTAGTCTCCATTTATCGTTATAAAAAGCTCCACTCTTCCGGGAAGATGCTCCACTAGATTTTGGAGATTTGTGCTCATTCAGCTACAGGAGTGTTAGTAAAGTCCATGATGTATATGACGTGAGGAGGCCTAGGTTGCAGTCAACATTCACATTGATGGTTCAGTAGAGGTCAGAGCTCTCAGGCAGAGGATCTTCTACTCCAACCCATGGAAAGCACATATTTGTGTACACAGGGCATAATCATGCTGGAGCAGGTTTGAGTCTCCTCTTAAAAATAAAATAGTTTAACTAAATTTACGTTAAATGAACAAAATCAAATAAATAAGACTCAATCAGTAAAAATTATCCGACCATAAGAGTGAAGCTGAAAGGTCTTTGTCGCCCTCTTGTGGCTAAATTCAGTACAATTTCAGTTTTTAAATCCCAGTGATCGTGTTATGTCTCCATGTATACACTGATCAGGCTTTATGACCAACTGCCTTATATTGTGTCTTTAAAATGTTTAATAGATAGATATTTTTTCGCGTCATTATCACCTCATTTGGTATATTTTAGTGGAAAGTTCTAGAATGTCGTATACCGTATTATCAAGTTGAAACACATTGAATGGTCGTTGTTTGCATCAGCCACATGGTGTCACTGTTACTTTTGTTTGTAAATATTTTTTTTTTATGTTTGAGTGTACAGTAAATTGCATCATTGCTGCATTTTTTTCTTGGGCCCCATGATGCACTTTTGCCTGGAAAAAGTTATTTTATATTTCTTTATATAACTCTCATGATTAATTTTTGTGCTTTGGGAAACGTTCATTTTTCCAGTGTGTGACCACAGTGTGTGTGATTTATCATTAAACCACTTTCATTATTGAGGTTTCTCTTGAGTAATCATCCTCCACCAAGATTTCATCATATTCTCCCACAAGATGTTCATTATATCTGAATATAGATTTTTAACAAAACATTTTTAAAGAAATTAATATATAATGTATGCAGTAATTTCGTCATCTTCCACCCAGATTTCCACATTATTTCCCACAAGATGTTCATTCTGTCTAAACAATATCTATTTTTAACATGTAAAAACTGCTGAAGGAACAATAATGCAATGCAGTATATACAGTAATCCCCTGAATTCAAGGAAGTATCATTAGAAGTGATAAAGGTGATGATGATGTTAGAACTTTAAGATGCACATGGAATTTTGGTTGTTTTTTGAACATCACATTTTGCACTTAGTCTCCATTTATCGTTATAAAAAGCTCCACTCTTCCGGGAAGATGCTCCACTAGATTTTGAAGATTTGTGCTACAAGAATGTTGGTAAAGTCCATGATGTATATGACGTGAGGAGGTCTGGGGTGCAGTCAACATTCACATTGATGGTTCAGTGGAGGTCAGAGCTCTCAGGCAGAAGATCTTCAACTCCAACCCATGGAAAGCATATATTTGTGTACACAGGGCATTATCATGCTGGAACAGGTTTGAGTCTCCTCTTAAAAATAAAATAGTTTAATTAAATGTACGTTAAATGAACAAAATCAATTAAATAAAACTCAATCAGTAAAAATTATAAGAGTGAAGAGTGAAGCTGAAAGGTCTTTGTCGCCCTCTTGTGGCTAAATTCAGTACAATTTGAGTTTTCAAATCCCAATGATCGTGTTATGTCTCCATGTATACACTGACCGACTTTATGACCAACTGCCTTTTATTGTGTCTTGACCATGAATGATAAATATATCACCTCATATTATCACCTCATTTGGTAAATTTTAGTGGAAAGTTCTAGACTGTTGTATACCGTATTATCAAGTTGAGACACATTGAATGGTCGTTGTTTGCATCAGCCACATGGTGTCATTTTTGTTTGTAAATATTTTTTTTTTATGTTTGAGTGTACAGTAAATTGCATCATTGCTGCATTTCCTTCTTGGGCCAGATGATCCACTTTTGCCTGGAAAAAGTTAATTTCTATTTCTTTATATAACTCTCATGATTAATTTTTGTGCTTTGGGAAACGTTCATTTTTCCAGTGTGTGACCACAGTGTGTGTGATTTATCATTAAACCACTTTCATTATTGAGGTTTCTCTTGAGTAATCATCCTCCACCAAGATTTCATCATATTCTCCCACAAGATGTTCATTATATCTGAATATAGATTTTTAACAAAACATTTTTAAAGAAATTAATATATAATGTATGCAGTAATCCCCTGATATCAAGGAAGTGTAATTATTATGATTTAGCCGATCCCATATGGAAAATCCCATTCCACATTAATCAACATTTCCTGTTATAATAAGCTTCACCCTTCTGGAAAGATGTTCCACTAGATTGTGTAGTGTGCTTGTGGAGACTTGTCTAGATTCATTCTGCCACCAGGGCATTTCTGATGCATGAGTGTTTTAAATACATATCTGTAGTGAAGTAATTCACCCTTCAGTGATTGGGGTTTGAGTGTAGACCAGTTAAACATCACTTAAAAGATTGGTAGAAGAACAGATTAGTAATAGGGAATAGTTTTTAAATGTCTGACAACATGTTGTCTCCACCTCAATCTCCTGGAAAGCCTTGACACAGACCCAGGTTCTTACCACCTGAGAGGGTAGTTTAAAGTCTCTTAAGCATCTCAGAAGATACAGACGCTGCTGGTCTTCTTCACCAGGGTGTTGATGTGACAGGACCAAGACAGGTCCAATGGTACCTACTTTGTGGGAGGAGACAGAGAGATGAGAGCAGCCTATGAACTAATGGCACCTCAGTTAAGGGAGCAGCTCGCAGAACAACAGATTTTATTCAGATTTATCCCCACTGGTGCCCCTTATGTTAAGGGGGCGTAAGAACAGGAGGTTAAATCAGTAAAACAGGCTTTAAAGTTAGTACTGAAGGATCATACAGTAACTGAGACTGTACTCTGTGCTGTTCTAACTGAGGAACAGAGCATCCTAAATGCTAAGACTCTGGTATATGTGTTCCATTTACACCCAAATGGGACCCAGTTACACCCAACATCACACATCACAAGTGTTCTATTAAGTAATATTTTCGGATGAAGAAAATGAAAACATAGTCAATAAGAAAAAATATTAATCTGGACCAGGTGGTACTCAGAACTTCCACGAGCATGTTGGCCAGTACTACTGGACAACAGTAGGTAAAGTGACTAATTCTTTCCCTGGACCTGATGGACAAACCAGAACAGTTGAAATTCAGGTACACAATCGTACAGATGTGAGTCCTCTATCCCGTATAGTCACACTCCCCAAACTCCCTGATGATCACGCTATTGATCCTACCATGTATTTATGGTTTCTCACTTTATCTAATGCGCTTACACACAATTGCGGGCGGCTTTGTGAGAAAACCCAAACCACGCCCCCTGCGTTTCCACACATCTGAGCAACAGCTGGAATAGCGGCACTTTTTATTGATTTTTATATATTTTTCGTGGATGATCGATTCCAGGTGAGTCTCGTGCACACTTTGTTTTGTTCTTCGGTTTGTTGTTGTGAATGCTGATATTTATCGGAATCGAACACACGTTAATCTGCAACACTGAGAAAGTGAAAGTGTTCAGTAAAGATTTTTACGGATGAAATGGAGGATATCAAGCAGAATTAAATGGTATTTTATCACCAAAACATGATTTTAACTTTATAAGAGCAGAATAAGGGACTACGGTACTGAAAGTCAAATGCGCTTCTTTCATTCTCAACTTTTTCACTGATACTCGCATTTAATCTTATGTTGGTTACATTTTAATGTCTTATGTTGGCTTTCTGTTACTATCTCTTATGTTAATGGGTCGGTTTTGACCCGTGTCTTAAAACAGTCATAAAATACCCTCTAAACTATTATTTATCATCCAATCTGTTTCCTACCTCTTGGTTACCTTGTTAGGTTTCTTCACACATGCAAATATTGCTTTTAATATTTTTAATTTGATATTTTCAATTCGTTTTCAATAAAAAAGTGTAAAATAAACCTCAAGAGAATTATATAAATAAATTAAAGATTGTTATGTTGCCTGACTATTGCTGAGGGGTATTAGAAAACATCTCTAAATTATAAAATATAAAAAATAAAAAGTATTTTTATATTATTGACTATAGTAACATCTATGGTGTTCTGGTCAATTTTGACCCATATATTTTTACTCCAAAAAAAAAATTAGAATTAGTAATAATAAAAATATATAGATTTGCAGTCAAACAAACAACAACCAATCGAGCAAATCCTAGTACTTGATTTGCTCGATTGGTTGTTTTTTGTTTGACTGCAAATCCAAAAAAAGTCTTTGTTTGCAAAAACATATGTGTATGTGTGTGTTTAGATGCATGTGTGGCAAAAACTTATATTATTATATATTATATATTTTTTTCAGTAGAAGCACAATATGTTTGTCTTTCTGTCCTTATTGCTAGGGCAGACCTGACACCTCTTTCTTTTAGAATCAGGTAGCTTCAGTGGGGTTGTGGTTGTTGCTGTGCTGGTTGATGTTGAGGCAGGGCTGGCTGAGAAGGATGCTGGTGCTGATGCTTCTTGAGTTGCTGATGGCATGGATAGTGTGCTAGGTGAACTCTGCAGCTGTCTAACCATGGCTGGGTCTCAGCTTCGCTCAATGGGTGTCTTGACTAAGGAACTTCCTAGCTCCTCTAGAAAGCTTCTTCGCTTGTTTTTTTTGGTTGAGGTCCACCCTAGCTGGATGTGGTGCCACAACACAAATGCATTGTATGCGGACACATCTAGGATGTTATAAAACACATCCACTGGCCATCTCCTGGTCATTCACTGGCAAGTGGAGGTGACAAGTCAGCTCATCCAGGTTATCCACTCCTCCTTTGTTTTTATTAAAGTCCAGGATAAGTATGGGCTTTGTCTTACTTTCTGATGACACATCTTCATCTTTGTGAATTATGGACATAAGTACCATCTGTATCATCTGTATCACAATGCTGCTCTGTGTCCGCTGTCTCATTTTCAGCAAAGAGATGATCTCAATCTTCTAATTTTCTGCATGCTATAAAATGTTATATTATAACTGGGTCAAAACCGACCCTAACACCACAAAGGTCATAATTTTAATCAGAGAAATTTATAATCTAGTTAAAGAGATTTTTTTTTATTTTATTTTCTTTAAATAGAGGTTCTTCATGCTTGTTGGTCTACACCACCTTCTTGTGAGTGTGTTTTAAGTGCACGTGCAGAATCAATACCTGCATCCACACACGCCTTTCATCAGTACATGATGAGTTCAAGTCCCTGGGAAAACAATGTGTGTTCTATAATTCCTTAAGTGCTAAAAATCTTCCAAGTCTTATGAGAAATGAAAATGAAATGATTTTGAGAACAGATGTTATCATTAGCATATTGTCTTCGCTTTATTAAATTTACATATTTTTATCCTTAACTGCTTTGAAATCATTTGCCAAGTAAGTTTTAATTCCTTTCTGAAGAAAACAAACAAAAAAAAAATCAAACTAAAGACCGAAAATAGATGATTTGATGTCTGTTATCATGAGGAAGGAAACTACTTGAGTGCAATCAGGTTAGTTTCCTGTTTTATATACAGTATTTATGGCAAAACCTTTTTTTTCCCTGTACTAGTTAGTTTGTAAATTAGAAAACTAAAGTAGTAACATAATACATTTTATATAATAAAATAAAAACAGTAGCTCAAAGTTCAGATTGGAAGGTCATGAGTTCAAATCCCAGCACTGCCGATTGATTCCACTGCTGGGCCCTTGAGTGAGGCCCCTACCCCTAAACTGCTCAGTGTAGAAATGACAAAAAAATAAAAAATCTTGTGAAGAATAAATTAAAATATCCCCACATTTATTCCCTCTTAAAATGGCTAAAATCACACACTGGTGTATCACATCAGGTACGCATGATTACTGTTACTCAGCTTTCTGAAGGCGATTTGAGGTATTTAAACCTTAGACATTTAGTTTGGTGTGCTCCTGACTGTTGAAGTGAGAATGAACAACGTGGTGAGATCGAAAGAGCTGTCTGAGGCTGAAGATTATAGCAAGTCAAGTCAAGTCAAGTCAAGTGGCTTTTATTGTCATTTTTACTATACACAGTGGTACACAGTACACAGTAAAAACTAAACAGCGCTCCTCCGGAACCCTTGTGCTACACTAAACAACAAAACAACATAAAGTGCATCGAGTGCAGCCTGGTGCAAACAATGCAAACAAAAGAACAGTACAGACAGACAGAGTGCAGACAGACAACACAAGACAAGACAAGAGACAAAAACCAAGTATAGCGCCGACTAGTAAACCCACTGTATACTTAAATATACAGTACTGTGTGAGGAGAAATGTTAAAACTATAACCAGGAGAAAATACAAACAGAACCTGTCTGGAAAATAGTCTACAAGTGAAGGACATTCAAAACAACTGCCAGCATGCCCAGGTCTGGCTGTCCAAGCAAGTTCAGCCACAAGATGCTAAAGTAGTAAAAAAAAAAAACCTATAATGTAATGAGGGTACCTACAGCAGGTTTTTGCTACTGTTGATGTGAAAGTGCATGTCTCTACAATCAGAAAGGGACTGCACAAGGTTACCTTTCATGTTCTGTGTGCATGTCAGAAACCTTTGCTCTTTAAGAAAAAATATGAAGGCCAGACAGAGAGAACGTAGACAAAACCAGGACTTCTGGAATGATGTTTTTTGGACAAATTAGTCTAAAATGTAATGATTTGGACACCAGAGCAGAGGACATGTTTGGCATAAACCAAATACAGCATTCTGTATTTGCTGTGGGGAGACTTAAAACAGGCTGTACATGCAAGAAAAAACTCAAACATCTCACAGCAGAAAGGAATTCTGCATTGAGGAATGGGGCAAAAAAGATTGATATCAGAGACTGGTAGATTTCTACAAGGAGCATCTCACTGAAGTTATTTCAGCTAATGATCCGTGGGTAGCACACGCTATTAGGGGTAGGGTGTCCTAACTCTTTTCCTCAGTTAGAATAAGCATTTTTGTTGATATCTTTTGTTTAATGAGTAAAACAAGTTAACATTTTTTGGTTTACCTGCAAACAGATCACTTTCTTTTCCAGAGAAAAACATAAACAAGGTTAGACATTTGTATTTGAACATTTCTGAAAAATAATTTAATATTAAATGGGGGTGTCCTATCTTTCTTTACATGACTGTATATACGAGGTGTAAAGAGTACCTGAAAATCATACTCGAGTAAAAGTATAGAAACCCTACAGCAAAATATATACCATTTCAAGTTAAGTCAAATATGACTTGAGTAAAAGTCTTAGTATCTGATTTGAACTGTACTTGACTTTTTGTCTCTTCAGATTCCCCAACACAAAGGCACATGTTAGTGAAAAGCCAAAAACAGTTGATTTGTTAGGTTTTGTTTCCTAAAATACAAATCAAATTGTACACCTCAATAATATATTAATAAAGATCAACATGAGCCAGAAAGAAACAAAGATCAAACAAAAAGACAAATTAGTGAATCGTTCAAAAAGTGACCTTCAATTAACAAATAAAATGACAGTATCATGTCACAAAGCAGAAGAACCAGTAGTATTCAGTGAACAAATCAAGTCAAGTCAAGTCAAGAGGCTTTTATTGTCATTTCTAATATACACAGTGGTACACTGTAAAAATGAGAGAACGTTCATCCAGAACCCTGGTGCTAAACTAATAAACATAGAGCTACAACACACAACATAAAGCTACATAAAGTGCATCGAGTACAACCCAGTGCAAACAGTACAGACAGACAACACAAGACAGTGTGGGACAATACACATAACACAAAATAGTGCTGACCAGTAAACATACTGTATACTCTGAATATACAATACTGTGCAAAGAGGACACAATGCAGTGCGAAAACAGCAGTAGCAGCCAAGTAATTTGGTTGAGGTCTTGAGGAGCACGACACGAACAGGACGTTGTCGCCAAATCTCTCCAGATGGCCCGTCTCGCCTCCTAGTACCTCTGAAGGCGACGTCGATCTGCCTGCGGACTCTGCCTTGGACGTTGTTTAGCCTAGGGTCTCCATTGAGGAGGTCCCTCAGCCTCCGGTCCTTGCCAATGGCGTCGCTCTGTTCTGGGTCGCCGTGGTGGACATCGCTCCGTTCCAGACCTTCAGGGTGGACGTCGCTCTGCTCCAGACCTCCGTGATGGACGTTGCTCTGTTCCAGACCTCCGTGGTGGAAGTTGCTCTGTTCCAGACCTCCGTGATGGGCGTTGTTTGTCTCCAGACCTCCGTGGTGAGCATCGCTCCGCTCCAGACTTCCGTAGAAAGCGTTGCTCTGCTCCGGGCCTCCGCAGAGCACATTGACCCGCCTCAGGTCCTTCTCGGCTTTCCCCGGTTTTGCGGCGATGCTGACTGGGCCTCCTTTTACCCTGGATGGATGGCGAGGCTCTCCTCCGAGTGCCACCAGCGAGCGTGGGTGGGTTTGGGGCATCAGGTTGGGGTAATGTCAGGGATTTTATATATATATATATATACTTCAGTCGATTTCTGACTCAGATGTTTTTTTTTTGAAAGAGAACAAGCTGGACAGTACCAGGGCTAGTGATTGATAGGTTGTGAGTTAAAATCCCAGCACTGCCAAGACGCCTGTAAGCGTGACCCTTAACCTTGAACTGTTCGATCGCATTGCTCTGGTTAAAATCTGAATGTAAATGTGATCATCAGGAGCTGCCACAAGTCACACTGTAACATTTAAAACACTGACTGTCACACAGACACACATACATACATACACACACATACACACACACACACACACACACACACACACACACACACACACACACACACACACACACACACACACACACAGTGTGAACTTGGTCCATCAACACAAATTCAGTCAATCAACCCATCATCCTTTAGAGCTGCATTTTCACACTGGCACTCAGCCTCGTCTCCAGGGTTAAACAGATGTTAATAGTTTGTGTTAATATGCGTGGGTGTGTGTTTGTGTCTGTGTGTGTGTGTGTGTGTGTGTGTGTGTACCTGCCAGAAAGAAAGAAATGAGAAAATCTCCTGTGCTTGTGCCTTGACACCGCAGATTATTAAAGCCACAAACAAATGAACACAGATGTATGTATTACGAGCAGTTGTTGTAGTTCCAGCACCTGATCGCTCTGATAAATGTCTATAATAAAGCCTCTATGCCTCAGAGTACATAAACTAGGTTCTGTGCATCAGAGGAATAGCCAAGTCATCAAAAAAAGCTGTAAATATTTCATACGCAATCTAATAAAAGCACTTATGCAGCCTTGTAAGATAAATGGCTGGTGGGATTAACACTGATGATGATGATGATGATGAAGCACAGAACAGGATCTGTGACCAATCTCTGATTGCCAGACACTCTACTCCGAAACAATTCCCAAATTTGGATGTTAATAGGAAAACAGCATCACAAATCTGCACCCAGGGACCTTCCGAGGACTTCGAAGTCTAAAGGTCTTGTCCCTAAAACAGAACAAACTGAAGGTGATTCCATGTCATATTTTTGACCACCTGGTGAACCTGAAGGAATTGCATCTGCAGAACAATGTCCTCACGTGCATACCTGCTGAACTTTTTACCAATCAGCAGAAGCTGGAAAAGCTCTATCTGCAGAACAATGACCTCAGGCAGATACCTGCTGAACTTTTCACCAATCAGAAGAAGCTGAAAGAGCTCAATCTCTCCAACAATTTGCTAACTGTTCTTCCTGAAGGTATCTTCCTGAACTTGCTGAGTCTACAGAATCTCTCACTTTTTAACAACCAGCTGCACACACTGTCTCCCAACACCTTCGGCCCCATGCCCTTGCTCCAGGAGCTATGTCTGAATGACAATAATTTAACTCACATCGAGGACAATGTGTTCAGCAATTTGACTCAGTTAAACCTTCTAGAGATCAACAGGAATCAGATCTCATACATCTCCCCTCGTGCCTTCAATGGATTAATTGGGCTAAAAGACATTTCTTTACAGACTAACAACCTCAGGAGCCTTGAGGAAGGAGTGTTTAAAGGTCTTAATAATTTGGCTAAAATATCACTGAGTAACAACAAGATTCGGAACCTTCCTGGGAAGCTCCTCTATGGTCTCTCTCACTTAACCACACTGGAGCTTCAACATAACTTTCTACTCTATTTACCAGAAGACCTTTTAATCTTACTAAATGACCTTCAAAATCTAGTGCTGTCTGAAAATCCCTGGAGGTGCACCTGTCAAATTTTACCCTTTCGAGACTGGCTAGTAAAGCACCAAGATAAAGTACCCAGAGCCTCCAGCATCAAGTGCTTCACTCCCTCCTGGTTGAAGAACTGCAGAATTATAAACCTTGAAAAAACTATTCTTTGCTAACACCTTTTACAAATTTCTCTTACTCTTCTTTTTTTATACTCCTCCACCACCGTACCTGCAGATCACACCACATCTGTCTGGGAGAACAAAGACCATACAGACGATCGATGGAAAACACAATCATTATTGCTTTGGTTTGTGCTGCAGTTATTGTGACTATCGGCCTCTGTGCTGTTTGCTGGATCAGAAACAAATGAGTGGACAGTCAAAATATAAACTTGTGGCCTTTTGAAGGTGTAAATTTCATCAAAGAAAGATTTTTCAAATAATTCAAAGAATGAGGTAGAAGTTTCAATGCAGTTAGCATTCACATTTATACGAAATGTGTAGCTGTAATATCGCCTAAAACTTTTTACTATATTATTTTTCCATGTTTGTTATTTCAGCAGTGGTTGTTTTTTTATTGTCATTACACATAATATTGTCATGTCTTACCAGTGTTGGACAGTAAGGAAGTAAATAAAATTCATCCCTGTACATAAGTAGCATTTCCACATATCTGTACTGTACTGAAGTATTTCCATTTGGGGACACTTTAACTTCACTACATTTGAAAGTTAAATACCTTATTTTACACAACTACATTTAGAAATATTATTCATTTATTTTTGTTTCTGAGGATAAAAACGTAACTGATCAAACACGCAGCAAGTCACCAATCAGGGACGAGCTCGTGCTCTGTTTTAAACTTGATTAGATTGGTGCTTGGTGTGTCTACTGTACTGATCACCAACATACAGTTCAGTGTCAATAAAAGAAGGAAGTAACTCCTGCAGGATTTTTTTAAGTGGTTGAAAATAATTCTTTGCTAATGATAAATCATAGCACTTTGGATACTTACAGTAATTACATTTGAAGGCAAATTATTTTGTACTTTTACTTGAATGAAAGATTATTGGGAACATTTTTACTTTTACTGGAGTCATATTTTACACTGTATCTCTAACTCAAGTACATGGTTTGTGTACTTTGGCCACCACTTACAAAAACTTAACAATACACTATGAACGTTTGAAAAAAGCTATATGTAATTTGTTATTTGTTGTGTACTTCTTGTTTGTTTTGTGTACTTTTGTTTGTAATTTTTTTTTTGTATTTGAGTGTTTTGTATATTGTTTCGATGCTGCATTTCTCACCTGGAAAAAATTATATTTCTTAAAATAAAATAATTTTTATCCATTTGTGTGCTGTGGAAAACGTTCTCTTTTCCAGCGTGTGACTCCAGTGTGTGTGATTTATCATTAAAGCATGTCCTTTATCAAGGTTTTTAGTAATCATCCTCCACCCAGATTTCAACATTATTTTCCCCACAAGATGTACATTCTATCTGGACCAGGTGGTACTCATAGTGGACCCAGAACTTCCACGAGCATGTTGGGCAGTCGGTAAAGTGATTAATACTTTCCCTGGATCTGATGGAAAAACAAGAACAGTTAAAATTCAGGTACACAATCACACATCTGTGAGTCCTGTATCCCGTATAGTCACACTCCCCAAACTCGCTTTGGATCACGCTATTGATCCTACCATATATTTATGGTTTCTCACTTTATCTAATGCCCTTACACACAATCGGGGTCAGATTTGTGGCAAACCCTAATTCAATTCAATTCATTTTTATTTGTATAGCGCTTTTAACAATGAACATTGTCTCAAAGCAGCTTTACACAGATAATGTGGTTATTAAATGTAAATATGTTCTTTGTAAGTATGTTTGTCCCTGATGAGCAACTGTGGCAAGGAAAAACTCCCAGAGATGGCATAAGGAAGAAACCTTGAGAGGAACCAGACTCAAGAGGGAACCCATCCTCATCTGGGTTGCACCAAATGTCCATTTGAAGCATTTATACAAAGTTGCAGGGTGTAGTGATGATGCTCAAAAGCAAACTGCACTCCCGAGTCAGTGCAGCAGACCGCCGACACCAACTACAGTCCAGTCCGTCCTCAAAGCACCCGTTCTACTCCGGAATTACATGGAACCACCCAAGGTGTTGAGGAGAGACCGTCCCAAGCTGCACAGAAGTGTGAAGATCCGCGGAGGGGAGAGGGGCAGGAACAGTGGTCACTGGAGCCTCAGGAGCATGTTTAACTCGACCGAGAGAGAAAGAGAGAGAGAGAAAGAGAGAGAGAGAGATGGTGACAGGAAGGGAAGGATATGGATTATTAAGTGTCCCTATTGGTGTATGAAAGTTAATGTTACTGTGCAGTTTGGACTCCGGCAAGACTCACTATGGCAGCATAGCTAAAAGGGAAAACCAGAAGGTAACACAAAAATGAGGGATCTCTGGGATAAGAGACGACCCACCACACCACCGTCAACAAACCCGAGTGAACGTGTGAATGTGAGGGGACGACAGCATACAAATATACCAGTTCACCAAACACTCTACATCTATGTTTCCTCCAGATCTGCACCTTTACCTAAGAAAAATCTACTGATCAAAGACTTGACTAAATAAATACGTTTTCAGCCTCGACTTGAACACTGAGACTGTGCCTGAGTCCCGAACACTGATTGGAAGGCTGTTCCATAAATGTGGGGCTTTATAAGAGAAAGATCTGCCCCCTGCTGTAGTCTTCATTATTTGAGGAACCAAAAGATAGCCAGCACCTTTTGATCTAAGTAGGCGTGGAGGATCATACTGGTACAAAAGTTCACTCAGATACTGCGGTGCGAGACCGTTAAGTGCTTTATACGTCAGTAGTAGTATCTTATAATCAATGCGAGATTTGATTGGGAGCAGTGTAGGCTGATTAAAACAGGGGTGATGTGGTCGTATTTCCTAGATCTGGTGAGGACTCTTGCTGCTGCATTCTGAACTAACTGAAGCTTATTTATGCACTTACTCTCACACCCAGACAGTAAAGCGTTACAGTAGTCTTATCTAGAAGTAACAAAAGCATGAACTAGTTTTTCTGCATCCTGTAACAACATCATATTTCTAATTTTAGCAATATTTCTAAGGTGGAAGAAGGCGATCCTGGTAATATTATTCACGTGAGACTCAAAGGAAAGACTCGGGTCAATAATCACACCAAGGTCTTTGACAGCCATACATGCTGTAACAGAAACACCATCCAGAGATGCTACGTAATCAGAAAGTTTGCTTCTAGCTGCATGTGGTCCTAGTAAAAGTACTTCTGTCTTATGAAACACCATCCAGAGATGCTACGTAATCCGAAAGTTTGCTTCTAGCTGCATTTGGTCCTAGTAAAAGTACTTCCGTCTTATCTGAGTTGAGCAGAAGAAAGTTATTAAGCATCCACTGTCTAATGTCCTTTACACACTCCTCAACACTGTTTAGTTGATCTCTCTCATCTGGCTTTGCTGAAATATACAGCTGTGTGTCATCAGCGTAGCAATGGAAGCGAATCCCATGTTTATGAATGATTTCACCAAGAGGCAGCATATATAAGGAGAAAAGCAGTGGGCCTAAGACAGATCCTTGAGGAACACCAAACTTTACCTCATAGAGTGTGGAGAACTCACCATTTACATCCACAAACTGATAGCGATCAGTCAAATAAGACCTGAGCCAAGAGAGAGCTGTTCCCTTTATTCCTACCACGTTCTCAAGTCTAGCAAGCAGTATAGTGTGATCAATGGTGTCAAAAGCTGCACTGAGGTCGAGCAAAACAAGTAAGGAGACAAAACCCTGATCGGAGGCCAATAACAGGTCATTTACCACCTTAACTAGCGCCGTCTCTGTGCTATGATGAGGCCAAAATCCTGACTGATACATTTCAAAAATGTTATTCGTAAGTAGGTGTGAGCATAACTGCTGTGCTACAACCTTTTCTAAAATTTTGGATATAAAGGGGAGATTTAATATCGGTCTGTAGTTGGACAACTGACATGGGTCAAGGTCAGGTTTCTTAATAAGGGGGTGGATAACTGCCAGTTTATGGGATTTAGGTACATAACCAATGCTAATGGAAGAGTTAATTATTTTTAAAACTGGTTTGATTACCTCTGGAGTTATCTGTTTAAAGAAACTAGTGGGCAGGGGATCGAGAATGCAGGTTAATGATTTTGATGAGGAAATTAATGAGATTAGGTCATTCTCATGAATAGGAGTGAAGCTGTGTAGTTGATTGTCCGTTATAATTACACTGCTGTCTACAGGGTTACTTGTAAAATAATTTGAATTTATATTAACCGTCTGGATGTCCGTATAGTCACACTCCCCAAACTCCCTGATGATCTCGCTATTGATCCTAACATGTATTTATGGTTTCTCACTTTATCTAATGCCCTTACACACAATTGCGGGCGGCTTTGTGAGAAAGACCTAACCACGCCCCCTGCGTTTACACACTCCGCATCTGAGCAACAGCTGGAATAGCGGCACTTTTTATTGATTTTTTTTCTATATATTTTTCGTGGATGATCAATTCCAGGTGAGTCTCGTGCACATTTTGTTTTGTTCTTCGGTTTGTTGTTGTTCTTGCTGATATTTATCGGAACTGAACACACGTTAATCTGCAACACAGAAAAGCAAAGTGTCCTACACACTGTACAGTAAAGATGTGTACAGAAGAAATGAAGGATATTAAGCAAAATTAAATGGTATTTTATCACCAAAACATGATTTTAACTTTATAAGAGCAGAATAAGGGACTACGGTACTGAACGCCAAATGCGTTTCTTTTATTCTCAACTTTTTCACTGATACTCACATTTAAATCACATTGTGATGAATACAGTCTCATCTCATCATATACTTTTTATTTCTCATCATATACTCTTTATTTCTCATCAAATACTTCTTATTTCTTCATGCTTGTTGGTCTACACCACCTTCTTGTGAGTGTGTTTTAAGTGCACGTGCAGAATCAATACCTGCATCCACACACACCTTTCATCAGTACATGATGAGTTCAAATGCCTGGGAAAACAATGTGTGTTCTATAATTGTTCCTTAAGTGCTAAAAATCTTCCAAGTCTTATGAGAAATGAAAATTAAATGATTTTGAGAACAGATGTTATCATTAGCATATTGTCTTTGCTTTATTAATTGTACATATTTATATCCTCAACTGCTTTGAAATCATTTGCCAAGTAAGTTTTAATTCCTTTCTGGAGAAAACAAAAAAATCTAAATAAAACTAAAGACTGAAAATAGATGATTTGATGTCTGTTATCATGAGGAAGGAAACTACTTGAGTGCAATCAGGTTAGTTTCCTGTTTGATATACAGTATTTATGGCAACACCTTTTTTAACTGAACTAGTAAGTATGTAAATTAGAAGACGAAAGTAGTAACATAATACATTTTATTTAATAAAATGAAGACAGTAGCTTGAAGTTCAGATTGGAAGGTCATGAGTTCAAATCGCAGCACTGCCGATTGATTCCATTGCAGGGCCCTTGAGTGAGGCCCCTACCCCTAAACTGCTCAGTGTAGAAATGACAAAAAATAAAAAAATCTTGTGAAGAATTAATTAAAATATCCCCACATTTATTCCCTCTTAAAATGGCTAAAATCACACACAAGTGTATCACATCAGGTACGCATGATTAGAACATTGTTACTCAGCTTTCTGAAGGCGGTTTGAGGAATTTAAACCTCAGACATTTAGTTTGGTGTGCTCCTGACTGTTGAAGTGAGAATGAACAACGTGGTGAGATCGAAAGAGCTGTCTGAGGCTGAAGATTGTAGCAGTTATGAGTCTGGTAAAGAATTTGAGATCAACCCTTCCACTGTTTGGAAAATAGTCTACAAGTGAAGGACATTCAAAACAACTGCCAGCATACCCAGGTCTGGCTGTCCAAGCAAGTTCATCCACAAGATGCTAAAGTAGTAAAAAAAAACCCTAAAATGTAATGAGGGTACCTACAGCAGGTTTTTGCTACTGTTGATGTGAAAGTGCATGTCTCTACAATCAGAAAGGGACTGCACAAGTTTACCTTTCATGTTATGTGTGCATGTCAGAAACCTTTGCTCGCTAAAAAAAAAATGAAGGCCAGACAGAGAGAACGTAGACAAAGACCAGGACTTCTGGAATGATGTTTTTTGGACAAATTAGTCTAAAATGTAATGATTTGGACACCAGAGCAGAGGACATGTTTGGCATAAACCAAATACAGCATTCTGTATTTGCTGTGGGGAGACTTAAAACAGGCTGTACATGCAAGAAAAACCTCAAACATCTCACAGCGGAAAGGAATTCTGCATTGAGGAATGGGACAAACCTTCCAGATTGATATCAGAGACTGGTAGATTTCTACAAGGAGTGTCTCACTGAAGTTATTTCAGCTAATGATCCGTGGGTAGCACAAGCTATTAGGGGTAGGGTGTCCTAACTCTTTTCCTCAGTTAGAATAAGCATTTTTGTTGATATCCTTTGTTTAATGAGTAAAACAAGGTAAAATTTTTTGGTTTACCTGCAAACAAATCACTTTCTTTTTCAGAGAAAAATCGAAACAAGGTTAGACATTTGTATTTGAACATTTCACAAGAAGAATTTAATATTAAATGGGGGTGTCCTAACTTTCTTTACATGACTGTATATCCGAGGTGTAAAGAGTACCTGAAAATCATACTCGAGTAAAAGTATAGAAACCTTACAGCAAAATATAGACCATTATAAGTTAAGTCAAATATGACTTGAGTAAAAGTCTTAGTATCTGATTTGAACTGTACTTGTCTTTTTGTCTCTTCAGATTCCCCAACACAAAGGCACATGTTTGTGAAAAGCCAAAAACAGTTGATTTGTTAGGTTTTGTTTCCTAAAATACAAATCAAATTGTACACCTCAATAATATATTAATAAAGATCATCACGAGCCAGAAAGAAACAAAGATCAAACAAAAAGACAA
>MU551636.1:45029-105483 GCA_024362625.1 Silurus asotus | reverse complement strand
AACCCCAACCCCAACCCCAAACCCTGACCCTGACCCTAACCTGACCCGACCCTGACCCTAACCCTCTAACCCTAACCCTGACCCTACCCCAAACCCTAACTCTTACCCTATAACCCCAACCCCAACCCTATAACCCTAACCCTAACCCTAACCCCTAACCCTAAATCTAATTTCTAGCCCTAACCCTAATACCTAACATTAACCCTAATTTTTAACCCTAATTTCTAACCCTAACCATAACCCTAACCCTAATTTCTAACCCTAACCCTAAAACCTAACCCTAACCCTAATTTCTATCCCTAACCCTAAATCCTTACTCTAACCCCAACTGCTAACCTTAACCCCAAACCTAACCCTAACCCTCTAACCCTAACCCTCTAACCCAGGGGTGTCCAAACTGCGGCCCGCGGGTCAGTTTTTATTGGCCAGCAGCAAATTCTGAAAATATAATTGAATATGGCCCGCACATGGCGCTTGAGCTCAACTCTTTTGCACTTCTCAGATTTAACACTAGATGGAGCCAGTCACAGAAAAGGTGCTTCTCCACTAAACAAAATTAAGCAAAGAAAAATATTTACCACGAGTCACCAGCAATGGCAGCACCGAAGAAACGCAAGATAGCAAGTGAATGTAGAAGATTTCAAACACAGTGGGAAAATGAATATTTCTTTAAAGAAATCAACAGAAAGTGTGTCTGTTTGATTTTGCAATGAAGATGTTGCCGTGATGAAAGAATATAATGTCAGTCGGCAGTATGAGACCAAGCATCAGAGCTACGCATCGTACACAGGTGCCGAACAAGCACAGAAATTCAAACACACCTGTCACACCTGTATGCGCACATGAAAGACAAAACTACGAAGCTTTAATGCTGCACACTTCCCTGCGCTGTCTGAAATCAAGTCTGCTTTTCCAAAGGCAGACCTTTTTGCTAAAAAGGAGAAATATGCTTCTGTAATTACATCTCTCCTGACAGAATTCAACCAGCATTTTCAAGATTTTTCTGTCATTGAAAAACAAATCAAGCTGTTCTCGACCCACTTCCTGGTGGATGCAGAAGAAGTGGAGGAGAGTAGGCAGTTAGAACTGATTGAAATGCAATGTAATGATTCTCTGAAGAGTCAACATCAGCTTCTCTCCCTCCCTGACTTCTATCAGAGTTTGGATCATGCCAAGTTTCCTCTGATGAGACCCCACGTAAAAAGAATGATGAGCCTGTTCGGCTCAACATACATATGTGAACAAACATTTTCTTTGTTAAATCAGAACAAAAGCAGACTGAGATCCAGAATGACCGATAGCCATTTCTGTGAAGTCCTTTGTGTCTCAACCACCAAACTTTCTCCTGACATCCCAGCCATCCTTCAATCCGAAGGAGAGCATCACTGCTCCCACTGAGAGCAATGTTCTTCACATTATAGGTGAGTTAGAAATGCACACAGTAATCATGTGTCAATATGTCACCTCTTGTGTGTGGCCCGGGCCTTTGCTTATTTTTCTGTATTTTGCCCTCACCAAAAACACTTTGGACACCCCTGCTCTAACCCTAAACCTAAACCCTAACCCAAATTTCTATCCCTAACCCTAACACAATTTGGTGTGATTTGGTCACGATTTGATTTAATTTGATAACACAAATCAAATCAAATCAAATTAAATTTTATTTGTCACATACACATACATACAAGGTACAACATGCAGTGAAATGCTTTTAACGATGGTCCGGCATGAGGGAATAAAATGGGGTGAAAAGGAGAATAAAAATTATAAATATAATATCAAAATTTAAAAAGAAAAATATAATAACAAGAAAAGAAGGCAGATAAATAAGGATATAAAGATATATAAATATATATATATATATATACACAAAAAATGCTAATGGCAGTGTGCAGTTAAACAGTAAACAACAGTAAACAAGTTAGGCATGGCTTTTGATTGTCCATAAAGTGTCAGTGTGCGGTCTGGTGTGGTGTAAAGTGTCAATGAGTGTCCGTGTGCAGTAAGGTGTGGTGTAAAGTGTCCTTGTGCGAAATGGTGTGGTATAAAAATAAGAATATAAAAATATGAAATAAATATGAAAAAAAAATGAAATGTAAAGTGCACTGTGCTCGGAACCAAATCGAAACCAAAGGACTGAACCACCATGACAGACATTACGCACTCACAAGGAACAGGACCCAAATTATAAAAAATTCAGTTTGTTTACAAAAAAAAGTATTTGACCTTCTAAGATCTCACCAACACCAAAAGGTCGTGCATGATCAAAACACTGAGCCAGTCACATTTTCACATCTAACACACTATCTGACAGCCGTGATTAAACCAGCCAAAATGACACCCCAACCAAAACCTTGATAGAGGGAACTGCAAAGAACTGGGCCTACACAACCAGGTTAATTTTGCAGGACCATTATGCGCAGTGCATTGTTGAGGAGGGAGAAGGTCTGACTGATCTGATGGTGGACGACTGGTAATCAGCTTTTGCAATTGCCACAAAATTTAAAAAAAGACATATGACACAGCCTATTGAGCAAGTAAAGACACTGCTCACCTCGCTAGCAGCCCAAGCAAATCAAGCCCTTCCACCAGTTGACAGGGGCCTTCAGGAAGGAATTGAGGACATGCCAAATGCCACAGAATCTCTTCCCCTTAGTAGTAATGGCCACTCCCCTCCACCGAGCCCAATTACAACATCCCCTCAGCAATACAACTTTCCATCACCTACACCACTCCCACAGAGAACCCCCAAAAGATCCATTAGGTCGGTTCATCAAACAGTACCTAAAAGGCTAAATCCGGTCATAGTGAATGTGGATGACATCTCTGATATTTTCTCAATTAGTGTATGTCCAACACCCCAAGGGGAAACTGAGTTAACTACTCCAGTAGCCATTCCCAAGCCCCGAAATACTGTTCATAAGGAACTGTCAAAAATTGTAATGGTACACCCTGAAACATACAATCCCCAACTCGACCAGAAAACTGTTTTACATTTAAATGTTTCTAGAAAAAATGTGCCAGAAAAAAGTGGTGTATTGTGGGTGACTCAAATTTGAGTAGGATTCCTCCATATGACCTGGAGGACCTACAAATTGATGGTTACCCAGGGGCCACATTCAGGCATGCGAAGGCATTCATTTCTATAGCCAGTGTAACGCCCCTTTAAGTTAGTCAGCACCTTGTGGCTTATTTAAATGCCCAGGTGAATTAGACAGAGGGTAACATGGACCAGTATTCTAGATTCGGGGGGAGCAGCAGTGAGAGACTAAATAAACAGACAGACAACAACGATGAGGTTAAATTATAATAAAGATATTATATTTTAGCGAAAAGAAAATTAAATAAAAGAAATCAATTAATGCTTCTCTTTTAGCAGAAACACAAGATAAAGAAAATAAAGAATTCTATAAATTCAGATAACTTATTCTTTAAAGAATGCAAATAGAATTAACCAAATTAGTCTCTATATTTATTTCTTTGTTATATTTATGTTAAGATTTATTCTCTTTTTAATCTAAGTCAATTTTACTTTGAACCTATTAAATCTCAACTGTTTTACCTTGAACTAAATTTAGAATTTGAGAAATCCTTCCTAGTTTAAATCACACCTTTTATAATCCCAATAACTTTAAACTTGGATAGAACATTTAAAATGGGCAAAAAAGCTATTCTTGTAACCTGCAAAGATATAGGACTCAATTTAACAATGTATGCCAAAAGAAAAACCATGATAAACCGTCAATAATTACAATGACCTTTAACCTTAAACTGTAATGAGCAATCAAGTGGAGTAAATAATAATGCCACACAATTCAACAGTCAATAAATTAAACAATTGTGATGCAACAATTTGATAGATTTCTTTCCTTTAAAAAAAACAGTCTTTTGATTCAAAGCGAACAGTTTGTCCTTACAAAGTGATGTTAGAGAAACAGTTCAGGCCTACCGGAGTGATGTTCGAGGAACAGTTCAGGCCTACCGGAGTGATGTTAGAGGAACAGTTCAGGCCTACCGTTATGCTGACCAGAAAAAATATAGTCCACAAACGATTGAGGGAAACAACCGAAGAGTTCGATGTCGGGTCAATCTGATGTCCTGCGCAATTCTTCCTCTTTTTCTTTTTTTTTCTTTTTATTTTTTTTCAATACAGGAAAACAAAGTAGTGAATCCACTGAAGTCCTCAGATATCCTCGTTTCACTCAAGGTCTGTTGGGTGGCTCGCGATCTTGTTCCATGTGGTAACAAACTTAGTCCGTGTTGTTGCCAAATCCAAACTTTAACCAATTCTACAAAAAAAGACATTCACTTCAAACTAAACTAATAGTTTACTAGAATTTACTTCTAGTTTTTTATTATTATTATTTTTATTCTCAAACGCGTTTTTTTTTCTGAAATCTCCAACAATCCTTAGTATTCCTCTCTCTTTTTTTTTTTCACGCTGTGTCTGAGTCATTCCTCGGCAATGAGTCCTCTCACTTCATTGGTCAAAATCTCACACTCTCTTAAAGGAGACACGCTCAGTAACGACCAAATTCATTTCTCACATTCAGAAAATAAATATAAATATACATATTTATTCAATTATAAATGTTTTTTTTTCCCGAGTTCAGTCAATAAATTTCTCCTTCCTGTTTATTTAGTATCCCTTACCGATTTACTATTTATTTATTTATAAACACTTTGGGTTACACCAGCACACAAACTGAGGTGAATATAATTATTCTGGCATTTGGTATAAACCACAGTGGACAAAAACAGAGGGAGACGGCTGTGAAACAACTACAAAGGACCATAAAGGCAACAAAATTTCGGTTTCCTTGAGCTGCTATATGGATCCCCCTGATAAATTACAGCCAAAACCTAAAAAAGGAAGAAAAGATGGTGTTAATGGGATTAAATGCACACATTCAAAGAAACATGCCATACTTACCTTTGCTACCAGATATCCAGTTCCAGGTCAGCCAGGATCAAATTCACTGGACGCCAAATTGTGCCAAAGCGATGTTGGAACACTGGTGTAACCACCTAAACTTCAAAGCCCTGTAAACCCGTACAAGGGACTACAGAAAGGTCTTGAAGTGATAAATCTTTCAAAACACTTCAGACCAACAAAATACCAATACAAGGTTTTAAACAAAGGCTTAGCGTTTATCCACACACCAAAAATTAACAGGGATACGAAAAAACAACTCGACATGCAACTGTATCACAGAAAACTGTTGTTATTGTCTTATTTCAGATACGGGGAGGAGCAGAGCCTCTTCCCTTCACTCCAAAAGCCGTGTGGACCCCTAGTCTGTCCCAGGTCCCTAATCAGGTCAGAAAAGTAATCAGGGCCGATAGATATGCATTTAAAAACCTTTCGTGGAAATATTTGCAAAAACAAATCCTTATTATCACGGAAAAACGGGCTTTAACCCAGCTCCAAAAGAACATAAACGTGATCATTACACCGGCAGATAAAGGCAGTGCAGTAGTAATTATGGATAGAGCGTCCTATATATAAGATTACCGTCAATTAAATCAGTCGTGCTACTATCGGAAACTAGACGAACCTTTATTCCAAACAACAGGCCCAGTAATTAGGAAAATACCAGTAAAATTTAATGAAGATTGTTTTATAAACCAAAGGCAATTCACTTACCTGTTGAGACCGGACAATCCACGGCATAGACTTTTTTACCTCCTTCCCAAGATCCATAAGGACCCTAAAACATGGAGCATCCCATTCGAAATGCCCCCGGGCCGGCCCATTGTCTCCAACTGCGGTAGCGACACATATGCTACAGCGGAATATATTGAACACTTTCTGAACCCCCTCAGTACCCGACACCCTAGTTACATTAAGGACACTTATGACTTCGTGGACAAAATTCGAACATTGCACTTACCTGTAGAATAGCCTTTATTTGTCACATATACATTACAGCACAGTGAAATTTGTTCTTCACATATCCCAGCTTGCTTAGAAGCTGGGGTCAGAGCGCAGGGTCGGCCATGATACGGCGCCCCTGGAGCATAGAGGGTTAAGGGCCTTGCTCAAGGGCCCAAAAATGGAAGCTTGGCGATACCGGGGCTTGAACCCCTGACCTTCCGATCAGTAACCCAGCGCCTTAACTGCTGGAGCTACCACTCCCCCCTTAAGTGATGGGTTACTGTACACTGTCTATTGTTCATCATAGACATAGACAGCTTATACACCAACATAGATACATCAGTAGGAATCGAAGCCTCCGGGAATGGTTCACCAGATACCCCAGTAGAAACAGACCTGACAAATATCTATTAGATTTGTTAAAAATCAATTTGGTGCGTAATGATTTTGAGTTCATTTCAGAACACTTCTTACAAATTAAAGGAACAGTCATGGGCAAACGATTTGCTCCCTTTTACACTAACATTTTCCTGGCAAAATGGAAGGAGGAAGCACTAGCTGCCTGGCCTGGTAAACCTCTACACTATTACAGATTCTTGGATGACATCTGGGGTGTCTGGACTGAGTTCAAACCGGAATTTGAAAAATGTATTAACCATCTCAACCAGTTTTATTAAATCCATACGGGTCAAGTACACCATACACTCATCTGAAATTAGCTTCTTGGACACAATCACATTCAAAGCGGAAGATTTCTGAGAAACCCAACAATTACAAGTTAGGGTCTACTTTAAGGACACAGACACCAACGCACTTCTACATAAGGAGAGCTTTCACCCAAAACACACCTTTAAAGGCATTGTAAAGTTTCAACTGCTGAGATTTCATAGGATATGCTCTAGGGCTGAGGATTTTTGGAAGGCCACCAAAATCCTATTTGGGTTGCTCAAGCAAAGGGGATATTCCCGGTCTTTTCTAAGGGTTTGCCTAAAAAGATTCCTGACCTTCATAAAGTAGAATAAACAGACCCCATCAGAAACCACTCAAATGTTCCCTCTTGTATCCACATTCTCAACTAGTAGTACACTTTTAAACAGGAGAATCAAAGGATATTTTGACAAATTCATGACTGAAGGGGAAATTTTGCATGGATACAGAGTCATTTCGGCCTATGAGAAAAATTGCAATTTAAAGGACTTATTAGTTAAAAGTAAGTTACTTTCAATGTGGACAGATAAAACTCGAAAGGGGACAACGCATACATTTCGACCCAAACGCCACGTTAGTCATCCTAACACCTAGGACATTTTTGTAATCAGACCCAACCTAAGTCCACGAGTTTCCAATTGTGTTTATTTAATTTATTGTAATAAATTCAATTTACAATATGTAGGGAAAACGGGAAATGCTCTATCAATGAGAATGACTCAACATTTTTATAATATCAGGAAGGGAAAGGAGGCACACATCGTACAGCACCTAAAACATGGTTTTAAAGAAATAAGATTCATGGGACTTCAACACAACAAAAACTGGTCCCGGAATGCCCGAAGACGAGCTAAAAAGAATTGGATCCATGGGGATTAAATGAGAAGTGACACATGGGATGAACAGGAATCCGGCACCAGGCAGGCCTGTGCCAAACGTTGGCTGTCTACCTGTGCAATGCAATGACAAAGTTCTATCTCTCTCTCTCTCCTTCTCTCTCTCTCTCTCTCTCTCTCTCAGTGTGTTAAGGAAATAATAGATTGGATGACCCAAAACTTTCTATTTTAAATTCTGATAAGACGGATATTTTGCTCATCGGCCCAAAAACTAGTACACAGAAGTTCCAGCATCTCCACCTGCATTTAGACAGATGTTCTGTAATCAATAGTTCAACAGTAAAAGACCTGGGAGTTAATTTAGAGCAAATTATCTTTAAATAATCACATCAACCAAGTTACAAAAACAGGCTTTTTCCACTTTAGAAATATTTCTAAGCTATATGTTGTCTATATCCGATGCAGAGAAGCTCGTCCATGCGTTCATGACCTCCAGAATAGACTACTGTAATGCGTTACTAGGTGGATGTCCTGCATCATTAATAAACAAGCTTTAGTTAGTTCAGAATGCAGCAGCAAGAGTTCTTACTAGGTCAAGAAAATATGACCACATAACCCCAATCTTATCGTCCCTACACTGGCTTCCTGTTACATTTCAAATAAACTACAAACTACTGCTACTCACCTATAAAACACTAAAAGGTTAAGCTCCATGTATCTCTCCAGTCTTTTAACACGCTACAATCCGTCACGCTCCCAGAGATCTCAACACTCTGGACTTCTAGTAGTTCCTAGAATAGCAAAGTCCACTAAAGGTGGTAGAGCATTCTCACATTTAGCTCCAAAACATTTAGCTCCAACGCTAATTCCTCTCCACTGCTTCTCTTTCTCTCCACATCCCGAGGCTTCCTGAGGTTTGGCCAGCTCCAGTCACGTCCCACCTTGTGAAGATTATAAACTTTAAAGAATTAGATGCCGAACCTCGCAAACTTCCTGAACCATCTAGAGACGTACAAGTGCCAATTGGCTCCTGTGTGGTTTTGACATTGGACCTCCTGGAGTGTTTAAAGGCTCTGGCATGGAGAAGCTGATGCTGGATCTGTGATGATCACAAATGTTGAGCTCAGTAGCTCCTACATTTATACCAAAGACTGTAGAAAGAACATTTACTTATTTTATACTCCAGTGCTCATGTTAGTTCTCACTCTCCAGTGTTCTGTATTGCTAAAAGATTTATGATTAAACTCTTGATGTCACCCAAATGAGGATGGGTTTCCCTTTTGAGTCTGGTTCCTCATAACATCTAAGGGAGTTTTTCCTTGCCACAATCGCCACGGCTGCTCATCAGGGATAAATGCACACCATTCACCATTACTGTTGATTTCTGTAAAGCTGCTTTGAGACAATGTCTGTTGTAAAAAGCGCTATAGAAATAAACCTGACTTGACTTCCTGTACATCCTACCTAATATTTCACATTCATGTGTGCATAAATATACTTATTTAAATGTTTAGTCAACATGTTTATTTAGCTTGCACATTTTATGTCAATGCCATAATCTTATAACCTTCTTCTTGTACCTTTACAACAGTCTCTGCACATTTATCTCTGCCATAAACTATTAACTATTCAACAATATCTATACTTCTCTTGACTGCTATAGCCTTTATAAGTATTCACTGTACATATGCACATAAACACACATACCCACAATATATATATATATATATATATATATATATAGGGATAGTGTAATTTGCTCTTCCTGCCTTTGGAGGGAGCTGTGCGTTCTTTGTTATAAGTGGATTAAACCTTTATTCGCAAGGGTGGAGCTGTTTCCCCCAGTTCTATTTCCTTTGTGAAAAGGTAAGGAGGATTTTCCCTGTTCTCAATATTATATGTTAAATTTATCCAATTATGTTAGCCATCCATGTTATTCAAAGAAATATATTGTTTTACAAAGTGTTTAATAAAATGTTTGTGAAATTATATTGGATAGATTGTTTTATATATTTTATTTTTTGCATGTTTTCTGTGTTCCATGTGGTGCAGCATATTTTATGTAATGTCGTGATGTGTTATTCTTTTTATTTTGGCTACAGCCAACATTTGTCTGTTACATGCAGTAGTTTAATTTTAATTTTCAGTGAATTTGCGAACCATGACTTACTATTTAGCTGTAGCCACATCCATATTGAGTGTAAAGCTCAAGTGTTATAAATGTGTGTATCTATGTATATGTATCTATGTTGGACATTGTAATGACCAGTTCTATTTCCTTTGTGAAAAGGCTGTGTCAGTGTTGGTTCTGCTGTGAAAGTGACTGAGTTGGATAAAGAAGCCCAATTAAAGAAAGCTGCTCTGTTTGACTCAACAATCGTGGTGTTATATATATATATATATATACATACACACTTTAAATTTGATTTGAACAAATTCGATTTGATTTATATATTTACTGTATATATATTTATATATTTATCTGCTTTTCCCAGTTTGCACAATTGCTACTATTTACAGTTGTGACAGATGCTTAACTTCATTTTGTTGCTGTGTACCTCAAACTTCAGATCAAAAATCCACAGCCTTACAACAGGAAGTAAGGCTGTGTGAGACACTCAGAGGCAGTAAGATTGTGACAGAGTGAGACATGCAGACTTAGGGAGTCACTGATATTTTCTAACAGAAAAAAGCCAGAATAAAAGGATCAACTAAACAGCAATAATTTAACATTAAAAATTATTTATTCATGTATTATATTTTATCACAATAAACCTGATAATAATAACAACAGCAACAAAAACAACTTTGGTCACCAGTGGCTCTGTGCCAGTCCTGATAGATGTGCACGTGTGTGTTTTCGCAGGAGAAGAAACAATACTGCCTTCTGCAGTGAGGAGTTCATCATTACACATGTGGGTGTTTCATTCCGTTTCTCCGATGTCTCCTTTAATTTTTGGTTCCTGCCACCAGTCAGCAAGGAACGACTCTTCATAATCACCAACACCCTCAAACTCTTCATCAGGTGATGAAAGAGCAGGAGACTCCTCTGGACTCACAACATCCTGCACACACAGACACACACATATCCTCTGTATTTTTGTATAGAGTAACCTTTTGCTGTAGTGACCCCTTGTGTAACAAAAGTTAAAAAAATAGGGCGAATATTTCAATATATTTTGATCAGACAGTGTTTTATTCATATTACAAATTATTTATCTTTTTTATATTATTTAATTCATATTATATGTGTTATATATTATGTGTCTGTACACACATACGCACACACACTACCTCATCATCTGTCCGTAAATAGTTGTGCGCAAATTCCAGCAATTCTTTTTGCTTTCTTGACTGATTAAAGTAACGAAGGGCTTCCTGTAAATATAAAGCAAAATCCTACATCACAAACACACTCACAGTGTGAGCTCAAGCTTGGGGAAATATTCAGAGAATTCTGTCCTGTTACACTGTAATAATACTGCGTTTACAGAGAGAAAGAGAGAGAGAGAGAGAGAGAGAGAGAGAGAGAGAGAGAAAATCAGGGATAACATTCTGGAAAAGGAACCCTATTATATATTATATATAATATGTATCCAAACACTGTACACCAGTCTGTGTACACCATGCTACTAAACACAGTTGTAGATTTATACTTTGACTATCTTTGTGTGTAATTGTGTGTGTGTGTGTGTACTTACAGGACGAGGCTTAAACTCCTCCTCTTTCAGACCCCATTGATTTCTGTGAAATTTATAATATGCAACATTTTGCTGCATCACCTGATCATTAGAATCAAAAAGCAGGTAACTAAGTGCACATGGAGCAGCCTTAATTACATTGTTCACTGAAACACACACACACACACACACACAACCAAAAGTTATTATTAAACTAAACCATTAATGCTTCAAAATACAAAAACCTCACATCCCCCCAATTCATGTGTTATGGTTTAGGAGGTGTACAAGTACGATTTCTGTGGGTGAGAGATAGTGTGTGTGTGTGTGTGTGTGTTGCATTACTTACATTTATAATATGCAAACTGCATGTAGTGGTAAATAGTAGCAACAAATTTTTCCACAAAAAATCCACCAACATTGGGAGTTAAATCCTCTTCACACCTCACCTTACACCTCATGACCTCCATAAAGAGCCCTGTAGAGACATAAACAAACAGTCAGAATGTAAATGTCTAAAGCACATTGTGCCAACAGAAATGCAGCTCTGTGCGGTAAGACTTGCGGCGGCAGTCTGTGTTTACATCAACACAAAATGGTGTAAGAACTCTGATCTCGTTCCACCTAATGCTCATCACTGTTGGAGTTTATGGTTGTGAGATGTAGAAATTTTTATTTACCACGGGAATTCACCCCCGCTCGTGCTCGAAGTGTACATTCCATCTAACACTAATGCTAAGGAAGCGCTCAGCGTACTCTACTCTACTAGGGACCATTAGCGAACTACAAAACACACACCCTGACGGATTGTTTATTGTGGCTGGAGACCAGGCGCATACCAGGTGAAGTCCCGCCCCCACCTCGGGTACTCAGACCACATCTGTTGTGCTGATCCCAGTATACAGACCACTCAGCAGGCGTTCAAGACCAGCTCAAAAGCAGGTGAGAACCTGGCCAGCAGGATCCATGTCTGCTCTCCAGAACGGCTTTGAATGCACTGACTGGGACATGTTCAGGAAAGCTGCAACCAATGGCGATTTCATCAACTTAGAGGAGTACACGTCAACAGTGACCAGCTACATCATTGATGACGTGACCATCTCCAAGACCATCACTACACACTCCAACCACAAGCCATGGATGACCGCCTAGGTGCATGCGCTGCAAAAACAAGAGACTCCATCAGAGAGGTGAAGCGCTCACACTTCAAGAGAATTCACGGCCACTTCCTGGACAGCGGAGACACCCGGCGCATGTGGCAGGACATCCAGGCGATCACACACTACATGACAACATCACCTGCTTGTGACCATGACGCCTCCCTCCCAGATGCGCTAAACAACATCTACGCCCGGTTTGAGGTGCAGAACAACATGGCGGCAAGGAAGACCACCCTGACCACAGCTGAAGTGAAGAAAACTGCAGGGTTATCCCACAGAAGTCTGCTGGACCAGACCTGGCAGAGTGCTCAGGGAATGTACAGAACAGCTAGTGGATGTCTTTACAGACATCTTCAACATCTCCCTGAGCAGTGCCGTTCTTCCTACGTGCCTCAAGACAATGACCATCGTTCCCATGCCGAAGAAGTCTACTGTCTCCTGCCTCAATGACTATCGTCCCGTCACGCTCACACCCATCGTGATGAAGTGCTTCAAGAGGCTCATCATGAGGCACATCAAGACCCAGCTTCCACCCTCACTGGAGTGAATCAGTTCACGTATCATCCAAACCGCTCCACAGATGATGCCATCTCCACGACCATTCATCTGGCCCTCACCCACCTGGACAACAAGACTCATATGTACAAATGCTGTTCATAGACTTTAGCTCAGCATTTAACACAATCATCCCTCAGCACCCGATTGACAAGCTGAACCTACTGAGTCTTAACACCTCCCTCTGTATTTGGATCCTGGACTTCCTGAATGGGAGTCCTGCACTGTTAGAAATGGCTGTTAATTTACAGCAGAATTTCAACAGTATAATAATGTTATGTTTAAAAGCAGTACATTACTGTTTTATTGTTGTTGTAAAATGATGTAGACACAATATAACGGCATTTTGCTGTATTTTTTACTTAAAGAAAATTTAACATTACTATACAGTATTTTTATAAACTGCAGTGAGCACGTGGGGACTTTTATCCGTCTTCATAACATTAACGGGTGAGTTCCCTTTTGTTTGTGTGACAAAATTCATTACATTTGCTATGGCAGCTAACATGTGTGGTGGATATTGGAAGTGAATCGATCTTTTATTTGCTCATTTTCAGTGATTAATACGCCAAATGCATCACTGTGTTGTGCAGCTGGATTTCAGACTCAGGTTCAATTATTCCCAATTACCGGGTGAGTTTCATTCAGCAAAATATGTGATAATCCTTCTGTAAAGTTAATTTTTTAAACTCCATTGCACTGAAATCACATTGTCTTTGTATCACACTAAAATGACTGGTGTTTTCCGCTGCTTTTCTGAAATACGTGAAGCCTCCAGCGTTAGAAAAAAAACCCTTATATATCGGTGTTATTGTGTTTTACTTTTTGCCCAAAAGATCTCTGTGCTGTAGCTTGTTTTCTTTCCGGAATAAAAACTGCTCTTTATACAGGAATATACTTTGCTATGAGTTCTCTGTGAGTAATCATTTCTCCTCCTCTCTAGTTCTAAACACACACATTTGTTTTTCAGGCGGTTAATTGGGATAAATCCGGACAAAAAAAAAAAAAAAGCTGACGTGTCCCCAGTCTACTTAAAAATTCATAGATTGTAAGTGGGACTTTATATAAGTAATACACACCACATACCACACACAAACATTGCATACACACACTCACATCACACACATGCATATTCACTCAAAAATACTGTATATCCGTGAATGTTTTCTGTCATTCACTCTGTATTTCTTTTTACATTTGGATGTATTTCCATGCCTGTAATAAGCTTTGGGCTTTTAGTTGACATTGTTTTTATTTTATACAAATGTTCTATAAATAAGAATCTGTGTTATTTTCTTTAATGTTATTTAGGTTTTGTACTAAGACAGTTTAATAAAAAAAAAAAAGAAATGTTTTGAAACAACTCTTTGAAGCTATGTTACTACTGTTAAAGAGTACATTTATACATGGTAGTAACGTGGTGTTTTGTAGTTAAAAAAAACTGCTAATTATATTTTTAGAAATATATTTTAATGTATAAACAGTGTTATGTTGTATTAGCAAAAACAGTAGCCAACTGTAAATTTCACCAACAATAAGACACTTAATTTTACAGTAAGTTGCTGGAAACCGTGCTGCCAGTTCTTCACTGTTTTTTACAGGAACATTTTTAACAGTGTGGTTTGGAAAATGAACCGTCTCAGATCGCATGGCCTTACGAAGGATAGTGAGGACAGCTGAGAAGATCATCTGAGTCTCACCCCTCTATCTCGGATATTTACACCACATGCTGCATCCGCAAAGCCAACAGCATTGTGGACGACCCCACACACCCCTCACACACACCCGTCACCCTCCTGCTATCAGGAAAGCGGTTTTGAAACATTCGGGCCTCACATCCAGACTGTGCAACTGTTTCTTCCCTCAAGCCACCAGGCTCCTCAATACACAGAACAGTTTGTTCAATTACATGTTCACTCCTGTAATCAGTTCTCTTTTACACACCACACTGTGTAATATACAGCAGGTTTACTGGTGGAGCGATTTTGTGTTTTGTGTATTTGTCCTTCACCATCTTGTGTTGTCTTTGCTCTGTTTTCACCAGGTTTTACACAATGCACTTTATGTGGCGAGGACACTTACAGTCCTTAAATCTGTATTATCTGTTATGTAGCTTTATGTTGTTTTATGTAGCATCAGGGTTCTGGAGAAACGTAGTTTCATTTTACTGTGTACTGCGTCAGATATATGTGGTTAAAATGACAATAAAAGCTTCTTGACTTGACTTGGAACTAGTCTGCACCACCAGCTCTGATAACAGAGGATGACCTAATAAACTGGCATCATATAGATTCAAATTCATGTTGCTTTAACCAAACAGACTGTGAGCTGGAGTCACCAAGGCCATCTAAGAACGCTTCCAAAACATTGCCACTATCACATCATTTGATTAGATGGTCAGAAAGCGCTCTAGTAAGATCTCACAAACTGTACAAACTCCAAAATATAAAAGCTGGAGATCGTGAGAAAAAATTGGCTATACAGTTGTTAAGCTTTTACTTGAACCGTTTATGCTTTTGTTTTTTTCCCCGTAGAATTTGCAGGAAAACACAGTGAAAGGAGATGTGTTGAATTGTGTAAATTGGGCTTCTTGCTTTAGTGATTAATTCATTCTCCCTGTATGAGATTCCAGTCTGTGATGCAGCTCTCTGTTCTACTGCACTTCTCTACAATAATTATGGTTTCTATCGCTGTGACGTCATAATGACAGGGTTAAGAGGTGGATTGGTGCAGAGTTGTGAATTAACCGGCCCACTGTTAAAACATAATCTTGTAGAAAGATGTATTGTTTTGACTTATTTGTGTGTTAAATACGTTCCAAACATTTGCATTATTTTTCAGCTGGGGACTTTAAAGACCCTCCTCCATCCCAATACATACACACACAGGTACATCTCAATAAATTAGAATATCAATTAAAAGTTGATTTATTTTAGTAATTCAATACAAAATCTGAAACTTGTCTATTATATAGATTTATCACACACAGACTGATATATCTCAAGTGTTTTTTTCTTTTAATTTTGATGATTTTGGCTCACATTTAACAAAAAAACAATTCACTATCTCAAAGAATTTGACATTAAATTGAACAAAGTCAGGAGTTTGCTGGTCAGTCAAGCGCACCGACACATTTGTGTTAAATGAGTCAGTTGTAGCCCATGGAGACGAGACGTCTGTGTGTGGAGTCTCTTGAAGAACTGACTCCAGCTGCAGTCCAATCTTTGTGAATCTACACAAATTCTTGAATCTGCTTAGTTTCTCCTTTTTCTACCACATTTTTTCTTTCCATTCAACTTTTTATTAAAGTGCTTGGATTCAGCAGTCTGAGAACATCAGCTTCTTTAGCGATGACATTTACATTTGCAGCATTTAGCCCTTATCCAGAGCCACTGTGACCTTCTGTGTCTCATTCTCCATGTGCAGGGTGTCAGTGATCGTCTTCTGCACAATTGTCAAGTCAGCAGTTTTCCCCCATGATTGTGGAGCCTGAACCATTTAAAGACTCAGGAAACCTGAGCAGGTGTTTGGATTTAATGAGCTGATTAGCGAGACATCACGAGTCTCCAATATTGAACTTTTTCACAAATTCTCATTTTCTGATACTGAATTTCGGGTTTTCATCAAGTCAAGTCAAGTCAAGTCAAGTGGCTTTTATTGTCATTTTTACTATACACAGTGGTACACAGTACACAGTAAAAACGAAACAACGTTCCTCCAGAACCCTGGTGCTACACTAAACAGCAAAACAACATAAAGTGCATCGAGTGCAGCCTGGTGCAAACAGTGCAAACAAAAGAACAGTACAGACAGACAGAGTGCGGACAGACAACACAAGACAAGACAAAAGACAAAAACCAAAATAGCGCCGACTAGTAAACCTACTGTACTTAAGTATACAGAACTGTATGAGGTGAAATGTAAAAACTATACCCAGGAAAAAGTACAACAGAACAGAGCAATGTAGTGCAAAAAAAAAAACAGCAGCAAGGAGGTGCAAAAACAGCATGTAAACATTGTACTGAATATAAGGTGCGAGTATAAATAATAATAAATATATAAATGGTGGTGGAGTGGGTTGAGATGAGTGATGATTGTGTTTAGTCCAGGTTGTACAGTTCAGTAACAGTAACACACAGTGAGTGTGTGGGTGTGCATGTGTAATTGAGTGTGTGTGAGTTCTGTTCAGTTCTTTGTGTTGAGAAGCCTGATGGCTTGTGGAAAGAAACTGTTACACAATCTTGTTGTGACGGCCCGAATGCTTCGGAACCGTTTTCCTGATGGTAGGAGGGTGAAGTATGTGTGTGAGGGGTGTGTGTGGTCATCCACAATGCTGTGTGCTTTGCGGATGCAGCGTGTGGTGTAAACAGACAGATTAGTAGATCACATTTGACTTAACAAAATCACAAAAACCTGATAAAGTACAGACTCGATGCACACAGAATGGCCATCAAATCCATAACCTCGTACAGGCATCAGGCAGAGGAATACTGTGCCTCTTGCTGTAACAGTCTAAGAAACAAGTAGTTGTGAGTAGTTGTGTATTAAGTGTGCATATTACCTGATGTTTTTTTTCCTCCTGGTCCAATAAGTACTCTTCAATATCAAACAGACTTTTATAAAAATTGATGTTTTTGGAGATAAGTGGGTCCCTCGGGTTACGCTGAAGATAAGTGTGTGCTGCTGATACAGCTTTCTCCAGATTATTCATCTACACACATACACACAAAAGAATCAAGACGTTGAATTCATTTTAAATATATAAAATTATAAACTCTATTGATGGAGAAAATTAATTATATGTTACAGCACTGATGAGAAATCCGAAAATTCAGATAAGGTTTTTACAAAACATTTAATCTTTACACAACTATTATGCAAAATACTAATTATTTATTAATACATATAATTAAACAAGATAACATGTGATGTCAAAAAGCAATAATTATATACAAATTAAATTATTACATTATACAAATTATATAATTTTTTGCAAAGCGTTCTGGTACAGGACAAATACAATTTCTAATAAAACTGAAAAATTGATATTATTATCAACATCCTTGGGCAGTGATTACACTTTCTCCCCTGAATTGAAGCTTTGTGTTGAAGAATGAATAAATGATTCAACATCACACTGAGGTTACACTTTTGAACATGGAGCGGTGTGTGTGTGTGTGTGTGTATGTGTGTGTGGAGGTGTACATGTGGACGTGGCATTAAAACACACCCCTCACTCCAAGCCTACAGGGGGCACACTGCGGGGATTGACACATTACTTGTCATCTACAAGTCGTGCGCGATTTGAGATAGAACACCGCAGTGCGCGTGCGTATAAACACACAAGTAAATTTGTTTGTAGATCAAATGTATCGTAGAGTTTTCTAACTGAAACACGCGCTCCAAACTCTTCTATTTATAAACGTTCAGAATTTCTCTTTAATAATACATTATACTTCCGCTCTGTTCAACGTCACATCCGGCTGAGTTTCTACAGTTGTGGTGTGTGTGTTACCTGATAATAAGCGAATTGTAAATAACGGTACGGTGTCCTCGTGCTAAAGGCCTCCAGAGTTTCTGGTTTCGGGTATTTTTTAGAAAACACGGGCATGTCCGCTTTACACTTTCTCAGGCACGCTGCGCGCGTGAGCATGTGTTTGATCACTCCCAGGCTCGTGCTCGTTCCCGTGTCGTTATCGTGCAGGTTTTCCCCGGTGCACGCGCGACTGCACTGCGCTTCACTCTCCTTCAGTAGTCGGTGGAGGCGCAGACTCAGTTCTAAATAGCGCACGCTCTCTCCCCAGTCTCGCGCGCCGTACCGCTCCAGTGCAAACCCATACGCCGAGTCCAGCGGCATCAGATCCGCGTGCGGAAAATTGTCTGCACTATACTGCTCATACTGACATCGAACCGCAGGCACGAGCACAACCGCGCACAGAAACACGCGCACAGCAGCCATATTCAAGCCTTCTCACCGTTCAAATGGCTCGTGCGCGTCTTTATCCACAGTGCGAGAGCGTCGACATGTCTACACGCACGTAGCCTTTGCGCGCGCGCGCGTCTGTGGGAGTGGAAAAAGTTGGAAAAAGGAATTTTAAAAGTTTTGAGGTGCACGGGTACAACTCTGTCTGGGTCCTAAAGCCCGCACAGCATGCGAGATATGTTGGGCAGATGGAGACAAAATCTTCACCGTGCTCACGAGCTAATGTGTCTAGGGCTCAAATATGCGAGGTAATAGTGAAGCAGCTACAGCAATGTCCAGCAAATCCACAGCAGTCCAGGAACCAAAACACTGATCAGTTTAAAGACAATTAATTCTCACTGTACATAAAACCGAATACTAAATTTAGTGTGTAAATGATCACCTACACAATGAACACCAGGGTAAAGAAGTGAAAGGAACATCACTGCTGCTGCATCTGACCTGGTTCTCATAATCATATGGTCAATCAAGCGCTTGGTTCCAACAGCACCAGACTAGGTCTTTAGTTCACAAAGTGTCATTCATAGAGGAGTGGAAATGATGAATAACTTAAATAAACTTGATTAGCCTCCTGGATAACTGCATTTAAATACAACAAACTTTTTACTAGTGCACAAATCACAATAATAATCTTAATCACGAGCACTGGATTTTAATAGAAATCTATGAACACACACAGATGTTCTATTCAATCATGGCACTATTACAATCTTTACAAATATTACAACACTTCATTTTCTACACACTTTTTATGGAAAATAGATATGATTTGTAACCTGAATGTGTTTAAAAGAAACTTTTTGATTATTTAAACCCCAACTTTAAAAACATTAAAATGACAAATAGTAACTACAAATTCACATTTTCATCTCTGGCATTCAAAACTTCTTGTGTTTAAAGTAAAACAAGTCTGCATGTGTACACAACAATCAGACATGATGATGGAGCTGATGCACAATAGAAATTGGAATTAGATTATATGAGGAATCTACATGCACATAACTGTAACATTTCAGTCTCTTTTAAAACATATATATATTTTTTTACTTTTTACTGCACTCTAGGTCCCCTGGTGATCTAGTGGTTATGATGCGGCGCTCTCACCGCTGTGGCCCGGGTTCGGTCTCCGGTCAGGGAACCAACCCCAGCCACTCTTAGTGCCGGCCCCAAGCCCGGATAAATAGGGAGGGTCGTGTTAGGAAGGGCATCCAGCATAAAAACATGTGCCAAATCAAACATGCCGATGAATCGCTGTGGTGCCCCCTAATGGGAGAAGCCGTAAGAAAAGTTTTACTGTACTCTCTAAATATTTGGGAAAAGATCAATTTAAAAAATCAGTTATTTAATCATCATATAAAAAAAGTCCTTAAACCCTGGTGTGGAAGATTTTTTAAGAAACTTCAGTCTATTTTATATGGACTTAGAAGCATTTGTGTTGAAACCCCAAGGTTGAGCTGGAAGTCGGTCACTTACAATCCATTACAGTGAAGTGTATTCTCCTCCGCTCTGTCCTGCATAAACCGTGTGTGTGTGTTTTAGGACCTGGGGGAGGTTTCCAGCTGTGCCCGTGTTACAGCTGTTATTATCCGTTCTCCTTAGTTCATTTTAGTCGAGTGCGTGTGCAGATGTTTTGTTTCTGAACTACCGAATCTCTTTCACTGCAGATTGGAGATACGCCCGATCTCTCTCTCTCTCTCTCTCTCTCTCTCTCTCTCTCTCTCTCTCTCTCTCTCTCTTTAAAGAGAATGCCCTGAAACACTTCTACAAACAGAGAAAAAGTCAGTAAGGCTATCTGTATTGTTTAGGTGTGTGTGTGTGTGTGTGTGTGTGTGTGTGTGTGTGTGTGTGTGTGTGTGTGTGTGTGTTTGAGCGAGCGAGCGAGCGCAAAAGACATGGATGTAAATGTGGCGCTGTGTGTACTGTGTGCGTACTGCGCATGCGCGATGCCTAACCCCGGTCCCAGTGCGGAGCTGCTTATTGATCGCTACTCGTTACCGAGCCGCTGCGGCAGAGAGGTTCAGCCTGGGGATTATGTTCGGTACCATTACACCGGGTCGTTTCCGGACGGGAGGATCTTCGACTCCAGGTGTGTGGAGATCATTAATAAAGTTAAATCACAGAAGTACATATTAATGTTAATGTCATACTGCTTTTTTTTTTATTCTAACAATCAAATGTATGTTAAATGATCCTGTTCCAGTGTATCTTATTTACATTTACATTTATTTAACAGACGCCCTTATCCAGAGAGATGTACAAAAGTGCTTTGAGTCTGTAATAATAAAATAAATAAATCTACACTGGTACATTTGGAAACTATTTAACCTCTAATACACACATCCCTCACTCAGTAGAAGTACAGATATTCATGTTTTAAAAGACTTTGGTAAAAATTGAAGTTTAGACGGTAATTTTTCACTCAAGTAAAGAAGTTTGAGCTCTGACATGTACTAAAGTAAAAAGTAGTCATTATTACTACCTGTTTTGGTGTCACACTGGTAATTTAATTCATGTTTATTTGTATTGAACTTTTAATAATGAACATGGTCTCAGAGCAGCTTCACACAGATAATGTGGTGATAAAAATGTAGATGTTCTTTATAAGTGTAAGTTTGTCCCTGATGAACAAGTCGGTGGAGTTTGTGGTGAAGGAAAAACTCCCTGAGATGCAGAAGGAAGAAACCTTGAGAGGAACCAGAGTCAAGAGGGAACCTCATCCTCATCTGGGTGCCACCGAATGTCCATTTATTACAGATAAACGATGTTGAGGTGCAGTGATGCAGACCAGAGCAAACTGTAGTCCTGAGTCAGTGTAGGAGACTGTTGACTTTAACTACAGTCTAAATCCATCCTTAAAGCTTCTGTTCTTAGTCCGTAATTTTATGGCTCTCCAGGGCATTGATGAGGAACATCACCAGCTGCACAGAGTCGCCTCCAATCGAAGAGAACATCATCCAGAGGCAGACCAGGAAGAAGTGGGAAGAGGAGCAGGAAGAGTGATCACTGGAACCTCAGGAGCATGTTTAACTTGACGACAGAGAGAGAGAGAGAGAGAGAGAGAGAGAGAGAGACAGAAAGAAAAGGATATGGATTATTAAGTCTCCTGATTGTTGTATGAAGGTTAATGTCACTGTGCAGTTTGGAATCTGGTGAGATTCACTGTAGCAGCAGAACTAAAAGGGAGAAGCAGAAGGAAACACAGATATAAAGATCTCCGGGATGAGAGACGACCCACCACACCACCATCAACAAACCTGAGTGAATGTGTGAGAGTGAGGAGACGACAACATCCAAATATCCCAGTTCACCAAACACTCCATATCCATGATCCCTCCAGATCTGCTCCTTTACCTCACAAACACCTACTGACTAAAGACTTCACTAAATAAATATGTGTTCAGCCTCCACTTGAACACTGAGACTGTGTCTGAGTCCCAAACACTGATTGGAAGGTCAGTGTGGGGTTTATGTGGGGTTTATAAGAGAAACATCTGCCCCCTGCTGGAGTTATTTTTTTTATGTACCAACAAATAGCCTGCACCTTTTGATCTAAGTAGGTGTGAAGGAATCATCCTGGTACAGAAGTTCACTCAGATGCTGTGGCATGAGAGCGTTAAGTGCTTTATACGTCAGTAGTAGTATTTTATAATCAGGTGAGATGGAATTGGGAGCAGTGTAGATGATTAAAACAGGGCTGATGTGATCATATTTTCTAGATCTAGTGAGGACTCTTGCTGCTGCATTCTGGACTAACTGAAGTTTATTTCTGCACTTACTCCAACACCCAGACAGTAAAGCGTTACAGTAGTCTAATCTAGATGTTACAAAAACATCTACTAGTTTTTCGCATCCTGTAACGACATCATATTTCTAATTTTAGCAATATTTCTAAGGTGAAAGAAGGAGATCCTGGTGATATTATTCATGTGAGACTCAAAGGAAAGACTCGGGTCAATAATCACACCGAGGTCTTTGACAGCCGTACACGCTGAAACAGAAACACCATCCAGAGATGCTACAGAATCTGAAAGTTGACTTCTAGCTGCATGTGGTCCTAGTAAAAGTACTTCTGTCTTATCTGAGTTGAGCAGAAGGAAGTTATTAAGCATCCACTGTCTAATGTCCTTTACACACTCAAAATTGTTAAGCTGATCTCTCTCATCTGGCTTTGCTGAAATATACAGCTGTGTATCATCAGCATAGCAATGGAAGCAAATACCATGTTTATGTATAATTTCACCAAGAGGCAGCAGATATAAAGAGAAAAGCAGTGGGCCTAATACAGATCCTTGTGGAACACCAAACTTTACCTCAGAGCTGTTCCCTTTATTCCAACAACGTTCTCAAGTTCAGCAAGCAGGAGATGATGATCAATGGTGTGAAAAGCTGCACTAAGGTCGAGCAAAACAATTAAAGAGACAAAACCCTGATCAGAGGCCAATAACAGTCATTTACCACTTTAACTAGCGCCGTCTCTGTGCTATGATGAGGCCGAAATCCTGACTGATACATTTCATAAATGTTATTCCTCAGTAGATGTGAGCAGAACTGCTGTGCTACAACCTTTTCTAGAATCTTGGAGATAAAGAGGAGGTTTGATATTGGACTGTAGTTGGACAGCTGACAGGGTGAAGGTCAGGTTTCTTAATTAGGGGGTTGATACTGCAGTTTGAAGGATTTATGTACAAAACCAGTGCTAATGGAAAAGTTTATTATTTTAAAACATGATTAATTTCCTCTGGAATGATCTGTTTGAGGAAACTTGTAGGTGAGGGATGGAGAATGCAGGTTGATGATTTTAATGAGGAAATAAATGAAATGAAGTCGTTCACTTGATTAGGAGTAAATCTTTGTAATTGATGGTCTGTTATAATGACACTTCTGTCTACAGAGTTATTTATAAAATAATTTGGATTTATATTAACCGTCTGAATTTCTTGCCTGATGTTTTCAACTTTATTTTTAAAAAGTTGATGAAATCATTACTACCTATTGATAGTGTGCATGTGAGTGCAGTGCTTTTATTCCCTGTTCATTTTGCTGCAGTACAGAATAAAAATCTTGGATTATGCTTGTTATTTTCTATGAGGAAGGAGAAATATGCTGATCAGCAGCACTAAGAGATTTTCTAGAACTCAGGAGATTCTCCTTCCATGCTATTTGAAATACTGTCAATTTTGTTTGACTCCATTTACGTTCTAATTTTCGAGTGGTCTGTTTTAAGGTGCGTGTATGATCATTATACCACTGTGATGATTTTTTCTCTCTGATCATTTTGGTCTTAAGGGGAGCTCCATCATCTAAAGTATAACGGAATGTTGATTCTAGATGTTCAGTGGCCCAGTCAAGCTCTGCAGGGTCTGACGGAGATTTATCTAATATCAACATTTCCGGAAGATTATTGATAAAACGTGCTGCTGTAGCTGACGTGAAAGTACGCTTAACACGGTAACATGGTGAGGTAGTAATGCAGTGACTGAGGCAGATTTTAAAAGAGATTAGATAATGATCTGAAATAACTTCAGACTGTGGAATTATGACTATTTGTTATTTAAATTTAAATGTTAATAATAAATCGAGAGTGTGTCTCCACTATGAGTGGCTCCTATAACATTTTGATTAATTCCAACTGAATCTAGAATGGACACAACTGTTGCTCTTAAGGAGTGTTAAAATGAATTTCAAAGTCACCAACAATTAATGCTTTGTGGAAAGAAGTAGCTACATTTCTAATGAAGAGTCGGGCCCCTGGGGGTCTATAAATAATAATTGATGGAATTGACTGACTGGACCTGCTTTTGGACATTAAATATTTTATGTTGGTTTAAAAAACTTTAAATTTTGGTTTACAAATTTAGTTTTTAGTTTTTTGTGTAACTCTTAGATTATTATTATAAATAGCTGTGACTCTGCCTCCTCTGCCATTTAGAAGGGGTTGGTGTATGTAACTATATCCAGGAGGACTAGCTTCATTTGATGCTACATATTCATTCAGTTTAATCCACATTTCTGTTCAACACATCATATTAAACTACTGGTCGGTAATAATTAGGTTTATAGTCAGCGTTTTTGATCTGATATTCAACAATCTCATCCTTAGATCAGAGGTGCTGATGTGCATTCAGTCCTGTTTAATTTAATGTTAATGAGGTTACTTAAACAGACTTACTGAGAATTTCTACATTTTGGTTTTGCTCAGGGGACAGACACAGTCTCAATAGGTGGATTCTGAGTGATGACGTCCCGCCCTAACAGGCCAGCCTTGCCCTCAAAATTGCTCCAATTATTAATGAAGCCCACATTGTTTTTGGAGCACCACACGGACATCCAGCAGTTCAGCGACCATAATCTGCTGTATGCAACATCATCACGCCACAGTGGGATGGGGCCAGAGCATGTTTACTGCATCAAACATTGCCTTTGCTAATTTACACACCTCTATAATATTACCCTTAGTAACCTCTGACTGTCAAAGGCGTATATCATTAGCGCCTACGTGAAAAACTACGTGAAAAATCTTTGCGAACCTGTGCTTTCCTAAAACCTTAAGCTGACCTGCTTTTTCAAGTAGCAAACTAGCTTACACTTCTCACAGATAAAATTATCGCTAACAACAGAGAAAGAATGACTAAACATGTCACACTTCACACACTGAATAAGCTGGATGTTCGCCATAGCAAATTACGTACCTTAATGTGGTTACTGTAGTGTGTGTTGGTAGTTCTGATGGGAATGTCCTCCACTCACTGCTTTCAAACCCTCAAACAGGGAATAAAGCGTTCTTCCAAAAGAAAAAAGAGAAGAAATGGAGCCAACTGAAAGTAGAGAATACTGGAAATTAAAAACAATATTTAAAAAAATTTTAATGCCAATGCAAACACAAAATTCCCAGCAATCAAATCAACAACAGGAAGCAACGTTACACGGCTCAACAGGGCCTCCTCTGTGTGCCCCAAACTGTTACCACACAGTTGTAACTGAACCTCATATCATAATAATGTAAGATGATGATGATCAGGAATGCCTCTGTTCTCAGTCATGTTTAGATCAATTTTTCCTTCTGTCTCATCCATGTTAATCCCAAGATTCGTTCTGCCTTCTGCATGCTCATTGTGAGTTTCATAAACTAGTCTACGTCTGTGGTCTGTAAAAGACAGTTGCAGTAGTCCAGTCTTGTGATGCCAAGAAACTGAACAAGCACCTAGGCAGCCTGTGTGGACAGAAATGGTTACATTCCTCCAGATGTTGTAGAGAAGAAAATGACAAGATTGAGCCACATTAGCAACATGTGAGGAGAATGACAGTTGATTGTCCATAGTTACCCACGAGGTTACGAGCAGTGGCTGTAGGGGAGAGCAGAGAGTCATGAAGAGTTATTCAGAGATTTCTGGGATGATCCATGAAGATATGTCTGTTAAGCATGTCGAAACCCAAGTGGAAGCTGTGGTATCTGAGGAAGGGAAAAAAAAGATGAGTTAACTTTTATCAGCATAGCAGTGGTAAGAAAACCCATGTCCATTAATAGAGTGGGTATATATATATATATATATATATATATACAGTACAGACCAAAAGTTTGGACACACCTTCTCATTCAAAGAGTTTTCTTTATTTTCATGGCTATGAAAATTGTAGAGTCACACTGAAGGCATCAAGGGCTATTTGACCAAAAAGGAGAGTGATGTGGTGCTGCACCAGATGACCTGGCCTCCACAGTCACCGGACCTGAACCCAATCGAGATGGTTTAGGGGTGAGCTGGACCGCAGAGTGAAGGCAAAAGGGCCAACAAGTTCCAAGCATTACTCAGGGAACTCCTTCAAGATTGTTGGAAGACCATTTCAGGTGACTACCTCTTAAAGCTCATCAGGAAAACGCCAAGAGTGTGCAAAGCAGTAATCAAAGCAAAAGGTGGCGACTTTGAAGAACCTACAATATGACATTTTTCAGTTGTTTCACACTTTTTTGTTATGTATATAATTCCATATATAATTTCACGCGTTAATTCATAGTTTTGATGCCTTCAGTGTGAATCTACAATTTTCATAGTCATGAAAATAAAGAAAACTCTTTGAATGAGAAGGCGTGTACAAACTTTTGGTCATAAATTCTTATACTGAATCAGATTATATTTTAATATACTTTTTGTACTTATTTTATTTACTTTAGTAGTTTTATTTTTATATTACATTGTATTTCTTTCATGTTTACAACTTGGACAGTCCTAAAAAAAGCATTTCACTATGTCATACTCTGTATGAATATGTATGTGACAAATAAAATTTGAATTTGACATGATTTAAGGAAATTAAGTTTCTCTACCAGATCATCACTACATGTTTCGGAGACATAAAAAATGCATTCTTTAAAAAGAGCAACCATAGTCTCTTTACAGTCTCTTCACTGAACAGAGGTACAATAGTTTTATTTCTCAACAAATTTACTTTCTTTCTGTGCTTGTCTTTGGTATTCATAAAAAACAAAGGTCTTAAAATCTTCCACTTTGTGTTTCCTACTCTTATGACTGTACAGAACACTGGAGAGTGAGAATTAACATGAGCACTGGAGTGTGTGATTATAAGTTAATGTTCTTTCTACAGTCTTTTACAGTCATTATGGTTATAAAACCAGAAGCTACTGAACAACTCATAAAATAGCACAACATTTGTGATCATCACAGATCCAGCATCAGCTTCTCCATGCCAGAGCCTTTAAACACTCCAGGAGGTCCAGTGTCCAAACTCCACATGAAGTGGGATCCAATTGGCACTGGTACGTCTCTAGATGGTTCGGGATGTTTGGAGGCATCTACTTCTTTAAAGCTTCATAATCTTCATGAGGTGGAACGTGACTGGAGCTGGAGCCTTTAGTGGACATTGCTATTCTAGGAACTACTAGAAGTCCAGAGTGTTGAGATCTCAGGGAGCGTGACGGATTGTAGCGTGTTAGAAGACTGGAGATACATGGAGATAAACCATTTAGTGCTTTATAAGTGAGTAGCAGTAGTTTGTAGTGGATTTGTAACTTAACAGGAAGCCAGTGTAGGGACGATAAGATCGGGGTTATATGATCATATTTTAATGACCTTGTAAGAACTCTGGCTGCTGCATTCTGAACTAACTGAAGCTTGTTTATTAATGACGCAGGACATCCACCTAGTAATGCATTACAGTAGTCTATTCTGGAGGTCATGAATGCATGGACGAGCTTCTCTGCATCAGATATAGACAACATGTTTCTTAGCTTAGAAATATTTCTAAGGTGAAAGAAGCTGTTTTTGTAACTTGGTTGATATGATTTTTGTAAGATAAGTTGCTCTAAAATAACACCCAGGTCTTTTACTGTGGAACTAGTGGTTACAGAACATCCGTCTAAATGCAGGTTAAAATGCTGGAGCTTCTGTGTACTGGTTTTTGGGCCAATAAGCATCTAGAATATATAATTAATTACATTTTGCATAATAATTAAAATATATACGAATAAATTAACAAACATTATAAACAAGCATGTGAATGTAGTAAAGGTGCAGTTAATCATGTGTAAAAAGCTCTATTATCTAACCATCTTACCAGCTTTAGCAGCCCAACAAATCAATAGCAGCATTTGTTAACAACAAATTTCATGAATTATACATTAATTTCATTAATTCCGATAATTTAATTATTGATTAGTATTGAGTAGTTGTTGCAGCTCTACATACACTTTTTACTTTCATCATGTTTACACTGTCACGCTAATTCACCCCAAGCCGAGCTAGGGTTAGGGTTAGGGTTGAGTCTTCTGCTAAAGGAGCGCTGCTGTTTGATTAGAAGATTATGGAGGAGATGCAGTTTATTGTCCAGAATGGCTGTGAGTTTACAGAGTCCCCTCTTTTTTTTCATTGTAAAACTGTCTGGTAAGCAGCCAGCTTTCTTTTCAGCTTTTTTGCATCTCTAAACCTAGAGCTTCCTCCCCAGCATACTGCAGCAAAGAAGACTGCACTGGCTACCACATTTCTCCTAGTACAAGGAAGACATGATTCCAGACTCTTCTTGCACCAAGGTGGTGGAAAAAACTTCCACTTGGTGTCTGAACAGCTGAGACTACCAGTCTTTAAAAGTCTGCACTAGGAGAAAATTTGCTTTTTAATTGTTTTTCTGGGGGTTTAGACTGATGATATTCTGAGTCATAAATGTTTTTTTTCTTTAATATGTTTAATATCTGTCTGTTTCAAAGTGAGAATAAAGGCAAGGCATTTGTTGGACTGGTGGGTGTGGACAGTAAGGTGATTCCAGGCTTGGACAGAGGAGTGATGGGTATGTGTGTGAATGAGAGAAGGAAGATCACCATCCCCCCTCACCTTGGATATGGCATCTCCGGAGCTGGTAAAATCAAACCCAAAACACGTTAGCTCACTGTATCACTGTCCGAGGTGTAGCTTAGGTAGTGTGTAAATCTTCCTCAGATGGAGTTCAGGAAAGAATTAGATCATAACCACATCATTCTGATTATTGCACTCTATATTAGAAGTTAATATTTTAAAATCACATTGTCCACACATCTCTCTGTCTCTGTCTCTACTTTATCAGGTACAGTGATTCCCTCAGATGCAACTCTGGTGTTTGATGTTGTGTTGTTGGACGTGTGGAATAAAGATGATGTTGTAGACACTCGTCTGCTCTTAAAGCCATTGTCTTGTCGCCGCTCCGTGCAGCATGGTGATTTTGTGCGCTATCTGTATAATGGCTCACTGATCAATGGCACAACCTTCGAGTCCAGGTTTGAATGCTACATTATTAAGAGACAATAAAATAAAAGCGATACTGCACAGGTTTACTCTCTCTTTCACAGTTATGGACAAAATGTCACATATGACACGTACGTGGATGAAGATCACCTGATGAGAGGCATGGTCCAGGGGCTAATGGGAATGTGTGTTGGAGAGAAACGCTCCATCATCATTCCACCATTTTTAGCCTACGGGGAGAAAGGATATGGTATACACACACACACACACACACACACACACACACACACACACACACACACACACACACACATTCACCTTGTGGGTAGTGTAAGTCCACTGATGAATAGTTCTTTAAAAAAACAAGTGTATGTAAAAAATGTGCGAAAGTGCAGTTGATTAACCAGGAAATTCGTTGAAGTTTTAAAAAGTGTTGGATGAAGGAAACAAACGATGTAGTTGAGTTAAAGTAGAGATAAACTCAGTAAAATAAGACAATAATGTGTGTGAGTAATACTACAAAAGTATTTCCCTTTAAACGTACTTAAGTATCCAAAGTACTATGATTTTTTTTAAATCACAAGACTCTTCACCTAATCAACTCAGTTTATGTGTAAAGACTTGAATGTGACTCTCAGCACACTGATCTATTAATAGAATGATATAAATAATTTAAACACTGATTGATTTCTATTAGAATTATCATGAACCCAAAACCTTAATTTTAGTGAAAACAATCAGACAAATAAAACCACGTGTGTGGTGGTGAGTTCAAGTCTGGAGTTTCTTTATCATTTATTCCTCTCTAAATGTTCTGCTTGATGATGAACTGATGCTGAACTGTATGTTGGTGATCAGTAGATTCACCGAGCGCCGATCAGAACACGTGTAAAACAGAGCGTGCGCTTGATCCTGATTGGTGACTCGCTGCGTGTTTTACCAGTTATGTTTTTATCCTCATTAATTCAATTTATTTTTATTTGTATTGCACATTTAACAATGAACATTGTCCCAAAACAGCTTCACACAGATAAGGTGGTGATAAAAATGAATACGATGTTCTTTATAAGTGTAACTGTGACTGTGGTGAAGGAAAAATTTCCTGAGAAAACCTTGAGAGGAACCAGACTCAAGAGGGATCATCCTCATCTGGGTGCCACCAAATGTCCATTTATTACAGATAAATGTTGTTGTGGTGCAGTGATGGAGATCAGATGCAAACTGTAGTCAGTGTAGCAGACTGTTGACATTAACACAGTCACACTGTCAGGGCAGTGACCACATGTAGGAAACAGGAGTAAATCAATCATTGTTTATTGAAATCCAGAAACTAAACCAGAGTCCGGGAGAGTTACTAACTGTAAAACGGGGATAATCCTGAAAGCGGGTATAATTTGTGGAGCGGGTATGATCCGTAACGCAAGTACACTCCATACAGCGAATACAATCTGTGAGGCAGGTATAATCCGTAAAACAAGTCTATTCCTGTGACTGGGAACAAGAAGCATGAACTAGCGGGGAATGCTGGTGGTCTGGAATCCGGTATATCACTAAGCATGACTAAATAGATCCGACAGTGAGTGAGGTCAGAATTTATAAAGATGGCATGTAATGTGGAACAGGTGTCATTGATTAGGGCCAGGAGAGACTGAGAAAGAGCCTCGGAGGAAGGCGTGGCAGGAGGATCCCTGACGAACACATGAGAGTGAGGGGACGACAGCTTTTAAATATCCCAGTTCACCGAAATACTCTATATCCATGATCCCTGTTCAGTAGGAGTAAACCACTAAAATTGCTGTTATCTGTTATAATTAAATAGTTATCTAGAGGCTTATATATTAATCTGTTTTAAAAATAATAGATTTTTCGCGAATATTTACAATTATATTATTGAAAAATTTTAAATCATTGTTGCTACTTATTACTAGTGTGTTAGTGTGGAGCTTCTATTACTAGTTAATTTTGAATCAAACTTTATGGGTTCAGATGGTGATCCACTCAATGTTGATAACTTTGGGAGATTATTGAAAACTGGCTACAGTAATTGAAGTGAATGTGCATAACACAATGTAACGTGTTGAATCAGGGTCAAGGGATACAGTGAGAAGTTCTCCTACCTAGGAATCATGGAGGGGTCTGAAATTGTCATCGTAGATGCATGTCAACTGTGAGAGACATAATCTAAAAAAAATAAATAAAAAAAAATCACTATATATGATTTTTTAACTATTTATGTGTATGATACAGCTGCAAACAAGTATTTGAACACCTGTCTATCAGCTAGAATTCTGACCCTCAAAGACCTGTTAGTCTGCCTTTAAAATGTCAACTTCCACTACCTCCACAACCTCTCGCCTCGTGGGGTCTCAATGATCCTAAGTAAGGTGAGAAATCAGGCCAGAACTACACGGGAGGAGCTGTTTAATGACCTGCAAAGAGCTGGGACCACCGTTTCCAAGGTAACTGTTGGTAATACACTAAGACGTCATGGTTTGAAATCATGCATGGCACGGAAGGTTCACCTGCTTATACCCCCATCATGCTTTGGGGGTGTTTTTCTGCACATGGGACAGGGCGACTGCACTGTATTAAGGAGAGGATGACCGGGCCCATGTATTGCGAGATTTTGGGGAACAACCTCCTTCCATCAGTTAGAGCATTGAAGATGCGTCGAGGCTGGGTCTTCCAACATGACAATGACTCGAAACACACAGCCAGGATAACCAAGGAGTGGCTCTGTAAGAAGCATATCAAGGTTCTGGCGTGACCTAGCCAGTCTCCAGACCTAAACCCAATAGAGAATCTTTGGAGGGAGCTCAAACTCCATGTTTCTCAGCGACAGGCCAGAAACCTGACTGATCTAGAGAAGATCTGTGTGGAGGAGTGGCCAAAATCCCTCCTGCAGTGTGTGCAAACCTGGTGAAAAACTACAGGAAACGTTTGACCTCTGTAATTGCAAACAAAGGCTCCTGTACCAAATATTAACATCGACTTTCTCAGGTGTTCAAATACTTATTTGCAGCTGTATCATACAAATAAATAGTTAAAAAATCATTTATTGTGATTTCTGGATTTCTTTTTTAGATTATCTCTCTCACAGTGGACATGCACCTACGATGACAATTTCAGACCCTCCATGATTTCTAAGTGGGAGAACTTGCAAAATAACAGCGTGTTCAAATACTTATTTTTCTCACTGTAGTTCGCCTAACACGAGCTGCTTCAGAAATCAACCAAAACACTTTATTCTCCTGGCAACAGCGTTACTTCCTAATCAGAAGATAACTCAAAAAATTTAATCATCAGTCTTGCACACATGCAGACTGTTCACAAAATGACGCTGTGCTCTTAAATGAGCCACAACATATTTCACCCGTTACGGTAACATGGGAAGGTACATATGCTATGACTGAGGCAGATTTTTAAGGAGATGAGGTAATAATATAAAGAAAACATGAGAATGTGGAATTATGACTATATTTTCTGAATTGAATCCAAATTATTTATAACCTCTTAGTCGTCAGTGCCGTGCCCGTGTGACCGTGTTCTCAGGTGTTAATGTTTAGCAATAGATTAAATAAAAAGGGAGAAGAGTAACCATGACTAACTATACATCATTCCAAAGCTCTAAGACTCAAGCAGCGATTTCAGATCACAGTTTTTCAATTGAAAAAGCATAACAAAAGTATTTGCTGAATGTGTGTAAGCAGTACACAACAACATGCATAACAAAATGCAGTACTTACATTATGATTGTAATAACGAGTCACTAACACATCCACTGCTGCTAATCCCAGTTTAATATCAAAGATGAGGCTCCACTGAACAACATGCCATAAAGCATTTTTACTCCAAACAACCAATAGTGTTCTAATTAAGATGGTTATTCTTTTGTTTACGTCACAGTAATTCCGGAGTTGTATTGTTTGTATATGTTTCGGAATAACTTTTGCATAAAAAACGACATCTTGCCTGTAAAAAAACAAATATGGCTGGTAGAATATAGTGTTAGGAAACAAATGAGACCACAAACAAAAAAAAAAAGTAAAAGAGGCAGTATCTTGGGTTTAAATCTTCTCTCTATAGGCAGGAGTTGTGACGTTCTGTTCTGCATCACCTTTCATTTCAAACCTTTTATTTCCAGCCTGTAGCATTGTGGAAACAAAATAATTGATGGAAAATGTAGACAATAAGTGCAGGATTCTAATGATATATAAAAGGATTTTATTCCCCACGTGGGGAGTCTTGATTGTAGTACTCTTTACAAACTCTTACTGGCCGAAGAGAGGAGCACATGCACAGTGACACCCCAGGAAGTGATGCAGCTCTCAGTTCTGAACAGCTGTTTCCAGCTCGTGCTAACTGGATTTTGTTTACCAAAAAAGAAAACAAAGAAAAAAGAACAGTCAAATAAGTTGTTTTATCTGAGATTTGCACAAAGCAGCGATGTGAAAAATATTCTTGAGTAACAACAGCGAATTGGAAATCTGCATGGGGATGGAAAATCTGAGCCTATTTTACATCTGTAAGATACAATATATCTCCCTTTACAGTTTTATATGATTTTATAGGTTTTATTCCTGTTTTTGTTTTATAAGAGAAATGCTTGAAACGTGTGTGTGTGTGTGTGTGTGTGTGTGTGTGTGTGTGTGTGTGTGTGTGTGTGTGTGTGTGTGTGAATATGAATGGTCATGACTGTGAAACAAGAGCTTGTCTGCTACCTGGACATCAATATAAATATTAGTTTAATATCAATATCCAAACACGTAGAACAAAAGCCTTTACTGGTCAGCAGCTCATTAATATGCAGACTGTATGAATAGAGTATAAATAAACACCTGAGTTTAGCAGGTGTTTCTCAAACAGGGGAAAAAGGATCAGACATAGTTTTAGATACATGTTTGTAAGTATCTCATTGTCATGACAATATTGCTAAAATTTGAAATATAAACTCATGAGGCATGTGGCTTTCAACCCAGTACTTTTCTGGGTTGCTCCAGAACTGATTTCATGTATTTATATATGAAATAAAAATAAATGTTTACTGCAGGAAATTTATATCCATGGCACTTTATCATCTATAACTGATTATCTTTTTGATATTAACTTTGAATAATAGACAGTAAAGCTCAAAGTGTCTTCTTTTTAAAGATATTTAAATTGTAGCCCACTTTTATCTGGAACTGTTAACATTTACATTTAGGTAGGGCATTTTCAGCTGTGAGTCCCAAAAGCTGTGGCGAAGGCTAACAGTTTAAATCAAGAGCGTGTTAAGTCAAGAAGCTTTTATTGTCATTTGAACTATATATATATATATATATATATATATATATATATGAATATTATAATCTTATATATATATATATATATATCTGACGCAGTACACAGTGAAATGAAACAACGTTCGTCTAGAACCCATACATACAGCAACAGTCACAGAAACAGAAAACACAGAGTTAAGGACTAAAGTGCATGTGTGCAACCTGGTGTGAAGTGCAAAGACAACACGAGACAGTGTAAGAGAACACAAGGCAGCTAGTGTCACTATGATGGATTCTATAACATTACAATTTATATTTCTACTGAATCTAAAATGGACACTGCTGTTCTTAAGTAGTCGACCTGATTATCAAAATTAATGTAAAAGTCACCAACAATTAATGATTTGTCTAAAGATTAGGTGGATTTAAAATGTATTCTGTAAATTCTACAAAGAAAACAGAAGATTACAGAATTATTATAAATATACAATTGACTGACTAGACTTGTTTTTGGATGCTACATATGTTATGTTTGTGTAAACAATTTTGAATGTCATACATTTATTTTTAGTTTTTTTTGTGTGACATCTACATTCTTATTCTAAATAAATGTGACTAAGCCTTCTCTGCCATTTAGACAGGACTGGTGTAAATAACTGTTTCCAGGAGGACTCGCTTTATTTAACCCTAGATATCCATTTAGTTTATTTCACATTTCTGTTAAACACGGTACAATAAAACCCTCATCAGGAATAGTTTCATTTATAATCTGTGCTTTTGACATGAGAGATTTACTTTTTAACAGTCCTTAGATTAAAAGTACTGGCTTTGCGTTCAGTTTTATCTAATTTAGGTAAGTTACAAAAACAAACTTTCTATAGATTTCTAAATTTTGCTCATAAAACAGTTATGCGCATATTAATATGGACTCTAATTGAGGACTCGATGCAGCTAGCCTGGTTTGGTTTAGTCTGCTAGCCTGCTCCCCGGATTTGGTTCTGGATTATCATGTTAACTGAGACTATGAGTTATATTGAGCTATATAATAAAAGGCATATTCCAAATATTACTGGGACTATATTTAGAGCACTAAAATCAGTAGTTACTACTGATGTATAAAGCACTGACCGGTCTCGCACCGCAGTATCTGAGTTAACTTCTATACCATTATGATTCCCATGCCTACTTAGATCAAAAGGTACAGGCTATAATGTTATCTCTCTCCAGGTTCTCTTCTCTAAATTAACCATTGCATATGGTTGCCTGGAAACTAAAACTTTTAGCTTTTTATTTGAAATGCAAATCTTTGCCTGTCTGATTTCAATGAAATGTAACAAGAATTTTTTAATGAAACTCACATGCATGAATTGCATTGGTCTTCATTTTTACAAATTTTGTGCATCAGGGTTTAGGTAGTCAGTGTTTTCTTGCTCTCAGGTTTTTACCTTGTTTGGGCATTCAGGTGAAAAAGTGCTGCATCATGTGTCAGTGTTTGTTGATGAATGTGTATATGTGTGTCTACATGTGTGTCTGTGTGTATTTAGGTGTGAAGGTGCCAGCTCATGCAACGGTGGTGTTTGATGCGCTGCTCATTGATGTATTTAATGTGAACGATGATGTACAGGTAGAGGTTCTTTATGTTCCTCAGCCCTGCAAAAGAAAGTCAAAGAAGGGAGACTTCATACGTTATCATTACAATGGAACATTCCAGGATGGAACACTGTTTGACTCTAGGTGAGCAATTCTTTATAATAATGTTCCAGAGCCATATGAAATGTCAATAATAAGAATAAAAAAAGGGAAAAAGACTACACACAGATTAGACATGTGTAGTGCAGTGTGAGGATTAGTTTGGTCTGGTGTTATTAGAGTACATTGTGTGTAGTTTAGTGCATTGTGGAGTCACTGGGTGTTTCAGTCCAGTACACTTTGCAGCGTATTGCATTGTGGGTTTTGTTTAATATAATAGAATTTAATAAAATATAGTAGATAATAGTAGTTAAAGTAGATTTTAGTGAATTGTAGTGTTGTGCAGTGTGTCACCTAGTTCATTGTTCACTGTCAGTTCTAGTGTAGTTTGGGAATAGTAGTGTTTTAGGTCAGGGTGTAGTTTAATACTAGTTTTAAGTGTGGTGTGTGATATCAGTGCAGTGTGGGGTTTAGTGCAGTGTGGAGATCATACAGTATATCCTCCAGACCTTCTTCAGGCATCATTAGATCAGATTGGATTGGATTGGATTAAATTAGACAGAAAGCTCAGCTGAGATGCATCACAAAGATGTGTTGTGCACTTTTCTTTATGGCTGAGAGCAGTGCAGTTACCAAACCAGCAACCAGTGAAGATTTTTAAGCTTCTGAACCTCAGTGCTGAAGCTCAGTGTATGTTAATGAGTGCTTGGGCTTTTCACAAGCAATTTATTTGTCTTGTTAATGTTCAGTGAGTTATTGCTTTTAAAACTCCACAGTGATTGGTTTCTAATATATCACCATTTATTATATTAAGGGTATAATAGTTAATAATAAGGGAATACTGGAACTCACCCTGATCTGCATGATGGTAAAATACAATAAAGGTCCAGCTTCACTGGGAGAGATTTAACCCAAGCCTAAGTGTTTAATCTGTTTATGAACTGCAATCTTTAAGCACATTTCTAATGTACAAGTTTTTCTTGTGAATATAAGTGGAGATCTGTAAATAAACATTAGATACTGTTGTGCTAAATATTCAGCTACCAGCGCAAAAGTACGTACAACACGTTTGTTGGTTTGGGTCATGTGATCGCTGGAGTGGATAAAGCATTGCATGGAGTGTGTGTGGGAGAAAAAAGACACATCATTGTTCCTCCACATCTCGCCTATGGAGAGAACGGGACAGGTGACACACACACACACACACACACACACACACACACACACACACACACACACACACACACACACATACGTTTAATTCAGTTCAAAACAGCTTTACAGAAATGAAAACATTATTTCATGGTAGGTTTGTGTGGGTGTGTATGTGTGGGTGTGTCTGTGTGTGTATGTGTGGGTGTGTCTGTGTGTGTATTGTTCTCAGGTGACCTTATTCCTGGTTCAGCAGTGTTGATATTTGACCTCCACATCATTGACTTCCACAATCCGAAAGACTCAGTGGATATTCAGATTACCCACAAACCCCTGCAGTGTAACACCACCAGTGCTGCTAATGACCTCGTCACTTACCACTACAACTGCTCTCTGCTGGACGGCACCCAACTTTACTCATCGTAATTAATCTCTCACAAAGATATAACAGTCCTAGCATTCAGCATTCACTTAATCAGTGATTCTACCAAAAGTAGTTTACTTCGTTTGTGTGACTTCTTCCTATTATATTTCATTGCGTATTGTCATATATATATATAAAACTTTGTGACATGTACAGTATAAAACTCCTCCTTACAAATTTACACACACACACACACACACACACACACACATAGAGCTTACACCAACGTTCCTCCTACCATGATATGCCGGTTTGGCGAGTGTATAAAGTGAAAACTAGTTGATGCTAAAAGCAGCAATTATTCATGTGTGATAACAGAAGCCAATTCTCTCTACAGTGCTGACTTGGGTAGACCTGCACAGGCGATTCTTGGTCAAGCAGAGGTCATTGAGGGGCTGGACCAAGGGTTAAAGGGCATGTGTGTGGGGGAGAAGAGGGAGGTGATTGTGCCCCCCCACTTTGGACATGGACGAAATGAAGGTCCCTGACTCTTTCTTAGCTGGTTCTCAGTCTCAGCTGCCTTTGTGTTTCAAATCCCCTCTAAGATTCAGCAGTTTAAACAGTTGAATTGTGTGCTAGTACAATGTGTTGTCCTTTTGTGTGTTACAGGTTCTGTGGTTCCAGCAGATGCAGTGTTGATTTTTGAACTAGAGTTATTGGATTTGCAAAAAGGCGTTCCTGAAGGCTTCTTGTTTGTCTGGCTGGAAGAGATTCCAGATCCTCTATTCAGCTTTATGGACCTAAACCAGGATGGAGAAGTTTTACTAGAGGAGGTGTTGCATATTATTGTGTTTTTGACCTTGTTTTTATGATGGTCATATTCAAAATGTATGTGTTCTGATTGTCAAAATGGATAAAATATCAGACCCTAACCCTAACCCTAGAATGCAGCTTATGTTTGATGGACATAATGCAGCATAGTAAAATACTTAAATGTTGAGTGAAAGTACCAGGCACCTTGCTGGTTCAGGTGGACAGGATGACTGTCTTTAACAAAGACCCAAAGGGGAGTGGGTGGACCCAGGTGCAGAGATTAACTTCTCATCAAGTCAAAAGTGTTTTTTTTCAATAATTTTTTTATCTTAACATCCAAAAGAGAGGCAGAAAGAAAAAAACATAAGGAAAATAAAAATGGGCAAAGGAGCAGACTAGCGACATCTGGTGGGCAAAGGAAAGAATGACAAAAACAGAAAAATCCCGAACTTGATGTGAGATTATTGGATAAAATAACTTGCAGTATCTGTTCTGTTGATATATTCCAAAAATGAAGAAGGAGAAACATGTGAGTATGTAGTGTAGGATGTGGGTTAGGGGTAAAGGTATTGGCAGATTTTTTCCAACTTTGTCCTCATAAAAGTTATTATCTTCAGCACTGAGGAAGAGCTGGTGGATAGAGAAAAAGAAAATATGTGGTGAAGTTTGCAAAGATCATGTGCAAAAATGTCCAGCTTTGTAGAAGGCAGATTTAGCAGAACTATTTTAATGGTATCCCAGCAATGGTGATGGATACTTTTACATTGTTTGTTTTTTATGTTATGAGGGTCCATAGTTAGCTCAAGTAGGCTTTTTGCCATTTAAGCTATTTATATTTATAGTACATTTCATAGTGATACTGTACCTGTACATAGAGTTGTAATGTCTCCTCTTTGTCCCACTCCAGTTCACAACATTCATCCAGCTGCAGGTGTCAAAGAGAAAAGGTCGTCTCCACCCTGCAATGGATGCTGAAGTAATCATCAAAGAGATGTTTACCAGCCAAGATCAGAATGCTGATGGGAGAATCACAGAGAATGAACTGAGACTTCAGACAGACGAGACAGTTGGACATGATGAGCTTTAAGGGAAAAAATGCTAAAGAACTCTTTTTACCTGTTAATCGGAAACATCAAGTTTTGCGCTTGAGCCATTATTAATCAATAAATATATGATTTAGTTTAAGGTCAGACATACACAAGGTCATAATTTGACACTTATTACACATTACATATATAACGTTGCATTTAACCCCAGAATAATTCATTCCTTTTCCCCATCCATTTTGGTGATCAGTTAGGTAATGACACAGGTGCATCTCAATAAATGACAATATTATTGATTTATTTTAGTAATTTAATACAAAAAAAGTGAAACTAGTACATTATATAGATTCATCACACACAGACTGATATATTTCAAGTGTTTATTTCTTTTCATTTTTTATGTTTTTCGCTCACATTTAACAAAAACCCAAAAAATCTGAATACTTTATAAGACCAATCAAATGTTCAGTGAATTGTTGGCCTTCTGGAAAGTATGTTATTTACTGTATTTGTAATTAACGGTCGGGGCTCCTTTTGCTTTAATTACTGCCTCTGGAGTATAAGATTATAAGTGATGTTCTTTCTGCAGTCTTAAACAGTCTTTATGGTTAGTAGCTCCTAGTTTTATGAGCTCAGCATTTGTGATCACCACAGATCCAGCATCAGCTTCTCCATGCCAGAGCCTTTAAACACTCCAGGAGGTCCAATGTCAAAACCTCACACATGTGGGATGATCCAATCTCTTATTTCCTTAACACACTCAGTTATCCGGGTTAATTGGGCTGTATCGCCTGGTTTAGATGAAATATATAGCTGAGTATCATCAGCATAACAATGGAAGCTAATTCCATGCCTTCTAATAATATTTCCTAACGGGAGCATGTATATTGTGAAGAGCAGGGGTCCTAGAACTGAACCTTGCGGCACACCATAATTTACTTGCATTAGCCTGGATAGCTCTCCATTTAAATCTACGAAATGGTAACGATCGGACAGGTAGGATTTAAACCAGCTTAATGCCTGTCCCTGAATGCCGACGTAATTTTGTAAGCGATCTAGGAGGAGATCATGATCTATAGTGTCAAATGCAGCACTAAGATCTAGTAAAACCAACAGCGAGATGAAGCCTTGGTCTGAAGCTAAAAACAGGTCATTAGTTATTTTAACTAGGGCAGTTTCTGTGCTATGATGGGGTCTAAAACCTGACTGAAATTCTTCAAATATATTGTTCTCTTGCAAGTAGGAACATAACTGGGCAGCGACAATCTTTTCTAAAATCTTAGACATAAATGGGAGATTTGAAATTGGTCTGTAATTTGATAACGTGTTTGGATCCAGATTAGGTTTTTTAATGAGGGGCTTAATAACTGCTAACTTGAGGGATTTAGGGACGAGTCCTAACGATAGTGAGGAGTTAATAATATTCAGAAGTGGTTCACCAGTCGTATATAACACTTCCTTCAGTAGTTTAGTAGGAATTGGATCTAACTGACATGTTGTCGATTTAGCTTTGGCAATAACATTATACAGCTCTTCCTGTCCTATACATGTAAAACAGTGGAGTTGTGGAGTTGAGGGTAACACTGTCTCAGGAGATGCTGTCAGAGGTTGAACTGCCACAATTGTTTTTCTAATGTTCTCTATTTTTTCAGTGAAGAAAATCATAAAGTCCTCACTACTAAACTGTGATGGAACACAATTTTCAGAGCCCTGATTTGTTGTTAGTTTAGCTACAGTACTAAAAAGGAACCTGGGATTGTTTTTGTTATTTTCTATAAGTTTGCTCAGGTGTTCAGCTCTAGCAGCTTTTAGCGCCCGTCTGTAGCTAAGCATACTGTCCTTATATGCAATTCTAAATACCTCCAATTTAGTTTTCCGCCATTTTCTCTCCAGAATACGTGCTGCTCTCTTGAGGGCATGCGTATGACTATTATACCAAGGTGCAGGTGCTTGTTCTCTAACCTTTTTTAACCGGATAGGGGCAACGGTGTCTAATGTGCTAGTGAGGATAAGGTCTATGTTGTTAGTTATTTCATCAAGGTTATTAGCAGTTATGGGTTTAGTGAGAAATTGAGATAAATCAGGCAGGTTATTTATGAATCTGTCCTTAGTGTTCTGAACAATAGTCCTACCAAGTCGATAACGTGGTGCAACACGGCTAATCTGCTCTACCGGTAGTGTGAACAGTATGAGGTAATGGTCTGTGATGTCATCACTCTGAGGTAAAATATCTATATCAGTGACGTCTGCTCCGTGGGATATTACTAAGTCTAATGTGTGGTTAAAACGGTGAGTTGGTCCAGTGATGTTTTGTTTAACCCCAAAAGAGTTTAATAAGTCAACAAATGATAATCCTAGAGCATCGTTTACATCATCTACATGAATATTAAAATCTCCTACAAGCAGCACTTTATCAAAATTGAGCAAGAGATCTGTTAGAAAACTAGCAAACTCTTGAAGAAATTCAGCGTAGGCTCCTGGGGGTCTGTACACGGTTACCAGAGCGAGTTTTCTATGTCTGTCTGAAAGTACAACTTTAAGAACGAGCACTTCAAATGATTTAAAGCTGAATCCTAACATCTGACTAACATTAAGAGAGGCAGTATAAATGGTTCCTACACCCCCCCCACGACCAGTCTGACGCGGCTCATGCTTATAAACGTATCCTGACGGTGTCGACTCGTTTAGACCCATATAATCACCTGGTTTAATCAAGGTCTCAGTGAGACAGAGGGCATCGAGATTATTCTCTGTGATCATCTTATTTATAATCAGTGCTTTGGGTGCAAGTGATCTAATGTTTAAAAGACCAAACTTCAAAACTTTTTGGTGTTTGTTTATCTGGCATTTTTCAGTTTTAACTTCAATCAGATTATTTCTGGATCTTTTGTATTTACTTCTTGGTTTTACTACATGAGGAATGGATACGGTTTCTATAAACTGGTCTGTGTGTGAACTTGTAACTATTTGGTCTGTTGTATGCGTGTTCTCATTGCCGTAAATTTCCTGATGTCTTACTAGTCAGATGGTGTGAAGTATCCTAGAGATGTTATCTGATAGCACTGCTGCTCCAACTCTACTGGGGTGCAGGCCATCAGGGCGGAAGAACCTAAGACGCTCCCAGAAACAGTTCCAGTTATTATTTAAGAGAAGTTTATGTTCTCGACACCATGACTGTAACCATTCATTTAGAGCTAAAAGTCTACTAAACTTCTCAGCCCCTCGCTGGTAAGTGGGAAGAGGTCCTGACACTATGATCCTCGTTGTGGGCGATGTGCTGCGTACCGTCTCCACCAGGATCCTGAAATCCCTCTTTAATATCTCCGTTTGCCTCAGCCTGGTGTCGTTCGTTCCGGCATGAAGAACAACCGCTCCGAAGTTCTCTTTCAGGATCGCGGGGACCTGCGCAGCGACATCAAGAACATGAGCACCAGGAAAACAGCGAGTGTGCACCTTACCTTTAGCTCCAGTAGCGCGGACATGCCGGATGATGGAATCTTCGAGAATCACAGTGTCGCGTTCCGTCTCGCGGAGAGGGGCGAAGCGGTTCTCGGTCGAGATCTCGAAGGCCTGTAGTGGTGGTGGGGGAGACGCCCTCGACCGGGGCTTTGCTTGTCTTTTCCGCCGCTGCCGCATCCAGGGTCCGCGTTGCACCTTTGCTGGAGATGTAGGTGCGCTGGGTCTGGGCAGAGAAACGCGCAGAGTTGAGGTGCTGGGAGCGTTGGGTTCAACCCGGGAATTTACCTGGGACGAGTGCGCGTCCGCCCGGGATGTTTCCAGTGCCGCTTTCCGCTCTCGCAGCCGGGCATGCTTTTCATGCAGCTCGCGAATCTGTTTCTCCACAATCTCCATCTCCAACGCCACCGTTTGCAAATCGAACGAGTCCTCACCTGTGCTCAAAGTCAGACACACAGCCGGCATAGTGCTCATAATCACGAACAGAGTTCAGATACACAAATATGATAAAGTGAGAGAAAATATAGTGGTAGTCGAGTTTACTGACTACAGGAACAAGTCAGGAAGACAAACAATTTAGGATTATTAAAAGAGAAAAACACAAACAAACGAATATAAACACGAATACAAACACGGAATTCGCGGCAAACAAGTCAAACACAGGAAGCTACGTCCAAGGTTGAGGTTGTGTAGAAGCCCAGCTTTCTTTGACAGTGGTCTTCAGCTCATCTGCATTTTTTGGTCTCTTGTTTCTCATGTTCTTCTTAAAAATAAGCCAGAGATTCTCTACAAATTCAAATCTGGTGAGTTTGCTTCAGTCAAGCACACCAACACCATGGTCATTTAACCAACTTTGTGCTTTTAACAGTGTGAGAATCTCCATAAAGCTGGTCAGCAGAGGGAATCGTGAAGTGCTCAAGAACTTCCTCCGGTGGACGGCTGTGCTGAGCTTGGACTTGATAAAACACAGTGGACCAACACCAGCAGATGACACGAATCCCCAAACCACCACTGACTGTACAAACTTTACACTGGACCTCAAGCAGCTTGGATTCTGTGCCTTTCCTCTCTTCCCTTCTTCCAGACACTAGGACCCTGATTTCCAAATGAAATTAAATTTTCTTTATCAGCCTGACAATAAGCCACAGGTGTCTACACTAATGTACTTTGCACAGGCTTTAACAAAAGACACGTTACATAAGGTGTAACGGGTGAAATATGTTGCGCTTCCTTTAGGAGCATAGTGGTATTTTGATAATAGCCTGCCACTGCATTTTTCCAGTATTACTGCATGTGTTCAAGACAAGGATTATGCTATTATTATTTTCTGATGCTGATTTCTAAGTTTTTTTGACTAACCCGTAATGCTGTTGCCAAGAAAAATAAAAAAGCACGAGTTTTGGAAACCTGTCTGTGCTTATATGATTTCTGTTGCAACTGAAGTTAGTGACTCTCCCTTCACCCAGACTCAACGCACTACAACGGCTTGTATCTAAACAGTAGCCCACCAAGAAAATCATTGTTCACTGTCCTTTCACAACTATTACTCTCAGGAGGTGAGGTGCATTTTTTTCGATTCCATTCGGAAATTTCATTGGTCTAATGTTTTGGTGCTCAGTTTTTTGTCTTGAAGTTTGTGAAACTGGGAAAAACTCAGGAAAAATTCATAAATTAGTCGCTTCGTTGTTTAAGCCACGGGGTTCAATATGTGGGAAAAAAAAGTAGCGGCTTATAGTCAGAAAAATACGGTATATATTATGACTAAGACTCATTTTGAAATAAGATGAGATAATGATATAAGGTTCAGACTGGGAATAACCTGACTGCGAATTTTAGTATTCATTAAAAATGTTTCCATAGTTATGACTGGATGCCATTATGTTCTAAGTTACCCATACTTAATATAGTATATATATATATAATATACTATGCTCCACAAGTTGGCTGTGAGATGGAGGAGAAGGAAAGATTCTGGAGTGAATTAGATGAAGTGTTAGATAGTGTACCTATGAAAGAACAATTGGTGATTGGGGCAGACTTTAATGGGCATGTAGGTGAAGGGAACAGAGGTGATGAGGAGGTGATGGTAGGTGTGGTTTTAAGGAGAGGAATGTGGAAGGGCAGACGGTGGTAGATTTTGCTAAAAGGATGGAAATGGCAGTGGTGAACACTTATTTTAAGTAGAAGGAGGATCACAGGGTGGCATATAAGAGTGGAGGAAGGTGCACACAGGTGGACTATGTTCTATGCAGGAGATGCAACCTGAAGGAGATTGGAGACTGTAAGGTGTTGGCAGGGGACAGTGTAGCTAGACAGTATCAGATGGTGGTCTGTAGGATGGTTTTGGTGGCAAAGAAGAAGAGGAGGTGAGTGAGGACTGAAAGAAGAATAAGATGGTGGAAACTGAAGGAGGAAGAGTGTAGTGTGAGGTTCAGGGAAGAGGTCAGACAGGAGCTCAGTGGTGGTGAAGAGGTGCTGGATGATTGTGGAACTACTGCAGGAGTGATGAGGGAGGCAGCTAGAAAAGTACTTGGTGTGACATCTGGAAATAGAAAGGAGGACAAGGAGACGTGGTGGTGGAATGAGGAAGTGCAGGAGAGCATAAGGAGAAAGAGGTTGGCAAAACAGAAGTGGGATCGACAGAGTGATGAAAAAAGTAGGCAGGAGTACAAGGAGATGCGGCAGCAGGTAAAGAGGGATGTAGCAAAAGCCAAGGAAAAGGCGTATGAGGAGCTGTAGGAGAAGTTGGACACTAAGGAAGAAGAAAAGGATTTATACCAATTGGCCAGGCAGAGGGACCGAGCTGGAAAGGATGTGCTGCAAGTTAGAGCAATAAAGGATGGAGAGGGAAATGTGTTGACTAGTGAGGAGAGTGTGTTGAGAAGCTGATGAATGAGGAAAATCAGAGAGAGAGAAGGTTGGATGATGTGGAGTTGGTAGAGCAGGATGTAGATAGGATTAGTAAGGAGGAAGTGAGAGCAGCGATTAAGAGGATGAAATGTGGAAAGTCGGTTGGACCAGATGACATACCTGTAGAAGCATGGAGATGTTTAGGAGAGATAGCAGTGGAGTTTTTAAAGATTCTGAAAGGTGGAAGGATGCCTGAGGAATGGAGAAGGAGTGTGCTGGTACCGATCTTTAAGCATAAGGGAGATGTGCAGACCTGCAGTAACTACAGGGAAATTTAATTGATCAGTCACACCATGAAGTTATGGGAAAGAGTAGTGGAAGCCAGGCTGAGAAAAGAGATGACCATCTGTGAGCAACAGTATGGTTTCATGCCTAGGAAGAGCACCACAGACGCATTATTTGCTTTGAGCCCTTTCCTGTTTGCAGTGGTGATGGATAGGTTGAAGGATGAGGTCAGACAGGAGCCTCCCTGGACTATGATGGAGAAAACTAGTGGGTGGAGAAGAGTGACAGGAGTGATTTGTGATAGTAGGGTATCCGGAAGATTGAAAGGGAAAGTTTATAGGACTGTGGTGAGACCTAAACTGTTGTATGGATTTGAGACAGTGGCATTGAGTAGAAGACGGGAGGTGGAGCTGGAGGTAGCAGAGCTGAAGATGGGAGTTGGGAGTGAGGACGATGGACAAGATTAGAAATGAGTTTATTAGAGGGACAGCGCATGTAGGACATTTTGGTGACAAGGTGAGGGAGGCGAGATTGAGATGGTTTGGACATGTGCAGAGGAGGGACATGAATTATATTTGTAGAAGAATGCTGAGGATGGAGCCACCAGGTAGGAGGAAAAGAGAAAGGAGGTTCATGGATGTGGTGAGGGAAGACATGCAGGTAGTTGGTGTAAAAGAGGCAGATGTAGAGGACAGGGTGGTATGGAGACGGATGATCCGCTGTGGTGACCCCTAATGGGAGCAGCCGAAAGAAGAAGAAGTTGTTCTCAGTCAGTCACTTGCAGATGAACTGATGTCCTGATGTCACTCATCATCAATTCTCGGATGTAAATTGCACCCTAGTATTCTAGTAGTAAATCATTCAAATCAATATGGAGGGGCATGAAATTAGAATGAAAGTGAGACAAAGAGTCATATACAGCAGTGGTCCCTAATCCCTGGGCTGAGGACCGGCACCGGTTTGTGGGTCAAACGGTACCAATCCACACAGAAAGAATACATTACATACAAATCTAATATTATTTACGTTTTATTTATTATCTGATTCTGAACGATGTTTTATTTTGGAAAATGACCGGATTTTCTCCTCCACATCTGTCTATGACTCACTCTTGATTCAGGATGCCTTGGTCACTTGTCTTACCTTCATCCACTACCTTCTTAAATAAACTCCGGCCGCTAACACATAATACATTACCGCTAAATTCAAACCCCCAAGCGAGCAAAATGAACAAAAAACAACACAGTGGACCTGCACAGTTCACCTTTATTATTAGATTTAGAAAATACAATTTATTTGCCGATCGTATCCTTTATTTTGTTCTATTTATCTGCCACTCCTTAAAGGCCGGCCCGTGAAAATATTGTCTGACATTAAACCGGTCCGTGGTGCAAAAAAGTTTGGGGACCGCTGATGTACAGTACACACTGAGCAGGCCTCACAACAACATGAACACACACCAATACAATAATCTGCTCTACAGCTGTACAGACATCACAAACTAGTTTAATCTTTTCAGACTGTTCCTTTTAACTGTTTCTTTTCAGTTACAAAAAAAAAGTTACAGAAAATAACTTAACATTTTCTATTTTGGCCTCTGCTGCATTTATACACACACGCACACGCACACATATTAAATTCAATTCAGTTTTATTTGGAGAGCGCATTTAACACTGCTTTACAGAGAAGTAAACGGTTACAATTTGAATTTTTAAGTTTAGTGCCTATAACTGTATCATTTATCAGAGCTAATCTAAAAAGATATCTGTTTTCTTCCTTCGCAACATTTGTTTAATCCTATTAAAAATCTCCTGCAGTTTTAGTCCTTATATAATCGGATTTAATAGAGGAGGAATAACCAGATTTTCTACTGACATAATCATCGATATAATGTGAGGCATATTTCCTTCTAATCTACTATTTATAATTTCAAAACATGTAGTGACAGTGAAACTTATGAAAATTAAAATATGTGGTAAACAGGTCTGTAAAGCTTTTGCTCTGAAATCTTTTGAATTTTTTAAACAGACAGAAAGTATCCGTATATATGAGTAGATTGTGAAGATCACTTGTGGAAATACAGCAATGATGAAAATAAACAATACATATGAACTATATGCAGAAATTTCTTCACAACTCAGTTTAGCAATTGCATGATTGTTACAGTATATTCTATTTAACTTGAAATTACAGCGTTTTGGCTGATAGAGTAAAACCATTGTGATACCATTTTCACAACTAGGCACAAAGCAACACAAAAATATGAGCCTTTTCACTGTAGACATTTTTACAATAGAAGCATATTGTAATGGTTTACAAATAGACACATATCTGTCATAGGCCATAGCTGACAACAACATAAACTCTGACATGGCATAAGTATAAATGAAAAATGCCTGAAAAACACATGCTTCAAAGGAGACAATTATGTTTTTGGATAAAATATCATTCAGAAATTTAGGGTAAAATGCAGTTGATCCACATAATGTGTTCATGAGCAAAGCAGTAATAAAAATGTACATAGGCTCATGAAGACGCTCATTTGTGTATATAACATAAATGACAATAGTGTTAAAACAGATGATCATTAGGTATATAGACAGTGTAACTAGAAAATAAACATATCTGTACTTCTCCAGCTCCACATGTCCTGTCAGGATTAAATATGTAACATTTCCCGAATAATCCATTAATTTCTCCAAGCATTAAAGAACAGTTTATGGCTTGCTCATAAAGGATAAATGCACACCATTCACCTTACCTGTTAAAATCTGTAAAGCTGCTTTGAGACAATGCCTGTTGTGAAAAGCGCAATAGAAATAAACTTGAAACTTGAACAGTTTATGCCAGTTCTGATATATTCAGGTAATTTATTAAAAAGAACAAACTCCAAACTAGTTCTGTTCTTAAGAAAGCAGATTTGTCAACATTTATACTTTTTTTTTTAATACATATTCTTTATTGGTTCTCTGACTAGCCACACTGGTAAGCCACGCCTCGATAAAAAAAAAGTCTCTGCTCAGTTAAGTTTGGAAAAAAAAAAATAGAGAATATCAATATCTTCTTCTACCACCGACAGTTTTAAAGACTACATCTCTGTGCCACTTGTACACATCTGTACCAACTGTAGCATTTTTCCGTCAATTATTCAATTCTTTACTGAGACAAAGTAGAAGAGTAATAGTAATGTGTCTTTTTATGTATTTTAATGCTTTAAATTCAGTGAAAAACAAACATGAGGGTAAAAGTTTACATTGATAAAGACAATGAACCCATTTGGTTGATGATTTTCACTGAATAAGCAGTGCTGCAGTGACAGTGGCAGCAGCCTCACAGACTTCATAACAAAATTTGGCACTCGTAAATTCTACCATCATGTTCTGCCTCAGAATGTCACAGTACATGTTGGAATCCATGTTTCCCCTCAATGAAGTGCAGCTCCCCAGTACCAGCAGCACTCATGCAGCCCCAGACCATGATGCTGCCACCACCATGCTTCACTGTAGGCAAGACAGTTATTTTGGTTCTCCTCACCAGGGTGTCACCACACATGCTGGACACTATCTGAGCCAAACAAGTTTATCTTAGTCTCATCAGACCACAGGACATTGTTCCAGGAAATTTGTGCTCCTGGACAGGTTGTCTTCAGCAAACTGTTTGCGGGTTTTCAAAGCCAGCTTTAGAGAAGGTCCCTTCTGGGATGACGGTCTGCAAACTGACTTGTTGCAGTGTGCAGCGTACGGTCAGAGCATTAAAAAGGGTAACTTCTGCTTCTGCAACCTCTGAAGCAATGCTGCAGTACTCACACATCTGTTTTTTTGAAGCAGCTTCTTCAAAACCTGATGCATGAGGACTCGACTTGTTTGATGGACCCTTGTGAGGTCTGTTCGGAGTGGAACCTGTCTTGGAGAACCTCTGTATGACCCTGACCACTGTACTGTAAATCAGTTTCAGGGTGATACCGGTCTTCTTATAGCCTCGGCATCTTTGTGGAAAGCAAGGGTTCTAATTCTTAAATCCTCAGAGAGTCTTTACCATGAAGTGCCATGTTGAACATCCAGTGATCAGTATGGGATATTCGACTCAAAGATACACAAATTTGTATGGTTCTGTCAAGCGACAAAAACATTAACATAATGAATAGGACATGTGGCTTTGCATCGTTACATCACGTACAGCTGTTATCACTCAGATTACTAAAATAGTTACAGAAATGAGAGTGTACTCACTTTTGTGAAATACTGTGTTTTCAAAATGATCTACATTGAAGAAAAGAGTATTTTCTATAAATTGTAATCTATATTAAAATATCAAAATGATTTAATCTGAAGCTTATATAATAGCTTAGATATTTTGGCCTATTATCCCAAAGCAAAATATTTATTAGTTATAAGTCTAATTCCTACAAACTTTCCACAGAAAGCTGCTAGACCAGACAGCATTTCTGGAAGAGGGCTCTAAGGATGTGCAGACCAGCTGATTGATGTTCTTTAATGCAGTCATTCCAACATGCTTCATGGCCAACTAACATCTTCTCTGGGAAACTTCAGTGACCTGCCTCAATGATTACCGTCCAGAGGCTCATCAAGACCCTGCTGCCCACCTTGCTTTACTCACTAGAGTTCATGTATCAACCTAACCTAAACTTTTCCTGCAACCTCTACCATGCTTCATCTCGAGTCAAGTCAAGTCAAGTCAAGAAGCTTTTAATGTCCTTTCAACCTTATATAGCTGATGCAGTACACAGTGAAATGAGACAACGTTCCTCCTGAACCCAGGTGCAACATAAAACAACAGTAAACAACAGTAAACAACAGTCACAGAACAGAAGAACACAGGGCCAGGAACTAAGATCCTCGCCACATAAAGTGCATGTGTGCAACTGGTGCAAACACTGCAAAAGACAACACAAGACAGTGCAAGACAACACAGGACAGTGCAGGACAATACACAATACACAAAATATACAAATAAAAACAGCAATAGCTCTGCCAGCAAAACCTGGCTTCGCCTCTCTGATAGCACGGGACAGTTAAGGCCGTCTTGTCCCCTGTTCTGAAGGCAGAGTCTCTTGTTTTTAGCACGGCACGAACCTTGGCGGTCATCCATGGCTTCTGGTTGGAGCATGTAGTGATGGTCTTGGAGATAGTCACGTCATCAATGCACTTGCCGATGTAGCTGGTCACTGTTGACGTGTACTCCTCCAAGTTGATGAAATCGCCAATGGTTGAAGCTTCCCTGAACATGTCCCAGTCAGTGCATTCAAAACAGTCCTGGAGAGCAGACATGGATCCTGCTGGCCAGGTTCTCACTTGTTTTTGAGCTGGTCTTGAACACCTGCTGAGTGGTCTGTATGCTGGGATCAACATAACAGAGATGTGGTCTGAGTACCCGAGGTGGGGGCGGGGCTTCGCCCGGTATGCGCCCCGGATGTTTGTGTAAACAACATCCAGCGTGTTTTCTCCTCTGGTTGCAAAGTCCACATTCTGATAGAATTTGGAAAGCACAGTCCTGAGATTTGCGTGATTAAAATCTCCGGCGACTATAAACAATCCATCAGGGTGTGTGTTTTGAAGTCTGCTAATGGTCCCGTAGAGCACAATGAGCGCTTCTTTAGCATTAGCGCTAGGTGGTATGTACACTCCGAGCACAATAGCGGTGGTGAATTCCCGTGGTAAATAAAAAGGTCTACATCTCACAACAATAAACTCCAGCAGCGATGAGCAGTGGGTAGAAACAAGCACAGGGTTCTTACACCATTCCGTGTTGATGTAAACACACAGACCGCCGCCGCGAGTCTTACCGCACAGAGCTGCATTTGGTAAATAAAAAGGTCTACATCTCACAACAATAAACTCCAGCAGCGATGAGCAGTGGGTAGAAACAAGCACAGAGTTCTTAAACCATTCCGTGTTGATGTAAACACACAGACCGCCGTCGCGAGTCTTACTGCACAGAGCTGCATTTCTGTCGGCACGAAACGCGGCGAGCCCGTCCAGCTGGATGGCGGCGTCCGGAACTCTGTCGCTCAGCCACGTCTCAGTAAACACAAATACGCAGCAGTGTCTGTTCTCACGCCGAGTAGCTTGTTGGAGTCTGGTGTAGTCTAATTTATTGTCCAGGGAGCAGACATTTGCCAGCAGTAGTGATGGTAGAGCGGGCCGGCTAGGGTTAGCTTTTAGCCTAGCATTAGCACCCGCTCGCTTTCCGCGTTTCTGCTTCCTCACGCAGCGCTTCCGATTCCCCCTCCTCCGTCCGTCCTAAATATTGTGACACGTGCATAGCATTTTGTTCATCTTCAACTACACTGTTAGAACAAATCTGAAAGCACACAACTGTGTGTTAATAAGTTTCCCTTTACTTGAACTAGGAAACCCAGACCTGGTCCGGGATGATAATGCCTCTGTGCACTAAGCCAGCTCCAGGAAGATATGATTGACATGGTTTGAAGTGAAAGTTTATCAGTTGCCCGCTATAAAGCTCAGTACTTAACGCTAATAAACACCTTATGAATGCAATTTAAAATCTCTATTTGATCAACTAATGGGGACTGAATGTTGAAAGGATGTCCAATAAGCACACAGCAATCTTATTGTCTACAAACCTTCATCCATATAGTACGTGTTTTAATGTTGTTCATCATTATTATTATGTCATTATGTTGATCATCAGTACTTGATCAGGAAATTGAGCCTATTTGGATGTTCAACTCTCAAATTGAATCAAATGTTATTTGTCACATACACATTCATACAGGGTATGACATGCAGTGAAATGCTTTTTACGATGGTTCTGCATGAGGAAATAGAAAGGGGAAAAAAATTAAAACAAAGAAAAAGAAGGCAGATAAATAAACTATATAAACTATAAGAATATATAAAGGTGTATATGAGAGAAAAAGATGTATATACAAAAATATGCTTATGGCAGTGGGCAGTAAAACAGTAAGCAACAGTAAACAATAGTTAACAATTTAAGGTGATTTTGATTGTCCATAAAGTGTGCGTGTGTGATATGGTGTGGTGTGAAGTGTCCATAAGTGTCCGTGTGCGGTATAGTGTGGTATAAAATAAAATAAAATATAAAGTGCACTGTGCTGTGCGAGTCCAGAGTTTAAAGTGTGATGATGGAGAGAGTGGGCCAGTTTTTAGATCCTGGGTGTTTCCTGGTTTAAACTCCGAATGGCCTGTGGGAAGAAGCTCCTCCTCATTCTCTCTGTGTTCGATTTCAGGGAGCGGAAGGCGTTTCCCTGATCGAAACAAAGAAAAGAGCCCATTGTTGGGATGGCTGAGGTCCTTCATAATCTTCCTGGCTCTAGTCCCACACCGCATGCTGTAGATGTCCTGCAGGTTAGGGGGCTTGGTGCGGATGGTACTTTCAGCTGAATGCACCACCCTCTGAACTGTATGGTGCTGTTAACAAACCGGGTTAGGGTAAGCGTTAGGGTAAGTGATGCTACCTGTCAGAACGCTCTCAATGGTGCAGATGTAGAAAGTATTTAGCACCGGAGAGGGTAGTTTAAAGTCCCTTAAGCATCTCAGATGGTACAGATGCTGCCAGGCCTTCTTCACCAGGGTGTTTGTGTGACAGGACCAAGACAGGTCCTGTGTGATGTGAACACCTAGGTACCGGAAACTGTCCACTCTCTCCACTGGGGTCCCGTTGATGTTTAGCAGTTGGTATGACCGCCCCTGCTTTGTGCTGAAGTCCACGATCAACTCTTTAGTTTTGCTGATGTTCAGGAGAAGTTTGTTCTCCTGGCACCATCTCTCCAGGGTCTTAACCTTCTGTAGGTAGGCCATCTCGTTGTTGTTGAGGTCAGGCCCACCACAACAGTGTCGTCAGCAAACTTGATGATGGTGGTGTAGTTGGAAGTGGCCACACAGTCATATGTGTACAGTGAGTACAGCAGGGGGCTCAGAACACAACCCTGGGGAGCTCCAGTGCTGAGGGTGAGGGCGGATGAGGTGTGTTTGCCCACCCATACGGCTTGTGTTCTGTCCGTCCGTCAGGAGGTTAGAGATCCATTGGCACAGCAGGAGTTCCAGGACCTCCAACTTAGAGTTGAGTGTGGAGGGAATTATGGTGTTAAATGCTGAACTGTAGTCCACAAACAGCATTTTTGTAAAATTCCCATTTCTTTGGTCCAGGTGGCTCATCGTAGTGTAAAGGAGATGAGCAATGGTGTCCTCAGTAAAACGGTTCTGACGGTACGCGAACTGTCTTGTCAAGTCAAGTTTATTTCTATAGCGCTTTTTACTACAGACATTGTCTCAAAGCAGCTTTACAGAAATGAACAGTGAAGGTAAACGGTGTGTGTTTATCCCTGATGAGCAGCCGTGGCGACTGTGGCAAGGAAAAACTCCCTTAGATGTAATAAGGAAGAAACCTTGAGAGGAACCAGACTCAAAAGGGGAACCCATCCTCATTTGGGTGACATCAAGAGTTTGATCATAAATCTTTAAACAATACAGAACACTTAAGAGTGAGAACTAACATTAGTACTGGAGTATAAGATTATAAGTAAGCGGAGTCACTGTTATTTATACTAATAATCTGAGCGTCACACAAAATACTAAAGATGTAAAACATTTAAAGTTCTCTACACCAACATAAAATATTCAGTGTACAAAAGCAGGTCCAGTCAGTCAATTCCACTAATTATTATTTATAGACCCCCAGGGGCCCGACTCTGATTTTCTCATAGAATTTGCAGATTTCATCACAATTTTAGCTACTTCTTTACATAAAGCATTACTTATTGGTGACTTAAATATTCATTTTGATAATCAGGAAGACTCCTTAAGAGCAGCAGTTGTGTCCTTTCTAGATTCAGTAGGAATTAATCAGAATGTTATAGGACCCACTCATAGTGGAGACACACTCTCGATTTATTATTAACATTTGTATTAAAAATAAAAAAATTAGTCACAATTCCCACAGTCTGAAGTTATTTCAGATCATTATCTAATCTCTTTTAAAATCTGCCTCAGTCACTGCATTACTACCTCACCACGTTACCGTGTTAAGCGTACTTTCACGTCAGCTACAGCAGCGCGTTTTATCAATAATCTTCCAGAAATTACGGTATTATCTCCGTCTGACCCCGCAGAGCTCGACTTGGCAACTGAATACCTCGAATTAACGTTACGTTACACTCTAGATGATGGAGCTCCACTTAAGACCAAAATGATCAGAGAGAAAAAATCAGCACAGTGGTATAATGATCATACACACACCTTAAAACAGACCACTCGAAAATTAGAACGTAAATGGAGTCAAACAAAATTAACAGTATTTCAAATAGCATGGAAGGAGAATCTCCTGAGTTTTAGAAAATCTCTTAGTGCTGCTGATCAGCATATTTCTCCTCCCTCATAGAAAATAACAAGCAGAATCCTAGATTTTTATTCTGTACTGCAGCAACATGAACAGGGAATAAAAGCACTGCACTCACATGCACACCATCAATAGGTAGTAATGATTTTAGGAACTTTTTTAAAAATAAAATTGAAAACATCAGGCTAGAAATCCAGAAAGTTAATATAAATTTAAATTACTTTACAAGTAACCCTGTAGACAGCAGTGTCATTATAGCAGACAATCAACTACAAAGCTTCACTCCTATTCATGAGAATTACTTAATTTCATTAATCATCATCCTGCATTCTCGATCCCCTGCCTACAAGTTTCTTTAAACAGATAATTCCAGGGGTAATTGAACCTGTTTTAAAAATAATAAACTCTTCCATTAGCACTGGTTATGTACCAAAATCCTTCAAACTGGCAGTTATCCACCCCCTTATTAAGAAACCTGACCTTGACCCATGTCAGTTGTCCAACTACAGACCGATATCAAATCTCCCCTTTATATCCAAAATTTTAGAAAAGGTTGTAGCACAGCAGTTCTGCTCATATCTACTGAGGAATAACATTTTTGAAATGTATCAGTCAGGATTTCGGCCTCGTCATAGCACAGAGACGGCGTTAGTTAAGGTGTTATATGACCTGTTTTTGGCCTCTGATCAGGGTTTTGTCTACTTACTTGTTTTGCTCGACCTAAGGGCAGCTTTTGACACTGATCACACTACATGAGAACGTTGTTGGAATAAAGGGAACAGCTCTCTCCTGGCTCAGGTCTTATCTGACTGATTGCTATCAGTTTGTTGATGTAAATGGTGAGTATTTTACACTCTTTGAGGTAAAGTTTGGTGTTCCTCAAGAATCTGTCTTAGGCACTTCGCTTTTCTCTTTATATCTGCTGCCTCTGGGTGGAATTATTCATAAACATGGGATTTGCTTCCATTGCTATGTTGATGATACACAGCTGTATATTTTTATCAAAGCCAGATGAGAGAGATCAGCTTAACAATGTTGAGAAAAGGCTCTTCTGCTCTACCGGTAGTGTGTACAGCATGAGGTAATAGTCTATGATGTCATCACTCTGAGGTAAAATATCTATATCAGTGATGTCTGCTCTGTGGGATATTATTAAGTCTAATGTGTGGTTAAAGCAATGAGTTGGCCTGGTGATGTTTTGTTTAACCCCAAAAGAGTTTAATAAGTCCACCAATTATAGTCCTAGAGCATCGTTTACATCATCTACATAAATATTAAAATCTCCCACTAGCAGCACTTTATCAAAATTGATCAAGAGATCTGAAAGAAAACAAACAAACTCTTGAGAAAGATCAATGTAGCTCCCTGGGGGTCTGTACACAGTGGCCAGAAGAGAGATAGTAGGGGTTTCCTATGAGGTTCTGAATTAACAACTTTAAGAATGAGCACTTTAAATGATTTAAACCTGATTTCTAATCGCTGACTAACATTTAGAACGGCAATATAAATGGTTGCTACACCTCCCCCACGAACAGTCTGCTTATAAACATTTCCTGACATTGTAGACTCATTTAGACCCATATAATTGTTTTGTTTAATTCAGGTCTCAGTGAGAGAGTGCTGAGAGATTATTATCTGTGATCATCTCATTTACAATCAGTGCTTTGAGTGCAAGTGATCTAATGTATAAAAAAACTTTAGAACTTTTTTGTGTTTGCTTACCTGGCCTTTTTTCAGTTTTCACAGATTTTTTCTGGATCTTGTGTATTTAATTCTTGGTTTTACTACATGAGAAATAGATAAGTTTTTATAAATTGGGCTGTGTGTGTACTTGTAACTATTTGGTTTGTTGTATTAATGTTGTCATAGTCATAAATTGCATGATGTCTTATTTTCAGTCACATGGTGTGAAGCATCCTAGAGATGTCACTGCTGGTCCAACTCTGCTGGGGCGCAGGCCATCAGGTTGGAAGAACCTAGGACGCTCCCAGAAAAAAATCCAATTATCAACAAAGAGAAGTTTGTGTTCTCGACACCATGACTGTAACCTTAATTAAATGCAAAAAGTATACTAAACTTCTAACATTCCTCGCTGGTCCTCTTTGTTTGCATCAGCCTGGTGTCGTTTACTCCGGCATGGAGAACAAGAGTTTCTAAGTTCTCGTTAAGTATCACAGGAACCTGCACCAGGAAAACAGAGTGTGTACCTTACCTTGGACTCTGGGTTATGATTTATGATTACACTCTTGATGTCACCCAAATGAGGATGGGTTCCCCTTTTGAGTCTGGTTCCTCTCAAGGTTTCTTCCCCATTACATCTAAGGGAGTTTTTCCTTGCCACATTTGCCACGGCTGCTCATCGGGGATAAACACACACCATCACCTTCACTGTTGATTTGTGTAAAGCTGCTTTAAGACAATGTCTGTTGTGAAAAGCGCAATACAAATAAACCTGACTTGACTTTGTTAGTGTGGACATGCTGGACAATGGAAAAAAAAAAAAATCACGGATTACGTTCCATTCCATTCTCGGTCGAGACCTTGGTGGTGGAGGGGGACATGTCGTAATCTCTCGTCTTCCGCTGCTGCAGCATTCAGGGTCCGTGGTGCCCCGGTGCAGGAATAAACAATGTAAACAAACCATGTTGCAGGTGCGCTGGGCCTGGGCAGGGAGACACACAGAGTTGAGGTGCTGGAAGCAATAGGTTAAACTCGAGAATTTAACTGGGACAAGTGAGCGTCCGAGCGGAATGTTTCCAGCACCGCTTGCTGCTCTCACAGCTGGGCATGCTTTGCAGGTAGGTAACAAATCTGTTTCTCCAAAGCCTCCAGCTCCAACTCCACTCGAACGAGTCCTCACCTGTGCTCAAAGGCAGACACACAGCCGACATAGAGCTTATAATAGCGAATAGAGTTAACATAAAGTGTGTGGCAATGAATGTAGTCAACACTAGTGGTAGTCAGTTAACAATCTACAGGCACAAGTCAGGAAGACAAAAACTATTCAGGATTATTTAAGGAGGAAAAAATATAAACTGTAAAGCAGGGGTGGCCAACCAATCAGAGACCGAGAGCCACATTTTTGACTGTGTTACTGCAAAGAGCCACATCATACACATGGGCACACATGAACATCACCCATACCTTCCTCTAACACACACACACACACACACACACACACACCTCTGCTCAACCAGATTTATTGTAAATGTCACACACCAACATAATGACAGAAATTTACTCCTAAGACCACAGGACAGTCATTTTCAACAATGAACATTCTCACACACAAACTCTGTTTAACCAAGTCCACAAACAAAAATATAATAATTTACAATAGCGTAATATTCTTTTACTCTGCATGTTACTTAGTGGGACTTTTGGCATCCTTGCCTTGAACAATCCCCTTCAAATCTGCCTCGTATTCCGTTGTTGCCACTCGAAGCAATTCTTTCACATGTGTGTCAGTCAGAACAGATCGATGCTTTGATTTCACGTGTTTCAGGCTAGAAAACACAGCCTTTTTTGTTTTTTTTATGTGTGTTTACTTCGCTTGAGTTCAATACGGTATTTTCGTCAAATGCGCATGCGCGTGAGATGAATATACCGCAGGGGTGGGCCATTAATTTTTACATGGGGCCACATGAGAAAGCTGAATTGTGTCAGAGGGCCACACCAACGATAACATTTTAGGGATGCACCAAAATGAAAATTCAATTCAAATGGCAATGAAATCCATAATATTTTGTGTTCTGCCTTTTGCTTTGGCACCATCACTGGAAAACTTTTCTGCCTTTTCAAAAGCGTCTCTACAGACGGAGTGCGCATGCGCGGATTTACTTTACTGTTCTGCGCCGCGTTTTTCTCATATTTAGAAGGCAATCGGGATGTTTGGATTTCAGGTGATAAATTAAACCCGACTTGGAGAAACTCTTTGCAGATACACTCCCTCTTGAAATTTCAGCATTGCATGTTTTGCAAATCGCTCTCCTCACACCACAGACATGTTGCTCTGATCCAGATAACCGTGTGCTGCTGCGCTTTTTTATTGCCGTGTTGTTTCGGTAATTAAGGTATTTCCAAAAATTCTCGGTGCATCCCTGTAATTTATGATTGCCCTCATGCCAAGGTCTGATATACCGCAAAGTTTCCCAGTAGGGCAAGCTCATTTAAGTCTTAAAAATACCGCATTGAACTTAAGCAAAGCGAACACGCACTTTAAAAATCAAACACACAAAAATCAATATGAACGTAAGAGCTGCATGAAACCAGCCAAAGAGCCGCGGGTTGGCCACCCCTGCTGTAAAGTTTAAGTTTGAAAATGGCAACAGAAATACAAACACTGAACTTGTGGCAAACAAGTCAAACACAGGAAGCTCATTAGGGTATTTTTTTCTCCATCATTGACAGCATTGGCAATTAACACAAACACACACCTTAGACACACTCTTCACTCGTGCCATCTGAATAAAGTATTCAGGTCCAGACTGTGTAACAATTTCTTCCCTTAAGCCGTTAGACTCAATACAAAAAGAGTGGACTGACTGACACACACACACATACACACAGAGAACACTCTAAATACATACTGGGTTCCATGTACATCTTCCCACTGTATACACACAAATTGTATTAAATCCATATAAAAAATTTTTTTTATATATATATATATATA
>MU551636.1:0-43982 GCA_024362625.1 Silurus asotus | reverse complement strand
ATATATATATATATATATATATATACACATATGTACACATACACATCCATATATATACACATACACTGAAAATGTACACAGAAAATGTTTATGGCAGTGTGCAGTTAGCCAGTAAACAACAGTAAACAAGTTATGATTGTCCATAAGTGTCCGTGTGCAGTAAAGTGTGGCGTAAAGTGTCCGTGTGCAGTGAGGTGTGGTGTAAAGTGTCCTTGTGCGGGATGGTGTGGTATAAGAAAGAGAATGTAGAAAAATATTAAATAAATATGAAAAAGAAAAAGAAAATATGAAAAAGAGATGGAATGTAAAGTGCACTGTGCTGTGCAAGTCCAGTGTATAATGTGCCGTAGCACGAAAAGTGTGGTTGTGCAGGGGAAAAAATGGTGATGATGGAGAGAGTGGGCCAGTTTTTAGATCCTGGGTGTTTCCTGGTTTAAACTCCGAATGGCCTGCGGGAAGAAGCTCCTCCTCATTCTCTCTGTGTTCGCCTTCAGGGAGCGGAAGCGTTTCCCCGAACGCAACAGAGAAAAGAGTCCATTGTTGGGATGGCTGAGGTCCTTCACAATTTTCCTGGCTCTGGTCCTGCACCGTGTGCTGTAGATGTCCTGCAGGTCAGGGAGCTCGGTGTGGATGGTACGTTCGGCTGAACGCACCACCCTCTGGAGGGCTCGTCTGTCCTGCATGGTGCTGTTCCCGAACCAGGAAGTGATGCTACCCGTCAGAACGCTCTCGATGGTGCAGGTGTAAAAAGTCTTAAGCACCTGAGAGGGTAGTTTAAAGTCCCTTAAGCGTCTCAGATGGTACAGACGCTGCCGGGCCTTCTTCACCAGGGTGTTGATGTGACAGGACCAAGACAGGTCCTGTGTGATGTGAACACCCAGGTACCGGAAACTGTCCACTCTTTCCACTGGAGTCCCGCAGATGTTTAGCGGTTGGTATGACCGCTCCTGCTTCGTGCTGAAGTCCACGATCAACTCCTTAGTCTTGCTGACGTTCAGGAGAAGGTTGTTCTCCTGGCACCATCTCTCCAGGTTTTTAACTTCCTGTAGGTAGGCCGTCTCGTCGTTGTTGGAGATCAGGCCCACCACAACGGTGTCGTCAGCAAACTTCCTGATGGTTGTGGAGTTGGAAGTGGCCACACAGTCATGTGTGTACAGTGAGTACAGCAGGGGGCTCAGAACACAACCCTGGGGAGCTCCAGTGCTTAGGGTGAGGGTGGATGAGGTGTGTTTTCCCACCCGTACAGCTTGTGGTCTGTCCGTCAGAAAGTTCGAGATCCATTGACACAGCGGCAGGCTGAGTCCCAGGACCTCCAACTTAGAGGTGAGTGTGGAGGGAATTATGGTGTTGAACGCTGAACTGTAGTCCACGAACAACATCTTTGTGTAATTCCCATTTCTTTGGTCCAGGTGGCTGTTTGTAGTGTGGAGAAGATGTGCAATTGCGTCCTCAGTCGAACGGTTCTGACGGTACGCAAACTGTAATGGGTCCAGTGTGTCCGGTAGTGAGGCAGTGATGAAGTCTCTGACCAGTCTCTCAAAGCACTTCATCACTACTGAGGTCAGAGCTACAGGGCGGTAGTCGTTGAGGCAGGCAGGCTGGGGTTTCTTTGGGACAGGGACAATAGTGGACTGTTTGAAGCATGAGGGGACAACAGCCTGTTCCAGAGAGAGGTTGAATATCTCAGTGAACACCGGTGCTAGCTGGTCAGCGCAGGCTTTCAGAACCCGACCTGTGATTCCATCTGGTCCTGCTGCCTTCCTGGTATTCACTCTCTTGAATGCCCTCCTCACGTCATGCTCCGAGATGGTGAATGTGTTTACCTCTCCGGCTCTCTCGGCGTGCACGCTGGTTGTGCCGCTAGCGCCGCTAGCATGGTTAGCTGCAGCCTCGAAACGAGCGTAGAAGGTGTTTAGCTCATCTGCCAGAGAAGCGTCCGCATTCACCATTCTGGAAGATGGTGTTTTATAGTCCGTTATTGTCCTTAGTCCCTGCCACAGGCTTCTAGAGCCACCTTGTTGGAACTGTGACTCTAGTTTACTCCCGTAGCGCCGCTTTGCATCCTTCACCGCTCTGCGAACACTGTAAGACGCAGCCTTGTATTCATCCATGTCCCCGGTGGCGAGCCCCGTGTTGTAGGCCGCGGAGCGGGATCTTAGAGCGTCGCGGATAGTTTTATCCACCCACGGCTTCTGGTTGGGAAACGTTCGGATGGTGGTTTTTTGCACCGTATCATCCGTTAGTTTCCCGATGAATCCCACAACCGCTTCCGTAAACATGTTGACGTCATCAGAGCTGCGCCGAAACATGTCCCAGTCTGCGTCATCCAAAGCGTCCTGCAGAGCGGCCACCGATTGGTCAGTCCAGCGCGCGACCTCCCTCTGAACCGGAGCTTCCTGTTTCAGCCTTTGTTTGTAAACAGGCATGAGGAAGATGGCGGCATGGTCCGATTTCCCAAACGGTGGACGTGATTGTGCCTTGTAGCCGTTCTTAAGTGTTGTGTAGCAGTGGTCCAGTGTTCTTTCGCCCCTGGTGGGGCAGGTGATGTGCTGGTAAAAGTTCGGGAGTGCGCGCTTGAGGTTGGCACTGTTGAAATCTCCGACCACAATGAGCGCAGCGTCCCGATGCTGTGTTTGGTGAAGAGTTAGTGTCTCATGTAAGTCCCATACTGCAGTGTCCGTGTCCGCTTGAGGTGGAATATAAACGGCACTGACTATGACCGAGCTGAATTCCCGAGGTAGATAGAAGGGCCGACATTTGATGGACAGTAGTTCCAGGTTTGGTGAGCAGGAGCGTGAAAGAGGAACAATGCTCGCGCTGTCGCACTAGTGTTTGTTCACCATCAGACACACTCCACCTCCTCTTGACTTCCCCGAATCCAGTGTTCTGTCCATGCGGTAAACCGAGAAAAACTCGGCCGGCTGGATGGCGTGGTCCTGTACCGCTGGGTTCAGCCATGTCTCGGTGAAGCAGAGAAGGTTGCAGTCCCGAATGTCTCTTTGGAACTTGACCCTTGCCCTGAGGTCGTCGAGCTTGTTCTCCAGTGACTGGACGTTGGCTAACAGGATACTAGGTAAGGGAGCGCGGTGTGCGCGTGCCCTCAGCCTGTTCCTGACGCCGGCTCGTTTCCCTTGCGGACGCCGGTACGGGTCGCGTCCTTTGTTTTCCCTCAGGATCTCTCTCGGCCAGCATGGGTCCGGGTTTAAAAGCGGCGAAAGGTGAGTGCATTGTACACCAATAGATATAAGAGTGTCTCTGTCATATCTAATGGTGTCCATCTTGTGCAGATGGAAATAAAACTATTTAAATAAAAATATAAAAATAAACAAAAAAGAAAAATCGTAGCCGGAGCAGTCGTGACGGCAGCCGATCTCACCGGCGCCATCTCGCCATCTTCAACATATGCTCCCATCCAGACGTCGTCTCTTTCAGGGAAGACCTTGCATTTTCCAACATGACAATGCCAGACCACATACTACATCAATTACAATATGATGGCTGCGTAGAAGAAGGATCCAGGTACTGAAATGGCAGCCTGCAGTCCAGATCTTTCACCCATAGAAAACATTTAGCGCATCATAAAGACAAAGAAGACCTGAGACAGTTGCGCAACTAGAAGCCTGTATTAGACAAGAATGGGACAACATTCCTATTCCTAAACTTGAGCAACTTGTCTTCTCAATCCCCAGACGTTTGAAGACTGTTATAATAAAAAGAGGGGATGCCACACAGTGGTAAACTTGGCCTTGTCCCAACTTTTTTGAGATGTGTTGATGCCATGAAATAAAACATTTAATATGTCATCTATGTTGTATTCTGAATAAAATATTAAAATTTGAATTTATTTACAAGTTGTACAGTGTCCAAACTTTTTTGGAATTGGGTTTGTGTGTTAAAATAATTAAGAAAATGAATAATTTGCAGGAAAAGGAGCAGTGTAGGAGAGTAGAGGTTCAGGTTGGTACTTTAAATGTTGGTACTATGACTGGTAAAGGGAGAGAGGGAGCTGAAATGATGGAGAGGAGAAAGGTAGAGATGTTGTGTGTTCAGGAGACCAAGTGGAAAGGGAGTAAGAGCAGGAACATTGGAGGTGTTTAAACTGTTCTATCATGGTGTGGATGGAAAGAGAAATGGTGTAGGGGGATTCTGAAGGAAGAGTACAGTAAGAGTGTAGTGGAGGTGAAGAGAGTTTCTGATAGGGTGATGGTTGTGAAGGTGGAAGTTGAAGGGATGATGATAAATGTCATCAGTGCCTATGCTCCACAAGTTGGCTGTGAGATTGTCAGGGAACCACCTGCCACACCCCCTTTGGTGGCTCTCTATGCCTCCACTCTCCATAGAGCTCCAGGTTTAACCACGCACACCTGGAGCTCATCATCACTCATTTCTCCACTCTCTCTGAAGCTCCAGGTTTAACGAGGCACACCTGGAGCTCATCATCACTCCACCCTGCTCCTACATAAACCCCTCACTCACATTCACTCCCTGGTTCGTTATTGTTTATGTTGGACTTCCCATACTGCATGTTTTGGCGTTCTGGTTTCCGTACAGGACTTCTTTCATCCGTTTCATCCGGACTCCAAAATCCCGTACCGGCTGCGCTTCCCCTCCCTATGCATCTCGGGTCAGCTACGCTTCTCCCAATGCTCTACTTGGACTATCTCTCTCAACCTAAGGACTGCCGTGTGTGTATGTGCGCGTGTGTGTGTGTGTGTGTGTGTGTGCGCGCGCGTGTGTGTATCTCTCTCTCACGCATGCCATTAAAACCCGAGCGAGCTGTATTCCGGCTTTTGCCTGTTGTTTTGCTCACACCGTGACAGAGATGGAGGAGACGGAAAGATTTTGAAGTGATTTAGATGAAGTGGTAGATGGTGTACCTAGGGAAGAATGATTGGCGATTGGGGCAGACTTTAATGGACATGTAGGTGACGGGAACAGAGGTGATGAGGAGGTCATGGGTAGGTATGGTTTTAAGGAGAGGAATGTTGAAGGAAAGATGGTGGTAGATTTTGCTAAAAGGATGGAAATGGCAGTGGTGAACACGTATTTTAAGAAGAAGGAGGATCATAGAGTGACGTAAGAGTGGAGGAAGGTGCCCACAGGTGTTATGCAGGAGATGCAACCTGAAGGAGATTGGAGACTGTAAGGTGTTGGCAGGGGACAGTGTAGCTAGACAGCATCGGATGGTGGTCTGTGGGATTTTTTTTTTATAGGCGAAGAAGAAGAAAATTAGAGTAATGATTGAAAGAAGAATAAGATGGTGGAAACTGAAGGAGGAAGAGTTTAGTGTGAGGTTCAGGTAAGAGGTCAGACAGGGGCTTGGTGGTAGTGAAGAGGTGCTGGATAATTGGGCAACTACTGCAGGAATGATGAGGGAGGCAGCTAGAAAAGTACTTGGTGTGACATCTGGAAATAGAAAGCAAGACAAGGAGATGTGGTGGTGGAATGAGGATGATGTGAAGATGTGAAGCAGGAAGTGGATAGGATTAGTAAGGAGGAAGTGAGAGCAGCGATTAAGAGGATGAAGAGTGGAAAGTCAGTTGGACCAGATGACATACCGGTAGAAGCATGGAGATGTTTAGGAGAGATGGCAGTGGAGATTTTAACCAGATTGTTTAACAGGATTCTGGAAGGGGAGAGGATGCCTGGGGAATGGAAAAGGAGTGTGTTGGTACCGATCTTTAAGCATAAGGGAAATGCAGACCTGCAGTAACTACAGGGGAATGAAGTTGATCAGTCACACCATGAAGTTATGGGAAAGAGTAGTGGAAGCCAGGCTGAGAGAAGAGGTGACCATCTGTGAGCAACAGTATGGTTTCATACTGAGGAAGAGCACCACAGATGCCTTATTTGCTTTAAGGATGTTGATGGAGAAGTATAAAAAAGGACAAAACGTATTTGTGGATTTAGAGAAAGCGTACAACAGAGTGCCAAGAGAGGAGTTGTGGTATTGTATGAGGACGTCAGGTGTGTCAGAGAAGTATGTGAGGGTGGTGCAGGACATGTATGAGGACAGTGTGACGGCAGTGAAGTGTGCAGTATGGACTTACAGACTGGTTCAGGGTGAAGGTTGGACTGCATCAAGGATCGGCCCTGAGCCCTTTCCTGTTTGCAGTGGTGATGGACAGGTTGACAGACGAGCTCAGACAGGAGTCTCCCTGGACTATGATGTTTGCAGATGATATTGTGATTTGTGGTGAGAGTAGGGAGCAGGTTGAGAAGAGCCTGGAGAGGTGGAGATATGCGCTGGAGAGAAGGGAATTGAAAGTCAGTAGGAGTAAGACAGAGTACATGTGTGTGAATGAGAGGGAGGGCAGTGGAGTGATGCGGTTGCAGGGAGAAGAGGTGGAGAAGGTGTAGGAGTTCAGGTACCTGGGGTCAACAGTGCAAAGTAATGCAGAGTGTATTAGAGAAGTAAAGAAAGAGTGCAGGCAGGGTGAAGTGGGTGGAGAAGAGTGATAGCAGGAGTGATTTGTGATAGAAGAGTATCTGCAAGAATGAAAGGGAAAGTTAATAGGACTGTGGTGAGACCTGTGATGTTGTGCTGTGACAGTTTTCCTCTGACAAAACATTCAGAGGACAGAAAAAATGCTGACGGTATTCTGGGCCAGTTAGCTGCCCTGTGAGGAGAACATGAAATCTGATTGGTTGAAGAAACAGAGCTATTAATTAAGGAGACCAGCAGAACAGACTTTGAAGGCCCTGGGCAGATTAGCTTGACTTGGCAGCAAGGTTTCAAGAAAACAAAGAAAGGTGCTTTATATTTGTCACATGTACTTTACAGCACAGTGAAATTCATTATTTTAAAATCCCACTAATGTTAGGAAAATGGAATAAGAGCACAGAGGGATAAGGCCCAAGAGTGGCAGCTTGGTGATACCAGGGCTTGAGCCCCAAATCTTCTGATCAGTAACCCAAAGCCTTAACCACTGAGCTACGAGATGAAGCATGGTGGAGGTTGCAGGGAAAGGTTAGGTTGATACATGAACTTGTTTGGCTCAGATAGTGTCCAGCATGTGTGGTGACACCCTGGTGAGGAGAACCAAAATAATTGTGTTTTGCCTACAGTGAAGCATGGTGGTGGCAGCATCATGGACTGGGGCTGAATGAGTGCTACTGGTACTGGGGAGCTGCACTTCATTGAGGGAAACATGGATTCCAACATGTACTGTGACATTCTGAGGCAGAACATGATGGCAGTTCTACATAATGGTGCTCACACATCATTACTTTTGTGAGATAATGTATGTAATTAAGATGTAAAGATCTGCTTTGTTTACAGTAGAATTTACAAGTGCCAAATTTTGTTATGAAGCCTGTGAGGCTGCTGCCACTGTCACTGCAGCACTGCTCATTCAGTAAAAAACATCAACCAAATGGGTTCATTGTCTTTATCAATGTAAACTTTTACTCTCGTGTGTTTTTCACTGAATTGAAAGCATTAAAATACATGAAAAGACACGTTGCTATTACTTTCCTACTTTTTCTCCATTCAATTCAATTCATTTTTTTTTTGTATAGCCCTTTTAACAATGAACATTGTCTCAAAGCAGCTTTACACAGATAATGTGGTGATTAAAAGTGAATATGTTCTTTATAAGTTAGTTTGTCCCAGATGAGCAAGCCGTAGCGAATGTGGCAAGAAAAAACTCCCTGAGATGCGGGGTACAGTGATGATGATCAGAAGCTAACTGTATTCTTAAGTCATTGTAGGAGACTGATGACAATAATTACAGTCCAATCCATCCTCAAAGTGCCCATTCTTACTCTGGAATTTCATGGAACCACCCAGACGTCGATGAGAAACCTTCCCAAGCTGCACAGAGTGGCCTCCAGTCGAAGAGAACACTATCCAGAGGCAGGCCTGTATGAAGTGGGAAGATCCACAGGGGGGGAAAGGGGCAGGAACAGTGGTCACTGGAGCCTCAGGGGCAAGTTTAACTCGACTGAGAGAGAGAGAGAGAGAGAGAGAGAGAGAGAGAGAGAGAGAGAAAAAGGTGACAGGAAGAGAAGGATATGGATTATTAAGTGTCCTTATTGGTGTATGAAAGTTAATGTCACTGTGCAGTTTGGACTTCGGCAAGACTCACTATGGCAGCATAACTAAAAGGGAGAACCAGAAGGTAATACAGACATGAGGGATCTCTGGGATAAGAAAAGATCCACCACACCACCATCAACAAAGCTAAATAAATGTGTGAATGTGAGGGGACGACAGCATACAAATATTCCAGTCTACTGATCTACTGATCAAAGGCTTGACTGAATAAATATGATTTTAACCTCGACTTAAACACTGAGACTGTGTCTGAGTCTCAGTAAAGAATTGACAGGTATTTGTCAGAATACAGAGTGTTCATGGACAGCATAGTTTCAATTCACCATGTGCAGATCATGATATTCTTATTGAATTAAACTTCTTGGGACTTTTGAATTTATAGAGCCCATGGATTATACAGATTGTTCATATTAAAGCTTGTAGGGTCATGTAGAGCTAGAATACAATACAGATCTGTGTATTTTGTAATGGTTTCAACATATTCAAATGTCTCCTGAGCCCACGTACATTTCAATTTCTGCTTTGCTTTGTAATTGTGCTTTTAACAACGAACATTGTCTCAAAGCAGCTTTACACAGATGGTCTGTCCCTGCAATGTTCACTAGTTCCTGGAGAGTGAAGATCTTTGAGGAGATCAGAGTTCTGGACAGTGTAGGGGTGGTTACACCAGAGATGTCCAGCCAACTCCTGTTGACCAGGGGTTCCTCCAGTAGCCAGTGAAGTGTCCTGCAGCCCATAAGCAGCTTTTTTAAAAAGTCTATATTTACACAGTAAAAGACTGGTAATCCATACACATCCAGTGTGCTTTTAAAACAAAGTTCTGTTCAGTCCCAGTCCTTTCACAATGTACAAAAGTCCATTGGCTGCTGTTCTCCATACCAGGTCCTTGGGCCCATTTAGGAGTCTTTTTGCAGGTTTGGCAGTGGATCCATGCATGCCAGATTGTGTCACAGAAATGACGCTGCCAGGTTGTTTATCACCAGCTTTAGCCCCCTGTAGGACATCTTTGGAACCAGCTGCTTCCACCTGCTCAGTCTGCTCTTGATGTCCTCTATAGTGCCGTCCCAGTTTTTTATTAAAAAACTTGTTGTTCCCCAGAAAAACACCCAAGTACTCTTTTCCACACCAGGCCACTCAGGAGTGTCAGCTCCCCACCTCCCCACTTCCCAACTAAAACGACTTTACTTTTTCCCCAGTTTACTTTTGCTGATGATAAAATCTCAAAGTTTATTAAAACATCAGTTAAAACATTTACATCAGTCTGGGATCCCACCATTACAGCCAGGTTGTCTGCATACGCTGACAGGTAAAGTGAAGCATTAGAGTGTGGAATATTAAAACCAGAAAGATGATTCTCAGTCTAATTAAAAGAGGGTAAATAGCTACAGTGTACAGCATTCCTGACAGTTAACAGTCTTGTCTTATCCCTCTGTACACTCTAAAAGGGGCACAAAACCAATATTTACCTTCAGTACACTCTCAATTTTACTGTACAGCAACTAGATCATGGCTATGAAACCAGGGTTGAACTCAAAGCTTTCCAGCACCTTCCACAAGTATTCATGCTGAACCTGGTCAAAAGCCTTTTCCTGTTTTTAGGGGAATTAGACCAGTCTTTAAGCTGTCCAAAATGTCACAAATTAGGTATACGTTATCAAATATCGACCTGCCAGGCACACAGTACGTCTGATAATGGTGAATGATCTGCTTCATCACCTTCGTCAGTCTTGATGCTAATGCTTTTGACAGCAGCTTGTGTAACGAGCTATGAGTGCAATATAAATGTAATACATAGTTTTCTTTTTCACAAAAGTCATTATTGTATTGCCGTGTTATTTCTGTTTTCTTTCTTTGGATATTAAGTGTTCATTTTGCTGTTCCTGACGTAGATAAAAGGACTGACATTTGATGGTCAGTTGTTCCAGGTTTGGTGTGCAGGAGCCTGAAAGGGTTATGATGCTCACGCTGTCGCACCAGTGGTTGTTCACCATCAGACACACTCCATCCCCTCTTGATTTCCCCGACTCCAGTGTTCTGTCCATGTGGTAAACCGAGAAAAACTCAGTGGAGTGGTCCGGAACCGCTGGGATCAGAGGTTGTTGAGCTTGTTCTTGGTCGCCAAAGCGAATCATTCGTCTCCATGCCACCCTGTCCTCTACATCTGCCTCTTTCACACCGACTACCTGCATGTCTTCTCTCACCACATCCACTTTCTCTTTTCCTCCTTCCTGGTGGCTCCATCCTCAGCATTTTTCTACCAATATAACTCATGTCCCTCCTCTGCACATGTACAAACCATCTTAATTCTTAATCTCCCCTCCTTCACCTTGTCACCGAAATGTCCAACATGCGTGGTCCCTCTAGTAAACTAATTTCTAATCTTGTCCATCCAAAAAAAGCAAATAATGCATCTGTGGTGCTCTTCCTCAGTATGAAACCATACTGCTGCTCACAGATGGTCACCTCTTCTCTCAGCCTGGTTTCCACTACTCTTTCCCATAACTTCATGGTCTGGGTAAATCTGGGTAAAAACCCCACTGCCATCTCTCCTAAACATCTCCATGCTTCTACTGGTAAGTCATCTGGTGCAACTGACTTTCCACTCTTCATCCTCTTAATCACTGCTCTCACTTCCTCTTTACTAATCCTATCCACTTCCTGCTTCAGTAACTAAACATCATCCAACATTTTCTCTCTCTCATTTTTCTCGTTCATCAGTTGCTCAAAATACTCCCTCCACCTTCTCAACACACTCTAGTCAACACATATTCCTTAGTGTACAACCTCTCATACAGCTCCTCGTATGCCCTTTCCTTGGCTTTTGCCACATTCCTCATCAATTGCTGCCGCATCTCCTTGTACTTCTGCCTACTTTTCTCATCACCCTGTTAATCCTTCTTCTGTTTTTTTAACCTCTTTCCCCTTATGCTCTCCTGCACTTCCTCATTCCACCACCATGTCTCTTTGTCTTCCTTTCTATTTCCAGGTGTCACACCAAGTACTTTTCTAGCTGCCTCCCTCATCACTCCTGCAGTAGTTTCCCAATCATCCAGCAGTAGTTCGCTATAGAAATAAACTTGACTTGACAAGACAGTTCGCTTCCCGTCAGAACTGTTTTACCGAGGACACCATGGCTCATCTCCTTTACACTACGATGAGCCACCTGGACCAAAGAAATGGGAATTATACAAAGATTCTGTTTGTGGACTACAGTTCAGCATTTAACACCATAACTCCCTCTATGCTCAACATGCTGCCGCTGTGTTAATGGATCTCTAACTTCCTGACAGACAGTCTACAAGCCATATGGGTGGGAAAACTTAAATGAAACTTAAAAATGACTTAAAAAGCGTACTTTAGTTTTTTTTCTTATTTGTATTGTTACATTGAACTGTATATATACTGGTATTGTAGTATATGTATATTATCATTTTTTAGATATTTGCATTTATTTTTACTTCTTTGTTGTTATTATTATTATTATTAATTTTTATTTCTGTTTTTATTTAATTTTTTTGTATATTCTTCTTTTTTTATATTTATTTGCATCTATTTTTATTTCTTTGTCTTGCTGCTGTAACATGGAAATTTTCCCACTGTGGGACGAATAAAGGTTTATCTTATCTTATCTTATCTCTTATCTTAAACACACCTCATCCACCCTCACCCTCAGCATTGAAGCTCCGCAGGGTTGTGTTCTGAGCCCCCTGCTGTACTCACTGTACACATATGACTGTTTGACCACTTCCAACTCCACCGCCATCAAGTTTGCTGACGACACTGTTGTGGTGGTCCTGATCTCTAAAAATGATGAGGTTAAAAACCTGGAGAGATGGTGACAAGTGAACATCCTTCTCCTGAACATCAGCAAGACTAAGGAGATGATAGTGGACTTCAGCACGAAGCAGGAGCGGTCATACCAACAGCTAAACATCAACACGACCCCAGGGGAGAGGGTGAACAGTTCCTGGTACTTAGGTGTTAACATCACACAGGACCTGTCTTGGACCTGTCACACCAACACCCTGGTGTAAAAGGCCCTGCAGCATCTGTACCATCTTACACTTGCACCATTGAGAGCGTTCTAAAGGGTAGCATCACTTCCTGCATCTACATACAGACATCATTTTACAAAACATTTTTACATTATGAATTGTAATAAACAGTAGCTGAAAACATTACAGCTTCTAAAAAAAGAAAACTAGTAACAAAGGCTTGAAATACACATTTTGTTTGAGGCAACTTTTAAATAGAAAGTCATTCAGTAATGAGGGCAAAAATAATGATAGATAAAGAAATGTGGTATACAGGTCTAGCTCACTTCCCTTTCAGGAACTCGAGCTGCATCAAAATGCTTTTGGAACACTCCGCGTTGTCCACGCTCTGAATCACGTGTAAAATCCGGCAAGTGGTGACGTCATCAGCGGGCAACATTGCGTAAAGCAGGAAGCTACAAAATGGCTAAGCGATGGTAGCCGCATTAGCTTCTGTTGTTCAGGTAAGCGCTTTGTGTTTGAATTTGTGCAGCCATAAGTTTAAATGCAAGCTGAATTCTGACTGTGTTCCTTTTTGCCTTGCTTCATTTGGGGGGGATACACATAGCCGATGTGTTGTTTGCTTAGCCAAGGATCATGCTTAGTCAGCTCTAAAAAGAGATGACTGTTAGCACTTTTAGCCATGCAGCTAAGCGCTCTCCCTCGTGGCTCAGGTCTCGCTCCCGCCGATGCGAGGCGGCACTGTAGGCCGTTGGGTTAGCAGGCCAACCTAGCAGAAGGCATGGAGATTGAAGTGTCCCCTCCAGCCTCTCCTGCTAGGACGAGCTCCCGTTCCCCGAGGAAAGCACTGTTTTGGCGGTTCCTTATTCCAGTGCGTGTAACTCGGTGCTCCGGATTTCTTCCTCCAAGGAGGGAGAATTTTCGGATGCTAGCAAGCCCACGGATTCCTCACAGCCTGTGCTGTTCGAGGAGCTCCTAGAGGTAGTGACTTGGGCCGTCGCTAAGCTAGAGATAGCTTGGCCCGATGAGAAGTGGAAGCAATGCATTTCCAGCAGGCTGGATGAGCATTCCTGCATCCCACGGAACAGCCTCCACCCCGAGACTTACCGTTTTTTTTTCTGACCTGCACACCAACGGGTCTGGCTCCTGCGAGACCCCATATATGGCCCGTACCTTCCCCCCATTCGCTATACGCGAATATAGTAGGGTTCAGGGAGTGTGGCTATGGGGAGATGACTAGGGTTAAAGAGACGCTAGCAATGGCTATCTCTCCCAAGGTGATGCATCGTGAAATGCTCCGGTATTGCCTACACAAGCCACTTCGGCTGTAGTAGGTAGGGCTTGTTCGGCAAAAGGTCAGGCCAGGGGTTGCCTCCATATAATGAGTGTGTTGCAGGCATACCAGGCTGACCTGCTATGAGAGATATTCCCATTACATTACAGTTCGCATACAATCAGAATCGTTCTACTGAGGACGCCATTGCTCATCTCCTCCACACCACAATGAGCCACCTGTACTACAGAAATGGGAATTATACAAAGATGCTGTTTGTTGAATACAGTTCAGCATTTAACACCATAATTCCCTCCACACTCACCTCTAATTTGGAGGTCCTGGGCCAATGGATCTCTAACTTGCTGACAGACAGACCACAAGCCATGTGGGTGGGCAAACACACCTCATCCACCCTTACCCTCAGCACTGGATTTGTGTTTTGAGCCCCCTGCTGTACTCACTGTACACATACGACTGTGTGGCCAATTTCAACTCCACCACCATCATCAAGTTTGCTGACGACACTGTTGTAGTTGGCCTAATCTCCAACAAACGATGAGAAGGCCTACCTGGTGCCAGGAGAACAACCTTTTCCTGAATGTCAGCAAGACAAAGGAGTTGATTGTGGACTTTAGCACGAAGCAGCAGCGGTGCTGAACCCCGCTGGCTCCTTCTCGCCTGTTCAGGCGACACTGTGGTAGCTGTTCTGCACGTGGTGTGAGCACCACCGGTTAAACCCAGTCATCTGCATGTTGGGTTGGTTCTGGAGTTCTTGCAGGAACAGTTTGCCACAGGGTTGGCCCTGTCCACCTTCAAGCTTTCCTCTACCCTAGAGCTGGGTATGTACCTAATATCCCTGAGGCTCTCTCATGACCTGTCATGTTGCAGGCATTCATAGGCTCCAGACTAGGAAAAGCACAATAGACTGTGTCCAGTGCAAGCACTGGATACGTACCTCCACAGGACGAGTCCTTGGAAAAAGTCAGAGCAACTGTTTGTCTGCTATGGCCCTCATAGAAAAGGTTTTCCTGCCTCTCAGCAGATGGATAGTTCCTGACAGGAAACGTCTCTAGGTTATGTATGTAACCCTAGTTCCCCAAGGGAACGAGATGCTGTGTCTTCAGGCAATACTCCCTGCATCCCTTTAAGCACTTACCTTCTCTTTTCTCAAAAGCAAATGCCGCTACCATCGCTCAGCCATTTTGTAGATTCCTGGTTTACGTGACGTTGCCCGGCAATGACAGCACCACTTGCCTATCCGCCGGATTTTACACATGATTCAGAGTGTGGACAGTGCGGGGTGTTCGCAAAGAGTTTAGTTGCAGCGTATCATTCCCTCAGGTAACTAGGATTACATTCGTAACCTAGAGACTATATCAGACTTCTTAACATGAGCATGCCCATCTCACTTATCTCTTAAGCCTCTTATTCTCAGTTTTCTCTTCCAATCATACTCATGTCATTTTGCATTTGCACACAGCACTACAACTTGTTACTGTTAATGTTTTTGTTTTGTTGTTGTAATGCTTCATACTACAATATAATATGGTTCAGTGCAGGATTTGACACCAGTGATCATAATCTCTTCCTTGCTAGACTAGAAAATGTTGTTGGATTTAAGAGAACTGGTTCAGGTCTTATCTGACTGATCGTTATCAGTTTATATTAATGATGACTTCTCTTACTCTGTCTAGCTGGGGATGGTTTTACATCTAGGGCCTGGGTATCCATGTAATTACGGAGTAATACAGGAGCTTTGAGGATAGATTTGGATTGTACTTAAAAAATATACAAATAAAACATGAATTGAATTTAACAACTTCACAGCTTTTTACATTAAAAGCACAGTTTAGTCAAGTCTTTTGTAAATAGGGTTTTCTAGTGTAAAGAAGAAGATCTGAAAGGATTTACAGTTATAGAGAGTTTTGGTGAAATGGGATATTTGGATTCTGTCATCCCCACTTATATATGTTCAAGTCTGTGACTGGAGCTTTAAGTTTAAATTTTTTTTAGCACAATTCCATAATTCTCTATGGAATCTCTAAATCTCTCTAAATCTGTCTGTCAGTCATAAAATACATTTGTAAAAGCTCCACTGGTAAAGAGAGAAGACACATGATAGATCACCATCACAGCAGCCATTACAAGTCAATATTCAATATCCATCAGGAGTTATACAGATTTCCTTTCATGGCTGAATGTTAATGCTGTTTCAGCAAAAACACAAATCCTCACTACTGGTTATTTTACTATAAATAAAAACAAACTACTGAATATTCTGGATATAAGAAACAAAAATTAATAATTGTTTATTACTTACAATTTTATCTATATTAACATATTAAAAACATATGATTTTTACTCTAAGGGGGTTTAATTATGAGTGTTGTTTTAATGTGCTGTAATAAGATGTCTGGGGAAAAGTGTCTCACCCTCCCAGAGAGATTAAGGGACTGAAGTCCTTCATGCTGGACGACTGCCCATAGTCTCTAACAAACATGTTTATCTGTCATTTATCACATAATAACGGACCTGGATAAGGAAACTGTCTACTGGGAATTTTTCTGAATGTCTGGTGTTTGCAGACCAGGATTCTTTTTGATCTCTGTGTAAAACATTTAAATAATATAAAAGATTATTTGGTTATGATTTTTTATTATTATTATTATTATTATTATTATTATTATTATTATGTTTATTATTATTTTAACATGCTTTTAAAAGCTTTGTGTAAAAAAAATGTTTTATTTGTTAAAAACCTGCAATTTATCCACAAAAACACATATTATATATATATATATATTAGTTTTAGCAACTTTCTCACAACTCACAATTGGATTATGATTAATATCAATCAATAATTATGTAAAGAGAGGCTGATGGCGAATGCCTGTTTATAGCTTCTATAATTTACAGCCCGAATTCCGGAAATTTGGGGACATCTTGAAATTCACTATTAAACCCAAAAAAACATAAATGTTTAAAGTGAGAAATTTTATAGTTTTATGCACAAAATGAGCTCAAAAAAGTTGGCAATTGTGCATATTAACCAAAGTGTAGTGTTCTTTTTAGTTTGAATATATCTGGGCACTGAGGTTATGGGTTTCTGGAGTTTTGTTTTTGCAATTTGGTCCCATTCTTGTCTAATATCGGTTTCCATCTGCTGAAGAGTTCATGGTTGTCTTTGGTGTACTTTTCATTTAATCATGTGCCAAATGTTCTCTATAGATAAAACATCTGGACTGCAGGCAGGCCAATGCAGCACCCAAACTCTTCTACCATTAAGCCATGCTGTTCCTACAAAACCTTTATATACCTTTCAGCACTCATAGTGTCTTCTAAAACATGCAAACTGCCCATACCAAATGCACTTATGCATCCCCATACCATCAGAGATGCAGACTTTTGAACCGAAAGCTTATACAGTGGAACCCCGTTGTACGAGCAACCTATTATACGAGCAAACGGCGATACGAGCAACCTCTGTAAAAATTTTACCCTGTTTCACGACCAAATTTCGAAGGCACGAGCAAACTCACACTGCCGGTTCCCCATTTTTGGCGGAGGGTCGCATCAGTCGCTTAGTTGATGACGTATCACTCGGTCGCTCTCGTTGTTCAGTGCAGCAGAAATGTAACTGTGGCAGCGGAGGCGTGGTCGAGCGGCGGTTTGTGAATGGAGGGCGGGTGTGTGTGTGTGTTGTGTGTGTGTGTGTGTGTGTGTGTGTGTGCGCGCACGCCCCGGAGATGTTCTGCGTGGGGCACTAAGCAGCCCAACACAAAAAAAAACAAATAAAAGTGGATGTTAAGCCTTTGCACCTGACCTGTTGTGACGTTCCTTATTCCCGTATTCATACGCTCTTCCACAGTAACTTTTTTTTAGTTTTATATTTTTATTTCACTAGAAATCCTGAAAAATGTCTTCCAAGAAAATCAGCGATGGTGCTGTGAAAACGAAAGTAAATAGAATTACATGGAAACCGAGGGGGTTAGCGTTTTGTGCGTCTCACACTCCAGGTTGACCCCAGGTACCTGAACTCCTCCACCTTCTCCACAAATAACAATATCATCTGCAAACCTCATAGTCCATGGAGAGTCCTGTTTGACCTCATCCATCAACACTGCAAACAGGAAAGGGCTCAGAGCCGATCCTTAATGCAGTCCAATCTCCACCTTGAACCAGTCTGTCGTTCCTACTGCACACTTCACTGCTGTCACACTGTCCTCATACATGTCCTGCACCACCCTCACATACTTCTCTGACACACCAGACTTCCTCATACAATACCACAACTCATCTCTCTACTCTGTTGTATAGTCTTCCTCTGCAAAAAAACATACTTTTTCCTATAACTTCATAATGTTACTGATCAACTTTATTCCCCTGTAGTTACTGAAGGTCTGCACATCTCCCTTATTCTTAAATATCGGTACCAGCAGCACACTCCTACTCCATTCCTCAGGCATCTTCTCACCTTCTAACATTCTGTTAAACAATCTTGTTAAAAACTCCACTGCATCTCTTCTAAACATCCTCATGCTTCTACTGGTATGTCATCTGGTCCAACTGACTTTACACTTTTCATCCTCTTAATTGCTGCTCTCAATTCCTCCTTACTAATCCTATCCACTTCCTGCTTTACATCTCCACACCACCCAACTTTCTTAAATCAAAACAAGTTTTATTCATCACATACACATACATACAGGGTACGACATGAGGTGATAATGCTTATTATGATGGTCCGGCATAAGGGGAATAGGATGGGGAAAAAGAAAAAGAAGGCAGATAAATAAAGTATAAAAAACTATACAAATAAAATAATAATATAAAGATATAAAAGATATATAAAGATATGTATGTGAGACAAAAGAAAAAGATGCTTAGGGCATACAGTGGAACAGTGAACAGTAAACAATAAAGTGTTCGTGTGCGGGGTGGTGTAAAGTGTCCAAAAAGTGTCCATGTGCAGTATGGTGTGGTATAAAATAAAATAAAATATAAAGTGCACTGTGCTGTGCAAGTCCAGAGTTTAAAGTGTCGTGGTGTGAAAGGTGAGATATGTATAGAGAGAAAGTGTGATGATTGAGAGAGTGGGCCAATGTTTAGATCCTGGGTGTTTCCTGGTTTAAACCCTGAATGGCCTGCGGGAAGAAGCTCCTCCTCATTCTCTCTGTGTTCACTTTCAGGGAACGTAAGCGTTTTCCCTAATGCAAAAGAGAGAAGAGTCCATTGTTGGGATGGCTGAGGTCCTTCACAATCTTCCTGGCTCTGGTCCTGCACCGCGTGCTGTAGATGTCCTGCAGGTCAGGGAGCTCGGTGTGGATGGTACTTTCAGCTGAACGCACCACCCTCTGGAGAGCTTGTCTGTCCTGCATGGTGCTGTTCCCAAACCAGGAAGTGATGCTACCCGTCAGAATGCTCTCAATGGTGCAGGTGTAGAAAGTCTTAAGCACCTGAGAGGGAAGTTTAAAGTCCCTTAAACGTCTAAGATGGTACAGATGCTGTCAGGCCTTCTTCACCAGGGTGTTGGTGTGACAGGACCAAGACAGGTCCTGTGTGATGTGAACACACCAGAAAGTGTCCACTCTCTCCACTGGAGTCCCGCTGGTGTTTAGCGGTTGGTATGAAGTCCACGATCAACTCCTTAGTCTTGCTGACATTCAGGGGAAGGTTGTTCTCCTGGCACCTCTCTCCAGGTTTTTAACCTCCTGTAGGTTGGCCGTCTCATTGTTGTTGGAGAGCAGACCCACCACAACGGCGTTGTCAGCAAACTTGATTGTGGTGGAATTGGAAGTGGCCACAGAGTCATATGTGTACATTGAGTAAAGCAGGGGGCTCAGAACACAACCGTGGGGAGCTCCAGTGCTGAGGGTGAGGGTGGATGAGGTGTGTTTTCCCACCCGTACGGCTTGTGGTCTGTCTGTCAGGAAGTTAGAGATCCATTGACACAGCGGCTGGCTGAGTCCCAGGACCTCTAACTTAGAGGTGAGTGTGGAGGGAATTATGGTGTTAAACTTTGAACTGTAGTCCATGAACAAAATCTTTGCATAAATCCAGTTTCTTTGGTCCAGGTGGCTTATTGTGGTGTGGAGGAGATGAGCAATGGTGTCCTCAGTTGAATGGTTCTGACGGTACACAAACTGTAATGGGTCCAGTGTGTCTGGTAGTGATGCAGTGATAAAACATGAGGGGACAACAGACTTTCAGAACCCGACCTGTGATGCCATCTGGTCCTGCTGCCTTCCTGGTATTCGTTCTCTTGAATGCCCTCCTCATGTCATGCTCCGAGATGGTGAACATGTTTACCTCTCTGGCTCTCTCGGCGTGCATGCTGTTTGTGCCGCTAGCGCCACTAGCCTGGTTAGCTGCAGCCTCGTAACAAGCGTAAAAGGTGTTTAGCTCGTCTGCCAGAGAAGCGTCAGCATTCACCATTTTAGAAGATGGTATTTTGTAGTCTGTTATTGTTCTTAGTCCCTGCCACAGGCTTCTAAAACCACGTTGAAATTGTGACTCTAGTTTCCTCCCGTAGCACCGCTTTGCACCATTCACCGCTCTGCCAACACTGTAAGATGCAGCCTTGTACTCGTTCATGTCCCCGGTGGGGAGCCCCGTGTTATAGGCAGCGGAGCTGGATCTCAGAGCGTTGCAGATGGTTTTATCCACCAACGGCTTCTGGGTGGGAAATGTTCTGATAGTGTTTTTTTGCACTGTATCATCCGCTGGATAGCGTGGTCCGGTACCACTGGATTCAACCATGTCTCGGTGAAGCAGAGAAGGTTGTAGTGTCTCTCTGGAACTTGACCCTTGCCCTGAGGTCTTCGAGCTTGTTCTCCAGTGACTGGACGTTGGCTAACAGGATACTCGGTAATGGAGCGTGGTGTGCGCGTACCCTTAGCCTGTTCCTGACGCCGGTTTGTTTGCCTCGTGGACGCTGGTACAGGTCATGTCCTTTGTTTTCCCTCGGTATCTCTCTCGGCCAGCATGGGTCTGGGTTAAAAAACGGCGAAAGGTGAGTACATTGTACACCAATAGATATGAGTGTCTCTGTCATATCTAATGGTGTCCATCTTGTGCAGATGGAACTGTAACTACTTAAATAAAAGTATAAAATAAACTAAAAAAGAGAAAACATAGCCGGAGCAGTCGTGACAGCAGCTGACCTCACCGGCTCCATGTTTGTGTCTCCTCTCTCTTAATCTCTCTCAATCTCCTCTCATTTTTCTCGTTCATCAGCTGTTTAAAATACTCCCTCCATCTTCTCAACACATTTCAATCTCCATCCTTTATGGCTCCAACTTGCACCACATCATTCCCAGCTCGGTTCCTGTGCCTGGCCAATCGGTACAAATCCATTTCTTCTTCCTTAGTGTCCAATTTCTCATACAGCTCCTCATATGCCATTTTCCTTGGTTTTCACCACATCCCTCTTCACCTGCTGCTGCATCTCCTTGTACTCCTGCCTACTTGTCACACTGTCAGGGTGGCAATCATGACGAGGGAGCGGAAGTAACTCAACCATCAATTTGTCAATTTGACACAAAACACACACAAGTCATGGAGAGCCACCAATTGAAAGTTATCCGCTCGGGACAAGTAATCCAACATGGAAAGCAATATCCAGAAAACAAAAGTAAACTCCGATGGCTAAGAATAATCCACAAAGTAGCCGGAACCAGCAGGGAAGGCAAGCGGTCGAGGATCCTTGAGATCACCAGCATTACCTTCAGGAACCGACAGAATGTGATTTGAGAACGTTTATATAGTCATTTGCTTAACGAGCCACAGCTGTCAGGAATCAAAGGCAACACGGCATAACAAGGAAGCGTGACTGCTACCGAGGCGGGCATGGCAGGTGGATCCCTGACACACACCAAGTACCTTTCTAGCTGTCTTCCTTATCACTGCTGCAGTAGTTTCCCAATCATCCAGCACCTCTTCACCACCACCGAGCTCCTCTCTGACCTCTTCCCCTGAATCTCTCACTACAGTCTTCCTCCTTCAGTTTCCACCATCTTATTCTTCTTTCAGTCCTTGCTCTCCTCCTCTTCTTCTTCAACATTTAACCCTCTGGAGTCTGAGGGTGTTTTTGGCCCCTTGAAAGATTTTGACATGATCTTACATTTGGTTCTTTTTAGTTGCTTTTAAAATATATTATTAAAAAGACGTATTACACTGTTTTCAGCACAAACTGGGCTACCATATTATGTGTGTGTTTGTATTTTTTGACAAAATAAGGTTAATGGGTGGTTTTTAAAAAAACTGAAATAAGGCCACAAAACCTATAGTAAACATGTTTTCACAAGACTTTTTGAGAACAGATCTTCTAATGTAGGTTTTTTTAATTATGTGAAAATTATCCTGCCTGCTCATTCACATTAAACAATGCATTGATTTTAAATTTAAAAGACACTTTTTAATTTGAAAGGCCATATGCGAAGAAGCATCGATATGCTGTGCTGACAGCTTTGTGGACAATGGGTCGCATAATGAGCTGTCAATTATATAATGAGCTGTGGATCACTGAGCCAGGATCTGAGTGAGAAGAACAGTACTACAAGAAAGAATGTGTTTCCTTTGTGGTTTATTTAAAATACACGCATTAAAAAGGGAATTGTGTAACAATAAAACAATACAGTACATTATGTATAAAAACATCCCAACATTTCCTGAATTTTAGTTGTAACTGAGTATGGGAAATGACTGGGTTCTATGATGTTCACAGTATATGAAAATATATTATATATCTAAAAGTATAATGTGTCATTGTTTGTCATTGTGATTGCTGTGGTTTTAGCCACAAACTGTCAGGGTGGTCAAAAAGGCAGCAAAATCACACCTTTAGATGATTTCTATTTAATGCCAAGAAAGTGAAAATAGACACTCAATACAAAAACTTTTTTTGAAACTTGTGCTATTACACTCACAGATACAGGCTTTCAACGGACTTTGAACTCCCTTGGGAAATTGCCCGAACACCGCGGACCGCTGATCCAGCTCGGCCGACAGCAAGACCACAGCGCCGGCGGCGAGACCGTAAACAAAGGAGGGGGAAGCGAGGCGGCATCAGGGCTAAGCTAAGGCTAAACCCGCATCAACCATCGATTCCAAGCGTCTTCCTTGCCAATATACGGTCTGTTGCTAATAAAATGGATGAGTTGCTGCTCCGGATATCATCAGACAAACGGATAAAGGAATGTAATGTCATGATTTTCACGGAAACATGGCTCAACAACAACATTCCCAGCAGCACCATTGAGCTCGGGGGTCGCAGTGTTTATCGGGTGGACAGGACGGCAGAGGACTCTGGTAAGCGCAGAGGAGGAGGTCTGTGCATTTATGTTAACAACTCATGGTGCAAGGACTCTACTGTTACTGAAAGTCATTGCTCTGTTCATTTAGAGTATTTGATGATTAAGTGCAGATCCTTTTATTTACAGAGAGAATTCTCAGCCATTGTTGTGACTGCTGTGTACATTCCACCGGATGCTAATGCTAAGCTAGGTATGGAGGAACTGCATGCAGCTATCAGCAAACAGCAGTCTGATAGCTCCCATTGTCGCTGGAGATTTCAACCACTCCAACCTGAAATCTGTCTTACCAAAATTTCACCGCAATGTCTCCTGCTCTACTAGAGGGGACAAAACACTGGACCAGGAATACACAAACATACCTGGGGCATATACAGCCATTCCCCTCCCCCACCTGGGTCAGTCTGATCACCTCTCTTTGTTCATGCTACCCAAATACACACCACTAAGCAAACGTGTGAAACCAGCTGTGAGGACAGTAAAGGTATGGCCAGAGGGGGCCATTTCTTCTCTACAACAACAGTTTCAGGATACTGACTGGAACATGTTAGCTTCACAGGCCACACTGGACTCTCACACAGACATGGACACTTACACATTATCTGTTTTGGACCATATTAACACGTGCATTGACAATGTCACTACTGTCAAACACGTGTGTAGCATGCCCCCCAAGACAGAGATGAAACCTTTACTGATGGTTTTATGATGCTTTAATCCTTTGTTAAACCTTTTCCGTTCACCATATCACCAACGTAAGAGCTGCAATTTACATAAACACACGATTTATTAGCTAACATGGTTCAAAATCCGCTAGCTTTACATTTGTGCAAAACGTACACATTAACAGACGAAATATGCATTTGTCACGCTATTGAACATACCTTTTGCCTCTTCTGAGGGGCTGCAAGCATGAATTACACAAATATTATAACATCCAGTTGAACCTTAACACTCGAACCTAAACACAAAGCGCGAAGCTTAACACCGGAAGTCCAAACATTGCACTTTAGAATTTAAAAAAATAAAAGACAAACATATTTCCTACAAAATATACTGATGGTTATTTACACTCCCACAAAATTATGCGTTTTGTTATATCAGTATAACCACAACAGAGAATTTTCAACAACAAATAACCATTTCTCCTAATTAGTTTATGAACATTCTAATATCAGAATTAACTTTTGCACAGGACGCTCCACAATAAAAAGCTTACTACTGCGTTGACCCTTGTTATTCAGTTTTTTATCCCCAACGGAGATTTTCACTCGTCTCACGAGTCCGTCCTTGCCTTTAACAGTCTCCAGGACTCTGGCAAGTTTCCATTCACCTCTGGGTGACAGTTCATCAATGTCCAACACAATGTCACCTTCTGTTATATTCCTTTTTGGTAAGTGCCAGCGCTGCCTAGCAATAATGTTGTGCAAATATTCACGCCTCCACCTGCACCAAAACTGTTCAGTCAAAAACTGCACACGACGCCATCTCTTTGCTCCATAGAGGTCCTCCTTTGGAAAGGTACCAGGTGGGGGCAGAGTTGTGCTGGATTTCATGTGAAGCAGGTGGTTAGGGGTAAGTGGTTCCAATAAAATTAAAATAAAGTCCGTAGTGAAGCATCATTTAGCCTACCACGCGCCAGTGACAGAGTAATATTCAACACACTTCTGACAGTCCTTATCTGGCGCTCCCACACTCCGCCTGCGTGACTGGAGTGGGGTGCATTCATCACAAAGTCACACTGGTTTTGAGACAGACAAGTGCTCAGTCTTTCAGTCTTTCAGTGTCTTTCACTTAGGGCAGCTTTAAACTCATTTTTTGTACTGACAAAGTTTGTTCCCTGGTCACATCTGATTTGGCGAATTGCACCTCTGATAGCAATGAAACACCTTAGTGAATTAATGAATGTGTCAGTGGATAGGTCCTCTAATAGCTCAATGTGAATGGCTCGGGAGCAAAAGCATGTGAACAAAAGTCCATACCGTTTGTGTGTTTTTCGGCCTCCTGTAGTTACAAAAGGGCCAAAACAGTCCATACCGCAGTATGTGAATGGTGGTGAGGGCTCTAAGCGTTCTGCAGGTAAGTCGCTCATTCTCTGACCCTCCAGAGCCTTGCGGAGTCTGCGGCAGATGACACACTGACGGATAAAAGAAGCAATGGTTCTGCTCATCCCTGGGATCCAGTAGCCACTGGATCTGATTTCGTTTGTGGTGAAGCCCTTTCCTTGATGCTTTACTTTATTGTGACAGTGAGCTATTATGAGTTTGGTCACATGATGTTCCTTTGGAATCACAAAGGGGTGTTTGAAAGAGTCTTTGATAGACGAAAGTCTCCCTCTGACCTTAACAAGTCCGTCCGTGTCCCTGAAAATGTCTAAGTGGAACAGTTTGTTGTGATGTGGGAGCTGGTTGCCTTTGTTTATTAGTTTTATCTCCTTTCCATACGTTTGTCTTTGAACATCCTGAATGATGACACGTACTGCACTTTCTTGTTCGCTCACTGTAGCTAGCGCATCTGATTTGACTTTCTTGGTCCTTCTGATGAGACGTGCTACAGCTTTGACTGCCTTGGACCATGATGAAAACTTGGACAAACGTTCTGAAAGGCTGAATGTCTCCGTAACTTTGGTTAACATTGTTTGTATTTTTCTTACTTCAGGATCTCCAAGAGACAGTTCTAACTCTACACTTTGTGTTGCGGGCAGGTCTTTCTCCCAAAGAAAGGAGGGGCCGGTGAACCAGTTAGAAGAGAGAAGCTCAGTGACAGATTTACCCCTAGATGCCATATTGGCTGGGTTCTCTTCAGATGGCACGTAAAACCATTGCTGAGGTTGTGTACTTTGGCGAATCATTTGGACCCTATTCGCTACAAAGGTATGAAAACGACATGCCTCATTGTTTACATAGCCCAAAACTACCTTAGAATCTGTCCAGAAATACTCTTTGACTTGAGCGTAGCAGAGTTCTTCCCTCAACATGTTACTAATGGAGACTGAAACTACAGCTGCAGTTAGCTCAAGTCTAGGGATTGTAGTCAGCTTGGTGGGAGAAACACAGGCTTTGGCTATTACCAATGAACAGTGAATCCCCTCTTTACTGTTTTTGGCTCTTAAATAGGTGCATTGTCCATAACCACTCGTGCTCGCATCCAAAAAGTGGTGCAACTCTATTTCTTTAATCTCTCCAAAACTAGCAGGAAAGTAGCAGCGAGTTATGTTTACCTTGTTTAAGTTTGCAAAGTCACATTGCCAGCTCTCCCACCTTGGTCTCAGTGATTCTGGCAGGGGGTCATCCCAGTTGATACCTTGGTGACACATTTCCTGCAGGATTTTTTTTCGTGAAGTACATATGGCACCAGGAAGCCAAGGGGGGCATAGATGGATGCGACAGTAGATAAGATGCCTCTACGTGTTGCTGGTTGGTCCTTTAAGGTGTTGTCAAATCTGAAACAGTCCCTCTCAATGTTCCATTGGATGCCTAAGGCCCGTTCCTGTGGCATGTCTTTGAGAGTTAAGTCCTTTGTTTTTGTTTCTCCGGCACGTTCAGATGGCGGGATGTTTTGTAGCACAGCAGGGCTACTTGAGATAAATTTATGCAGACGGAGACCTCCTTGCTTGCATATTTCTGTTGCCTTTTGCGCGAGCTGTATTGCCTTTTCAACGGTGTCTGTGCTTGTGACTCCGTCTTCCACATAAAAGTCATTTTCCATGAACTCAGATCCTGCAGGGTGAGTGTGACAGTGTTCTTTAGCTAAATACTTTAGTCCGTAATTTGCACACTCTGGGGATGATGTCGCACCGAAAAGATGTACCTTCATTCTGTACACAAGTGGCTGTGTCTCTATGTTGCCGTTTTTCCACCACAGAAAACTCAGGTAATCTCTGTCGCAGGGCTGAACGTGAAACTGGTGGAACATCTTCTCTATATCGCACATTAGAGCAATAGGACGTTGTCTGAACCGAAGAAGGATGCCTGTTAGATTGTTAATCAGATCTGGCCCTTGGAGAAGATGATCGTTTAGACTTGTACCATTGTGTTTGGCCGAACAATCGAACACAACACGTAGTTTTGTGGGTTTTTTGGGGTGGTATATCCCGTGATGGGGAATGTACCATCGTTTGCCTTGTTTTCCGTCATTGTGTACCTCTTCTACATCACCTCTCTCAATAATGTCCTTCATGTACGTTATATAGTCTCTTTTGTAATTTTCATCTTTGTTGAACTTTCGCTTTAAGTGTTCGAGTCTGATTTCAGCAAGCCTTCTTGCCCCTCCCCTCCGGGTAAATGGGGTCTTTGTCGGAATGGTAGAGGCATCTCACAGTGTCCTTGGTTATTTTTCCTTATTCCCTCCTTAAGCTTGTCCAAAAAGATGAGATCCTCTTGTGAGACCATTTTGTCACTTGCCTCTGTGTCCTTAAAATCCGACTCTAGCACACGAATCACGTCCATGGGTGTAACAGGGGGTAATTCCTTTATTGTTATCCTATGACACAAACTTGACTGAGTTTCATTGAGCGCTGGTGTGGAGCCTCCAACGATACTCCACCCAAGGTCCGTGCGGATTGCATATGGCTCCTCTCCTTCTCCCACGAGAACTTGTCTTGGAGCTAAAGTTCTGGGACAGTTAAATCCGATAAGGAGTCCAACATCACAACTCGACAAAGGTGGTATCGTATCTGCAATTTCTGTCAGATGGGGCCATTGTTTTGCCGTGTCACTAGTGGGTATGTTGTCATAGTTAACTGGAATAAAGTCTTTGGTATATGAGGGGGGTAGGTCGATGCGAATGTCTGAATCATAACCTCTCACACCAGTCCAGAGACTCTGTGACTCTTGACAGTAGAATGAACACCTAGCATGGTAGTTAGCTTTAACTTTACAGGGTGAGTTTCTGCTCGTAGCTGTTTGCTTAATTCTTCACAGACAAATGTGCTCTCACTCTGTGTGTCTAATAGTGCGTAAACTAATAGCTCTTCAGACGGGCTCTGCACTGTAGACACCCATACAGGAACAATCATGGAAGTGCTACTAGATTGACCCACCTTAGTAACATTGAGAGCTGTCGCGGTTTCATTTGGAGTGTTTGGAGCTGTTTTCGAGGTTTGAGACCTTACATATGACTTGTGATTGTCATTGTGCAGACAAGTGGGATGCCTTCCTTTGCAAATGTCACAAATGTGGCGATAGCGACAATCTTTGGCGTTATGGCCGACCTTTAAGCATCCATAGCACAGTTTATTGTCCTTAACATATGTGCGCTTCTCTTCTAATGGCCGTTCTGAAAAGTTAGGGCACTTTGATAACTGGTGGTTTTCATCTTTGCAAAACATGCACTGTACCTTTAATTTTGTGTTGCTAGTCCTTGCTTTGTTGTTTTGCACCGTGGCTTGCGTTGTGAAGACTTGTGTGGATCTGTGTGATTTAAAGTCCTTTGTGTTCCTTTTCTCATAAGATAAGCTGCATGAGTGAAGCGCATGAGAGGAAGTGACCGGGTTGCATGCGATCTCCGCTTCAACTGCCACAAAAAGTGTGCAAAGTCCTGGAAAGAGGGAATCCTTTCCTTCTATAAGTGTAACTGTCACCTGTCGATTCCAACGGGCTGCCAGCCAGTCAGTAACTTTCTGCAGCAATTTTTGATTTTCCTCGCAGTCACTAAGTATCTCTAGGCCTTTTACGTGTGGTGTGGCTTGGAGACATGCATTTAGAAAGTCAGAATATGCCCTTAATCCTTCTGCGTCCTTTGAGTATATTTTTGGCCATTTTAACAGTTTGTCTCTGAAAGCTTTTTGGATAACAAAAGGCGGGCCGTAACGTTGGTCAAGCTTTTGCCATGGATCCCTGTATGCCTCTTCGTCACTGCGAAAAAATGTGCCCTCAAGACAATTTTGAGCTGGGCCTGTGACATCCCTTTTTAGTAGATGAAGTTTATCAGCAGGTGAGATACCTTTGCAGTCCACAAGTGAAGAGAATAAAGCCTTCCATTCAATGTAGTTTATTGGATCTCCACTGAAAACTGTGGGCATTGGCACTGGAACTCTGTTTATAGCTATGCTATTTTGAATTGCTTGGGCCAACTGGGAAATGTCAGTGAGAGGTGTTTGCGTGACAATTTGAGGGTTTGGACTGTTCATCGTTTGATTTGGCATATGGATGGACACATTGTTTTGTGGCATTATTGAAGGTAAGTTACTAGAGGGAACTGCTGCTTCATTACTTGATTGGTGACCAACAGAGAAGGTATGCTGTTTGGTTGTATTTGCTGATATTCCATATCCATGTTAATTTCTCTGTCGTAGATCTCAAGTTTCACACGAGCAGCTTGTATTTCCTTTTCTGCCTTTAAACGCTCAAGTTCTGATTGTATATCTTTCATTTTTTTCTTTTGTTCAATTTCCTCCTGCACAATTTTATATTCTGCTTCCTTTACCGCCAACTCCGCAGCCGCTTCAATCCTTTTGGCTGTGATGCTTGAAGTATCAGACTGCTTACCGAAACTAGACTGAGAGGCAGTACTGTAGATGGAGCGGGCGTACTGTTGTAATGGTAGCTGATGAAGGCGCTGCCTTTCTCGATCTGCATCGAAATCACCATCTATTCCTGTTATACGTTCACTAAGTATTTTCCTAATGTCCTTAGACACTGCTTCACAAGAGTCCATTTTGCGTCTTGTGTCAGGGGATGGCATAGTACGCTCTCTAATTTCACTGTACACCTTCATCATGTTGTTCAGACCATCTTCAATTTCGTTTGCCATTTCACACAGCTCGTGCTCTGATAAGACAGTCTTTAGTCTTTCTCTGGACTTTCTGATTAGCTGTTTCCATTGTGCATAGAGACTGATAAGTTTTTAGTTCTTTTTAATCAGTTCGTCTTTTTGGTAGGCTAGCATTTTTTCCGTTAACACACTAGGGCGCTCTGAACGTCTGGGTAACGACAACTCGGTCAGCAGTTCGGCTAATTGGTTTTCTTTGCGTTCAATATCGTCCTTTAACTCCTGTCTTGACATACTTTCTGTATCTCCTTGATGTAATACACCTCTCGTTTCATGGATTTCGATTTGTAGCTTACGTGTTTGCTCTTCGATATCGTCCATTTTCCGTGCTGTTGTCGTTGTCCTTAGAGTACACGAGCCGCTCGATATAGCACGCTGAGGTGAAGCTCTTACTGTAGCATGCCCCCCAAGACAGAGATGAAACCTTTACTGATGGTTTTATGATGCTTTAATCCTTTGTTAAACCTTTTCCGTTCACCATATCACCAACGTAAGAGCTGCAATTTACATAAACACACGATTTATTAGCTAACACGGTTCAAAATCTGCTAGCTTTACATTTGTGCAAAACGTACACATTAACAGACGAAATATGCATTTGTCACGCTATTGAACATACCTTTTGCCTCTTCTGAGGGGCTGCAAGCATGAATTACACAAATATTATAACATCCAGTGTCGATGAACGCTATCGTTATACTAAAACTGCACTAACCCGAGCGCGCGCTCCACTCGAACCTAAACACCGCGACGCGAAGCTTAACACCGGAAGTCCAAACATTGCACTTTAGAATTTAAAAATATAAAAGACAAACACATTTCCTACAAAATATACTGATGGTTATTTACAACGTGAAATGCTTTCCTAACCAGAAGCTGTGGATGAACTCTGAAGTTCGTCTCCTGTTAAAAGCAAGAGATGCTGCCTTTAAATCTGGCAGTGCAGAGGACTACAACAGAGCCAGGTTCAACCTGAAAAGGGCATCAGGAAAGCAAAGCGCGAACCCGCAACCGTCCTGGCCGCCATCTTGCCATCACATAAATAGACACGGCTTTCTCACGCGCGCTGCCAGATTGTCTCGTTGGCTTCCGTGTTTTCTTTTTTTCATTGAGACTTTCCTGTCCCTCGGTTTCGTTTTTTAACCGTGTTTTGCTTTCAGTTTCGTATCTTCCGGTTTTTGTTTCTTCTTTGTTTTTGTTCTTTTTTCCCCGCGTTCGCCGCCGTCGCGGCTTTGCTCGGTTTTCTTTCATTTTTCTTTTATTTATTTTTTTATCTTTCTCTTTCCCTGTCTCTATTCCGGTCGGGAGTTTTTGTTTTCTCTCTTTTTTTGGGCGTTTTCTCGGTGGACCTTTTCCCCTGGAGGACTGTACGTTTTGCTCGGGTTTTGTGGATTACTCTCGTGTGTATTTTGTGTGTTATTATCTCACCCTGAGGACCGTAAGTTTTTGGACACTTTGTTTTTTGTGTTTTCTGGATTCTTTTCACATTAAAGACTTCTGTTTAACCTTATTGCTGTGTCCTGCATTTGGGTCCTACTTTTGCATCGCTGACACTCACCCCCATTGCTATGAAGTGCTTTGAAAAACTGGTCCTGAATCACCTCACTGCGGGCCTACCACCTACACTGGACCCATACCAGTTTGCCTATCGCCCGAACAGGTCAACAGAGGATGCAGTTTCCACAGCTCTTCATTCTGCTCTCACCCACCTGGATAAAAGCAACACGTACATCAGAATGCTGTTCATTGACTTTAGCTCTGCGTTCAATACAGTCCTCCCCACTGTACTGATCACTAAGCTCAGTGAACTGGGTATCTGCACCTCCACTTGCAGATGGATTCTGGACTTTCTCACCAACAGACCTCAATCTGTATCCTTAACCCTAATTCTAAACACTGGCATACCGCAGGGCTGTGTTCTGAGCCCACTGCTCTACTCCCTGTTCACCATCCCTGTTCACCATCACACTACACTCAAAAAAATGATTTTTCAGTTCTGTTCATTTTACATAAACAATTCATGTTGAATTAATGTCATTGCAGCTATTTCTCTTTTTAACACGATTGCATTATGTTAAACTGACTTGAAATTTTTACTCTTTGGCTTAACTTGAAGTTTTCATTTTAAAAGTACATGTTTCAGTCAAGTAGCTCAGTCAAACTTATGACTGAATGATATTTTAACTAAAAATAAATTTATAGAATAACTTAAATAATATTCATGCTTTATTCAAATAGTTTTTGATTATTAATTCCTAGCTTGACCATAACTGTAGAAGTGCATTTATATGGTTATTGGTGTTTTTAATTTTGTTATTTGTCTTAAATTACTCTTAATTGAAAAACAATGCATATCCATTGAAAAAGGATTTGGTTTGTGTCGAATGAAGCACATATTAGTATGTCTGGTGACAAAACAAATGTAATGTGGATATAAATAATTAACATTTATTGGTGTAAAGTGCAAAGCTACATGAATGAACTAAAATTTTATAAATTAAAGAAAAAAATGACTAATGTATATTTTCTAGATTTTGAAAAAGAATGCACGTAAAATTTACAAATTCACACGGACTGTAGCTTTTAATTTAAATAACTTTTATTTTGAAAGAAGAACTAGACGCACGTTTATAATTGGATGCTGTCTTCTGACATTACACGCCTAATCAATCGGACTGATACAAATAATGTTTTAAAAAGTCAATCACACTGATAAAATGTACATTTTACAAAGTCAGTCAGACTGGATGTCAAGACATCTCGAAAATAAACAACACTCTTAACCGAAAGGAAGCGGAAATTGGCCGTGACGCAATATCCTGGCGGCAATATTCACAAAATGCGTTAGAGCGTGTCCGAAAGAGATCGCCGCGCCATTATCTAATAAACCTCGAACAGGTACGTGCCCATCCATTTTCATCAGTCTTAGAAGCAATATTAGCCAACTGTTTTATTATGTCGTTTGAGACTAATGTGTTTATGAAAGAATGCACAATTTGAATCCTAAAAGAGATGGCCGCGCCATCAATTGAAGTAATTGGCAAACTAACAGGTAACGTTAACGTTAAGTGAACTGTTCACTTGTTCATCCATTTGCATCAGTGATATGAGGAACAATATTAGCCAACTGCTTTGTTATCTCGGTTGATGCTAGTGTATTCATGACAGATTGCACGATTTTAAGTCTGAAAAAGCCATGCTTGTTTTTTTTTGTTGTTGTTTTTAATTGGAAACAGGTAATACATTTCAATATATTGCAATATAATTAATATTGCAATATTATTGTATTGTGACACATGAATCTTGATGATATCATATCACGGCAACTCTGGTGATACACACCCCTTGTTGACATTAATGTATTTATAACAGAATGCCAGATTCTTATGCCTGAAAGAGATCTCCACACCATCAACTGAATTAAACTGCAAATGAACAGGTACGTGTCCATCTGTTTGCAAAAGTGTTATTAGAAACAAAATTAGCCAACTGTTTTATGTTGATTAATAAACATATTTATAACAGAATGCCCTATTTTATGCCTGAAAGAGAGCTGCTCCAGCAGCTGAATTAAACCTCAAACGAACAGGTACGTGTCCACTGTTTTATTATGTCAGTTGATACTAATGCATTTATGACCGAATTCTTGATTTTATGCCTGAACGAGATTGCCGCACAATCTGGTTTCAAACTTCATGTTCATTTACAATAAATTAGCCTACATTAAAGAAAAATCCTGGAGCGTTATATAACTTATTTTGTCTGGCTTAACGTTAAAAGGCCCATTCCGGTATGTGGAAGTGTAAGACCTGTGAGTTTTCAGCATCTTCCAGATCTAAGTTGTTAAAACATTACAAGTTAAAGCATAAACACTTTGGCCGAAGCCATTTATTCCCATGCATACATTCAAGCTGTCCTTGTACTTTTAAGACATGGAACGCTCTTTTGGTCCATCTAAGTAGAGTGCATGCAAATCATCAAAATCCTTCACAATCAGAACTGACTACCTTTAGCTGTCATTTGTGTTCAAACAATGGGCTTAGTTGTGAGAAGGATTATTTTGTTCACATGGGTACACATTTGAAGAAAAATGAAGTGGTTACTTGTATGTTCTCAGGTTGTGATTTTCAAACAAATGTTTATGGTACATTTAGGTCCCACAAAAACAGAAAACACACTCCCCATTCATTGAGTGACTTTAAGTTTGGTGTAGTGTCTATGTCAAGGACACAGGAGTCTGACAGTGACGTTCATGAAAGTGTACAGGTTAATGAGGTTGCTTCTGATAATGTACATTTACAAAGTAGTGCAGCAGTTCAGGACCTACCTGCTGTTATTGTTGAAAATTTTGCAGCAATGTTATTGAAATTGGAACATTTATTTCATGTTCCGGGCATAGCAATTAATGAGTTTTTAGAAGAGTTGCACTTTTTGTTGAGTGCCTCATCTCAATCTGTTACATGTGGCAGGCTCAAAGATCTGTTTCAGGAACACAGTCTTGCCTGTGATGATGCAATTATTCAAGACATTGCTAAAGTTGTATGTGAGTCTCATCCGCTGCACACAGCAATAGGACAGGATGGTCCACTAAGCACAGTATATCGGCGCAAGGAGTTTTATAAAAGTCACTTCTGTGTTGTTGAACCTGTTGAGTATATTCTAGATGCACAACAGGGAAAAACATTTCAGTATGTTCCTATTTTAAAATTCCTGCAACAGCTGTTAGCCAAAGAGGATGTGACTAAAACAATACTCGAAAACCACAGATATGAGTGTAATGAAGCTGTTTATTCATCTTATCAGGATGGCAGTATCTTTAGGGAAAATGCATTCCTGTCGGGAGATGATTTAAGACTTTTGTTAAGGCTGTATGTTGATGATTTTGAGGTGTGTAACCCTCTTGGTACCTCTCGGAGAGCCCACAAGCTCTGTGCAGTGTATTGGACTTTGAGCAATTTGCCTACAAGCTCTCATGCAACAATGTCGTCCATTTACTTGGCTGTGTTGTGTAAAAGTAATGACGTGAAACAATATGGCTTTAATAAAATCCTTGAGCCTCTTCTTGAGGACCTGGCACATTTAGAAGAAGTTGGCATTTTTATTCCTTCAGTTGGTCATTTTGTGAAGGGTACTGTTCATGTTGTGATTGCAGACAACCTTGGGGCCCATAGCATAGCTGGCTATGTTGAGAGTTTTTCTGCTGAGTATTACTGCAGATTTTGCACTGGAAAGAGCTTGGAAATTCAGACTAATGAGGTTCGGTCAGGTGCGTTTAGCCTTAGAAAGAGAGAGAGTTACGATGCGCACCTGAAGTCTGCACAACAGACTGGCAGCTGCTGTTATGGGGTTAAAAAAGAATGTGTCTTCTCCACACGCCTTGCTCATTTTCATGTTCTCTCTGGCTATCCCCCAGATGTAATGCATGATGTTTTTGAAGGTGTTGTGCCATTTGAGCTTAAACATTGTTTATCAATGCTTTTATCAAAGAAGTGCTTCACCTTTGGATTTCTCAATGAACGTATTGTTAACTTCCCCTATAAATGGACGGATAAGACAAACAGACCTCATGCAATCCCTTGCTCAATGTTCAGCCAGAATACTATTGGAGGCAATGCTCATGAGAACTGGAATCTGATAAGATTGCTTCCATTCCTTGTAGGACACATAGTGCCAGAAGATGAGCCTGCATGGCTGGTGCTTATGGATCTTAAAGATATTGTTGAGCTTGTGGTGTCACCAGTTCACACTGATGAGTCAATTGCATACCTTGATGGCAAAATTTCCGAACACAGACAGAGGTTTCAGGAAGTTTTTCCTGGTGTGAAGTTAATACCAAAACAGCACTTCTTGGAAGACTATCCTGCACTTATCAAGTCATTTGGTCCACTTGTGCATCTGTGGACTATGCGTTTCGAAGCCAAGCACAGCTTTTTTAAGCAAGTTGCTCGTCTCACCAATTGTTTCAAAAATATCCCCCTTACACTTGCAGCTAAGCACCAGCTTATGATTTCTCATTGTTTGAAATCGTACCATCTTGAAAAATCTGCACTAGATATATCAACAGTGTCAACAGTGCCTCTGACTGTGTTAAGAACAGAAATAACACAGGCTGTCCAAGACAAGTTCCCAGACACTCAATTTGTTCAGATCACCACAAGTGTCACCAGTAAAGGCCTTAGTTACAGAAATGGGATGATTGTTGTTTGTCGCTCTGTAGACGGGCTCCCTGATTTTGCAGAGATTATTCAGATGTGTATAGTGCAGAATAGACTGTGTTTTGTACTTAAAGGTCTGTGTGGTTGGTATAGGGAGCATTTTAGGGCCTTTGAACTGACATCTTTTCCATCAAGGGAGATTTTCTTTCTTGAGCTAAGTGAATTGGCTGATGACTATCCATTGGCTGACTACAAGGTTGGAGGTCTTCGTTTGTTGTCACTGAAAAGACAAATTCATTCATAACAGGTGCCATGTCAATATTTCTTGTTTAATTGTATGAATAAATCTTATGCCCCTACAGTGCAAACAATAGATTTTTTTCTTTTCTTTCATCAATAGGATTGTAAAAATGACCTCCCCCATCATCCTGCGAGTAATTCTGGGAGAGAACAATGCCCAGAAAGTGACACTTGAGCATGGTGTCCCTTGTTCTTTGGCAGAATTATTGAACGAGATACAAACACAGTGTAATTTGATGGGAGAAATCAGACTTCAAATTATGGACCCTGACTTTCATGAATTTGTGAACCTGACTTCCACAACTGATGTTCAGAACAAAAGCACCCTTAAGGTCATCAAACTCTGTGAATCTTTAGCAGTATCTCCATCTCCCTCATCATGTGACACAGTCATTCTGTCTTCAAGATCATCCTCTGAATTATCACCTACTTCATCCCTTGAACCCCAGGACTCGACTTCAAACACCAAGTCTTCTTGGCCAACAAGTTTTGTTGTGCCCCGTTTCTCCTATGATGCAGAAATAAAGCTGGAACAAGGCAATTCAGAATATAAAAAAAATGGCTTTCTACTGAATCCAGACCCAAAGCTGAAATCCGCTATATTAAATGGACTTGCTGAAGAAGTCGTAAAATTCAAAGTGTACCTTTCTGATGCTGAATTCAATGAAGTGGCTGAAGCCCTTATAAAACAGCATCCTTGCCTTAAGGAACGGGGATCCTTAACAGGCTGCAGTGGCTGGAAAAGAAGCCTTAAATATAAAATGTCAAATTACAGAACCAAGCTTCGGAATCTTGGTTGTAGTGAAGTGACCATTAATTCCATGAAGCACAAACCTACGGGTATAAGCAATCCAGCTTTTGGTGTCAAGAAGCCACGTAAAGCTGAAGTTAACTTTTGTCCCTCATTTCTTCCTGGTGAAACTCCTGACAGTATGGAGCAAGTCAGAGTCTCCCTTCTTTCTGAGGTTAAGAAGAAAAACAATGAGCAAACTGTGAGAAGATTAATGGACATTTCTTTTGCATTGAGAAGACAAGAGGTTGTCAAAGAATCTCCACTTATTGCTAACTTTAAGAGCAGATGGCCAGCTTTGTTCCAAGAAAATGAGGTAATTCAGCTTAATGTCTTTAAGTGGGATTTTAAATAAAATTAAATATATTAAAATGTCAATATCTCAAAAAAAAACAAAAAAACATTACACCACCATATAAGATAGCTAGAGTAAAAGTCTTGGGTCTGTCTGTGGTCCATCAACATTGTTGAAAGTATAGACAGGCAATACACTCAAGTTACTTTACACTAGACAATGCACTATCCATTTGTACATAGAATGCAGTAGTGTAGTTTGTATTATTGATAATACATTATTTAACTATATGATTTACACGTATTACTCAGCAGTTTAGTGGAACAGCAACTAGATTTTTTTTGGATACTTAAGTTGTGATGTTTTCTCTGTTTTAGGTTTGTGCTGAATTCGCTCGTATAACAACTGTAGCCTTAATTTCTAAATTCTTCCAAAGCTGGATGAACACACTCCAAATCTTTTGAGGATCTTTGCCAAGAGAGGTGGAGCTCAGGGACAACGGATAAGGAAACTTCTCATGCCACTTACACAGGTATGATAGCCATGAAAATTGTTTTAATAGATGTATCAGTCAGTTGTTTCTCACTTATGACTTGTGTTAACTTGACAATGTAGTTGTTTATAGGTACCTGTTTTCTTTATTTTCCCTAGTGTGCCTGCATTAATGTTAAGAGGGAGTGTGTCCTCAAAGCCCTGTTTGTCTACCTAAATGAGGATCCTGACAATCTAATCAAGGAGTACATGGTATAATTGCCTCAATATTGTGACAGAGACTTGTATAACAATCAATTTTATATTATAATGTACTTTTGTTCTGTTTATAGGATGCAGATTTTTCCAATGATCAAGCTGCACTCAAAGAAATGGTGATCAGTGTTTTTGTCATCCGATGTGAAGGATGTGACGTTGATGATGAACCTGCAGATGTTGGACTAATTCTTGAAGGGGTTATAGCACTAGAAGATCTTGGTAATGTAGCTAATGGTGTTGCTTTGCTAATTGGCCTAATATATGCCTTAAACCTAAGTTATCCGAAGAAGCTTCGATACACCTTTGAACTCCTGCAAAAAGTGTTCCTGGAGCTTGATGGACACAAACTCTCCACCAAAGTTCAAGCACTTAAGACCAAGCTTTTTACACCACATTAAAGGACTGATGAACAGACTGATCTTTACCATGAAACTATAACAATAACTAATTGTTATCGTCAAATGGCCAAAAACTTTGCTGGAAGAAAATTTGAGCAAGCTCAATTTTGTTGTTCAGAAATGCTCTTAAATTTTCATGCACTTGTGTTTTTTTTTTTTGTTTTTTGTTTTGGGTACATCAAGGTATATGCAAAGAGGAATAGTTTGCCTCAGAAGGTCAAGGAAAGCCATCAAGTGTTTTAATGACACATGGGTTAGTTAATGGTGACAATTATATATATATATATATTTTTTTGGTAAACTTGTCCCTTTTAAGCATTTTTTTTTTTTCCAAGGATGTTTTTAAAGGCTTCTAAGTGTTTTTTGATGGAAAGGTTTGAATGGCAATGTCTTTTAAATAGTTTTCAAAGATTTTCCAAATAGCTCATTGTGTCATAAAAAATATGAAGCAGCAAGTTCACTAGTTGCTGTGTAAAAGAAAAAGTTTCTGTACACATTTGTGTTATGTAAATTTGGTCAGAAAACTGTAAGCTTACAAATGCATGCGTTTGTTAAAGTGTTTTGTGAAAACAAAAATTGTTAAAGTATGGCACCTGCTGTAAACTGCTCCCTAGTAAAAAGGATTTATTACATATTTGCTGCCTCTGTAGTCATCTTTTGAAGGTCATTGAAGCAAGGAAAGGAAAAACAGGGCTATTAACATCTAGTAGTAGTAACTTGACTAAATGGGATCCATTAAAAGTGATGTTAACATATAGGGTTAACATCAAGGATTAAATTTAAGATATCATGATTAATTGACGACCAACAAAAACCATTAATTCAAGTTGAATAGCAATATTAAAATCATGTTTAATCAATATCATCTGTTCATGTTAAGTGAACACCAATGTGTTGAGCTTGTTTAACATCATCCAGTTTTGTTAAGATAATGTGGTGTAATCGTGTGGAACCACTGTCCACGATTGAATCATGTTCAACCAAAGTGCTATTTTTCACATTCATCTGTGTATATAATGTATGTGTATATATATTTATATATATATATATATATATATATTTTTTTTTTATATATAGTAGACTGTTTATTCAGCTTGCTACTCCTTAATGCTATAATCCTGTGATCTTGTAACCTTTATAGCCTTTATATTTATTTTACTGTATATACTTCATATATACACCACTGCTGTAAATATGCCAGATAGTTATCTGCACTGTAAATATGCTAGATATTTATCTGCACTTTTTGCACAACTGCTTCATTTTGCACTTCTGGTAGAGGCCAAACTGCATTTCTTTGATGTGTACCTGTACAATGCAATGACAATAAAGTTCTATCTATCTATCTATCTATCTATCTATCTATCTATCTATCTATCTATCTATCTATCTATCTATCTAAAAAGATGATTCTAAGACTGGTGGATAAGATAAATTTAATTAATTCAATTAAGAAAATAAATTCTCAAAACTACTTGTTCAACCTCCATTTCATTTAATTACTTGTGCACATCATAAAAATAATTTCTTGTTGCTTTGATCGAATTGCAAATGCTTTAGTACATTATTTTAATTGATTGTGTACAATTGTCTGCTGTTTCCACAGGGTTGTTAACCCTAACCCCAGGGTTGTGTTCTGAGCCCTCACTGTACACATATGACTGTGTGGCCACTTCCAATTCCACCACCATCATCAAATTTGGTGAAGAAGCCCAGCAGAGTCTGTACCATCTGAGAGGCTTAAGGGACTTTAAATTACCATCTCAAGTGCTTTTACACTTGCACCATTGAGATCTTCTTTCTGCAGGCCATTCAGAGTTGGAAACAAGTAACACCCAGGATCTAGTACTTGACCTCTCTCTCCATCTTCACTAATTTCTGCACTATTATATTGACTCTGGACTGTCACTTCAACTCTGAACAGCACAGTGTCACTTTATACCACACCATAATGCACATGGACAATCACTAAAACACTTTAATTTGTACTGTCAATATCTGCCACATGCATCCATCCCTATATTGATTCATGTATATACAAATATTTTCTGTTATTTATACTTTTTTATTTATCTACTTATCTTTATATTCTATTCCTTTTTTTCATGCTTGAATGTCAGACGGTTGTATAAAGCATTTCACTGCATGTCGTACTCTGTAGGTATGTGTATGTTACAAATAATATTTGAATTAAAAAATGTATTGTTTCCCCTAAATAGTGACAACCATTTTGCATTTAATGACTTGAGACTATTTCGGTAAAACTATTTGTTACATTTTGATCATGCCCAGACGAAACTTAATTCTTGGAGAGGTGTGATCCCATGTGATCTACAATGCCTGTGGTGCCTTTTCTGATCAGGGAATAATCACACAGCACACAGAATAGCGCAAATGTTCATCAGTTTAAAGCACATTACATACAAGTATATACTGTATACACACTGGAAAAAACCTGAGAAAAAACTGTTCCTTATTAGATAAGAAGACATAATTACCAGATATGTGTGAGTCCAGATAAAGATTTTCTGTATACAGAGCAAAACACAGAATTAATTAAATAATTATAATTCATTTTTATTTGTATAGCGCTTTTAACAATGAACATTGTTTTAAAGCAGCTTTACACAGATAATGTGGTGAATAAAAGTGAATATGTTCTTTATAAGTGTAGGTTTGTCCCCAATGAACAAGCTGGTGGCGACTGTGTCAAGGAAAATCTCCCCGTGATGGCATAAGGAAGAAACCTTAAGAACCAGACTCAAGAGGGAACCCATCTGGGTTGCACCAAATGTCCATTTATAGTAGATATATGATGTTGCGGGGTACAGTGATGATGATAGAAGTCCCGAGTCAATGTAGCAGTTTGTTGACATTAACTACAGTCCAATCCATCCTCAAAGCGCCTGTTCTTACTCTGGAATTTCATGGAACCACCCAAGAGGTTGATGAAAAACCATCCCAAGTTGCACAGAGTCACCTCCAGTCGGAGAGAACACTATCCAGAGGCAGGCCTGGACGAAGTGGGAAGATCCACGGAGAAGAGAGGGGCAGGAACAGTGGTCACTGGAACCTCAGAAGCATGTTTGAATTGAAGAGGAAGAGAGAGAGAGAGAGAGAGAGAGAGAGAGAAGATGGGTGACAGGAAAAGAAGGATATGGATTATTATGTCTTTATTGTTGTATGAAAGTTAATGTCACTGTGCAGTTTGGACTCCGGCTTTGGCTATGGCAGCAGAACGTTTTTAGGTTCCCGAGGGAACGAGACGGTGTGTCTCCATGCCACACTCCCTGCGGCACTTACCTTCTCTCTTTGCTGAAGCTTATGTTGCTACCACCGCACAGCCATCTTGTAGCTTCCTGGTTTCCGTGACGTCACCTGTCTATGATGTCACGGCTTGCCTATTGGCTAGATTTCACACATGGTTTAGAGTGCGGTCATGCAGGGGCGTTCCCATAGCGTTTCGACGCAGTGTTTCCTTTCCTCTGGGAACTAGGGTTACGGTCGTAACCTAGAGACGTTCCCCTTCAGGAACTCGAGCTGCGTCGAAACGCTATGGGAACGAGTGTTGAATCACACCACACTGACCAGACCCTGCCTAGAGAGTGAGGGCCTAGGCACCAGCACGCAGGACAGAGGAGCTCTGAGGTCAAGGTCATATAACCTGACAAAGGTCAGCGGGGTGGACCAACCCGCAGCGTCACAGATGTCCCGGAGTGACACTCCAGCGGATCTGGCCGTAGTGGCTGCCACACCCCGGTAGTGCAAGCCCTGACCCCGATCGGAGCGGGGACCAGGACTCTTAGCCGAACAGCTGCACCAACCGCCTCCAAGGACTTGTCCTGTGGAGATAAGCACCCACTGCTCCCACTGGACGCAGCTGGGCCTCGTAACCCCTGGTCGGGGGCTATAAACAGAGGAGGGCAGAATGCCTGTAACATGACACATCATGTGGGAGCACCCAGCCTCATGTAAAGAAACACTCTGGTCATGCCAGGGGGCAACTCCAGGTGGGATGAGGCAACTGGCAAATCCCAGACAGGCACTCTGAGTCGCGTCCCGGGCCTCAGCCTCCGGGCGCCAAGGAGAAAACGTGTCACCAATGGGACCTACCCAGCGAACACAGAAACCCTCAGGGTCAAAGGGGTTAACCCTGCGGCAAACTGTACCTGCAAAAACTCCAGAATTGAACTGACCGGGCAGTTAACTGGGTCCAAGTCATGGTGCTCACACTGTGACGCAAACAGTCGCCATCGTGCGGCGTACGACCTCCTCGTGGAGGGAGCTCTGTAGTGGAGAAGGGCCTCTACTACCTCAGTAAAGAGAACAGCCGCTACGAATTGTGCCCCCTCAGGACCACAAGAGGACCTCCCGTGCCAGTCGTTTGCAAGGGGCGAGACCGGTGGTGATGGTACGATACAGACTCCCTCAGGGCATGAGAATTTTAAACTTAATACAAAAACTAACTGGAATCCAGTCAAATTTTTCCAGGATAGGTGTGATGTGTTCCCTTGCCCTGGTCCTTGTCAGGGGTGTGAGAGGAAGGACCCAAATGCAGGATGCGGGAGAAATTTAAAAGGCAGTCATTAATTAGGGATAAAACAAAGAGGCAAAAAACAGTCCGAAAACAAAAGCACTTCCCTTAACAAGAGCATGAAGAGGCAAAAAACAAAAACAACAAACCAGGAGCAGGGCAGAAGAGACTGGAAGAACACAGAAAACAATAGCAAACAAACGTCCAAAAACTGGCAGAAAAAACAGGGAGAAAAAAGACATACAAAGTGAAAGCAAAATAAACCACTAAGAAAAAATGGCGAAAATATCCCAAAAAAACATACACAAAGCCAAAAAACTATCTGGCAATGGATAACAGGAGCAGGCGTCTATTTAGACACACAAAAGATTCAATTCAATTCATGTTTATTTGTATTGCACTTTTAACAATGAATATTGTCTCAAAGCAGCTTTACACAGATAATGTGGTTATTAAATGTAAATATGTTCTTTGTAAGTATGTTTGTCCCTGATGAGCAACTGTGGCAAGGAAAAACTCCCCGAGATGGCATAAGAAAGAAACCTTAAGAGGAACCAGACTCAAGAGGAAACCCATCCTCATCTGGGTTGCTCCAAATGTCCATTTCAAGCATATATACAAAGTTGCAGGGTGCAGTGATGATGATCAGAAGCAAACTGCACTCCCGAGTCAGTGCAGCAGACCGCCGACACCGACTAAAGTCCAATCCGTCCTCAAAGCACCCGTTCTACTCCGGAATTACATGGAACCACCCAAGGTGTTGAGGAGAGACCGTCCCAAGCTGCACAGAAGTGTGAAGATCCGCGGAGGGGAAAGGGGCAGGAACAGTGGTCACTGGAGCCTCAGGAGCATGTTTAACTCAACCGTAAGAGAGAGAGAGAGAGAGAGAGAGAGAGAGAGAGAGAGAGAGAGACAGGGATAACTCGACCGAGAGAGAGAGAGAGAGAGAGAGAGAGAGAGAGAGAGAGAGAGAGAGAGGAGGATATGGATTATTAAGTGTATCTATTGGTGTATGAAAGTTTATGTCACTGTGCAGTTTGGACTCCGGCAAGACTCGCTATGGCAGCATAACTAAAAGGGAGAACCAGAAGGTAACACAGACATGAGGGATCTCTGGGATAAGAGACGACCCACCACACCACCGTCAACAAACCCGAGTGAACGTGTGAATGTGAGGGGACGACAGCATACAAATATACCAGTTCACCAAACACTCCATATCCTTGTTTCCTTCAGATCTGCACCTTTACCTAAGAAAAATCTACTGATCAAAGACTTGACTAAATAATTAATTTTGCAGCCTCGACTTGAACACTGATTGGAAGGCTGTTCCATAACTTTGGGGCTT
>MU551635.1:434052-467007 GCA_024362625.1 Silurus asotus | reverse complement strand
CTACACACTCCGTAGTGCACTACAGAGTCTACACTAGCTAAATATGATTTGATAAAAAGTGATGTGGGTCACCATCATCATCATCATTATTACACGTATTTTAAGAAGAAGGAGGATCACAGGGTGACGTATAAGAGTGGAGGAAGGTGCACACAGGTGGATTATGTTCTATGTAGGAGATGCAACCTGAAGAAGATTCGACACTGTAAGGTGTTGGCGGGGGACAGTGTAGCTAGACAACATCAGATGGTGGTCTGTAGGATGGTTTCGGAGGTGAAGAAGAAGAGGAGGAGAGTGAGGACTGAAAGAAGAATACGATAGCTCGGTGGTGGTGAAGAGGTGCTGGATGATTGTGGAACTACTGCAGGAGTGATGAGGGAGACAGATAGAAAGGTTCTTGGTGTAACATCTGGAAATAGAAAGGAAGCCAAAGAGATGTGGTGGTGGAATGAGGAAGTGCAGAAGGAGAAAGAGGTTGGAGAAACAGAATTGGGATCAACAGAGTGATGCGAAAAGTAGGCAGAAGAACAAGGAGATGCAGCAGCAGGTGAAGAGGGATGTGGCGAAAGCCAAGGAAAAGGCATATGAGGGGCTGTAGGAGAAGTTGGACACTAATGACTAGTGAGGAGAGTGTGTTGAGAAGATGGAGGGAGTATTTTGAGAAGCTGATGAATGAGGAAAATGAGAGAGAGAAGGTTGGATGGTGTGGAGATGTGAAGCAGGATGTAGATAGGATTAGTAAGGAGGAAGTGAGAGCAGCGATTAAGAGGATGAAGAGTGGAAAGTCAGTTGGACCAGATGACATACCGGTAGAAGCATGGAGATGTTTAGGAGAGATGCAGTGGAGTTTTTAACCAGATTGTTCAACAAGATTTGGAAGGTGAGAAGATGCCTGAGGAATGAAGGAGTGTGCTGGTACTGATCTTTAAGAATAAGGGAGATGTGCATACCTGTAGTAACTACAGAATAAAGTTGATCAGTCACAACATGAAGTTCTGGGAAAGAGTAGTGGAAGCCAGGCTGAGAGAAGAGGTGACCATCTGTGAGCAACAGTATGGTTTCATGCTGAGGAAGAGCACCACAGATGCATTTCTCTATACTTCTCCATAACATTTGAGAATGTTATGGAGAAGTATAGAGAAGGAGCTGCATTGTGTGTTTGTGGATTTAGAGAAAGCGTACGACAGGGTGGAGAGAGGAGTTGTGGTATTGTATGAGGAAGTCTGGAGTGTCAGAGAAGTATGTGAAGATGTTGAGATGTTCGTTGGGAGTGACGACGATGGACAGGATTAGAAATGAGTTTATTAGAGGGACAGTGCATGTAGGAGGTTTTGGAGACAAGGTGAGGGAGGTGAGATTGAGATGGTTTGGACATGTGCAGAGGAGGGACATGGGGTATATCAGTAGGAGAATGCTGAGGATGGAGACACCAGGAAGGAGGAAAAGAGGAAGACCAAGGAGGAGGTTTATGGATGTGGTGAGGGAAGACATGGAGGTAGTTGGTTTCAAAGAGGTAGAGGACAGGGGGGTTTGGAGACGGATGATCCACTGTGGCGCCCCCTAATGAGAGAAGAAGATTATTATTAATATTAATAATCATAATAATAATAATAATAATATAATAATAATAATAATTATTATTATTATTATTATTATTGATAATTGAAGTAAGCAGGAATCTGATCACTGCAGTGGATTTGGTTAGTTTATGGAGATGAAGGTTTCTTGGTTATATGCTCTTATGTAAATCAATACATTATGATTTTGTATATAAATACAATCAAAATCTTACAATTATTACAATATATGTGAATTTAATACCATGTGCAGTTTATATTATGTGAATATGTTCTTTGTTCCCGAGCAGCTGTTGTTCTTTTAAATACATTTGTGTATAAAAATCATTTGATTTATTCTTCAATTATATTTAATTTATATTCATTTATTTGTTTTTTGTCTCCGGCCAAAGAATTTCCTTTGGGATTAATAAGTTCTATTGCGTCTCTTCTCAGGAGATCATCAGAAACTTTCCTGCAGTTTTGAACAGAATGGAAACAGGAAGCAAACTTTTTTTTTCTTCGCTCTGGACACCAGTATAACAGAACATATTAATAAATCTGAATATCTTTACATATTTTTTTTTTTGGATTACGTTTATTTTATAAAGGAAACAGTGTTTAAATGAATATTTTATTATTATTTATATTGTGTAATTTAAATATTATTATTTACACTTTATTACTGTTCAGTTTTTTGTACTGTTATATTTTGTTTCTCAGGTCCTGCCTGTATAAAACCCATGATGCAGTGGTGGCTGTGAAGGAGCATGTGATTGGTCGGAGCTCCTGAAAGAACACGACTGATGAATTTGCCTAATTGGCATCTTCCTGCTCTTGTGTTATGACCAGCAGTGAAAATGAGAATCACCTGGACGTCTCCGACTCTGCTGCAGCCTTTGAATAGGAAAGTCTGGAAACAAATTCTCCATCAGGGTGGTTTCTTTCTCTCTGGTCATATCGGAGTATGTAGCAGCTTCCTGCTTTTTTGAGTGCTGGGAGAGCAAACCTGGGAAGGTTGGATAGATCACCTCATAACTGGATGAGAAGTGGTTCTCAGTGTTCCAGAGTTCTGAAAATCACATCTGGATTTCAGCTTTATGCGGATAATTTGTTCAACGTGACTCGTTCAGAACATCTGCCTTATTTCCAACACCGTGCTCCAACTAGGATGAAGTCAAACGAGGTAAAATGCGAGAACCCTGAACCCGGCGAGATCTCCATCAGCCTCCAGAGTCCATCCGGTTCCTTTCGCGTGGACGCCCCTGACGCTCGAGCGCAGGCTGAAGCTCACCGCTGCTCGCAGTGCGGGAAGTGTTTCGGTAAAAAGACTAACCTCAGACAGCACCAGCGAGTCCACACCGGGGAGAAGCCGTACCAGTGCTCGTACTGCTGCTCCAGGTTTACCCAGCGAGGGAATCTCCAACAGCACCTGCGCATTCACAGAGGAGAAAAGCTGCATCGGTGCTCGCAGTGCGGGAAGAGCTTCACTCAGAAAGGTCATCTCCAGCGCCACCAGCGGGTCCACACCGGGGAGAAGCCGTACCGCTGCTCGCAGTGCGGGAAGAGCTTCGCCGAAAACAACAAGCTCATGAAACACCAGCGCGTCCACAGCGGAGAGAAACCCTACCAGTGCTCGGACTGCAGGATGAGTTTCACAGAAAGGAGTAACCTTCAGTTACACCTGCTCATACATACAGAAGATAAACCCTATTTCTGCTTCGAGTGTGGGAAGAGCTTTACTCAGAAAAACACACTTCAGGTTCACCAGCGCGTCCACACGGGGCAGAAGCCGTATTACTGCCCTCAGTGTGGGAAGGGTTTCACCACGCACAGCAGTTTCCAGCAACACCAGCGCGTCCACACGGGGGAGAAGCCGTACCAGTGCTCCCAGTGCACCAAGAGCTTCAGTAACCAGAGCAACCTGCGGAGACACCAGCGCGTTCACTCGGGGGAGAAGACCTACCAGTGCTCCGAGTGTGAGAAGAGCTTTAGTAACCAGAGTAATCTACAGCGACACAGACACCTTCACAGACCCGAGCAGTTCTCATGAGTTACTTCAGGATCTTCTCAACTTCTGATAGACTGTCATATCCTTGTGCACTTTACTACAGAAATACAATATGAGAAGAAAGAATGTCTGAAAGATCTCTAGCTGGAGGAGCAGGTGGATTCACTACTTTACCATTATGTCCATGCAGAATTTCATCCGAACCAGCCGTGCCCAGGAGTGTGTGATCAGATCAGTGGAATAACGATGATGGAAATCTACAATCATTTCATTATTTGGAAAATAAAATGTGATATTTTTTTATCCAAATGTCCAATAAACAATCATTTTCTGTACGGCAGCACGGAGGGGACAAAATGAAATTTAAAGCGTAACATTCCAAATAAAAATGTATTTCTGTATTTCAATTTATATTTTTCATCACCAAATGTGCAAAGTGCAGCGCAAATGTTTATTGTTTTCTACGTGCAAAATAATGAGATCTTCACATAAACATCAGAATGAAGAGAACGTGTGATCTCTGTTGCTTTAACTGGAATATTCTCTGGTTTGAGTTTTTCCCAAACTGCTGCTGGGATTTTTACAACAAGTCTCACAGAATGGTGCGAAAAACAAAAACCATTGTACAAGTGGAGGGTCTGCAGGTGGAAACTCTTCCCTGATGAGGGAGAACCATTATGGAATTTGAGAAGATTTGAGAAGAGAGGAAGTCAATACTACTTTAAATGTGGTGAGCAGAAAAGCAACTCAGGAGTCTACAAAAGTGCTTTAGTGAGTCTGAACCCAGGAGAGTCTCAGGTTCCTGTTCTTGGTTGATAGGAGAGAAACCAGATATGGCCTTCTTCTGTTTTGGTTTATTCACCTCAGGTCTTGTGCATGATTTATTTTTTTATAGTTGCTTTTCTGCTCACTATGGTTTTAAAGAGTATTTATTTAACTTACTCTCTTTTTTCTGGCAGCTTGAGCCATATGTCCATTTCAATCAGATCTTTCTCATGAATGAGGTGTTTCCACAAGCTGAACTGTCACTCGCTGCAGGATGTTTTTTGTTTTTTGTCCACACCATTCTTTGTAAACTCTAGTTTAGAGTTGAGGTCACCAACCTTTTAGAAACTGAGAGCTACGTTAAGGGTTTTCAGTAATAATGTAGGACTACATGTTTAATACTAACTTTACCTTTAATATTAATAATAATATTATTTATTAATAATATAGTAATGGTCATGTTTGATACCAATATTTACCACGATTTACTATGGTAGGAAACACATTTATTTAAACCTGCAACTTTATTTCATTATTGCTCTAAATAAAGCTTCAGTTAAATATTTATTTTTAGCGACCACATGAAAAAAGACGACTGTTTACCCAAAACTACTCACTGGCTTTTTCTGCCCGCAGTGCGCCACCAGGTGGGTAGTTAGCATGGAAGCTTTTGTGGCACCTACTGAAGTGTCTCTCCACATTGTGCTGCTTTGCCAACAAATGAGACAAACACACTTTTTGTAAAAATGAACCCTTCTTCCCAATCATTGTGAAAAAAGTACGTTTTTATGTGCTTTTCTGCCATGTTTTCTTTATTCTTGGGTAAAAACTGAATTTAGCGCCCACTAGCTGGCACTCGGAAATGGGTGAGATGGAACTTTGACCCCAGACAAGGTCACAAATCATATATACTAAAACATATTTGTTTTTAAAATGTAATGTTAAATCTTGTTTTCAGAAAATACACCAAATCAACATCAATTAGGGCTGTCAATTATCACATCATTGCCATGAGTTAAATCTCTTAATCACACATTTATATCGGTTCTAAATGCACACTAAATTAACACTTTTCAAGTTTGTAATACTCAAATCAATCAACATGGACAAATATGGATGCTTTATGAAAATGTATATTAATTAGTGAAACCGAACTCAACATCGAGCATCAAGACAAAATATTCTTGTAAATGTTTTAAAGTAATTCGGAATTCATCAGGACACCAGACGGAACTTTCCATATTATATTATATATAAAATGGGTGGATGGAAGTGTGTTTGGTAGAAGTGTGATGGGGAAATGGAAACGCAAATACGGGGGTCGTAGAAAGGAAGGTATATTGTAGACAGACTTCAGGGTGGAGCAAGGCCTAAATAATAAACAAAAACACTCATTAAACAAACACTAATTACCTACACACAAACCCAAAACAAATACAAAACACTTCCCTCATCAAAAACAGGGAATCACGGAAACTCGGGACAGAATAACAAAGTGAAGCGAGACCTGAATCCCAGCTTCCCCTCGACTTTATAGGTCGCCTCCTGCTGATGCATTCAGAAGCGAAGAAGATGCAGCTTTAGTTTATCGGAATGCAGAAAAGACCTGGACTGGAGTCTCTTGATGGCACCTACAATTACACACTGCATACAAATACAATACAACCTGCAAAACACTACGGGTTCTAACAGTCCAGATGTTTTTGGTACATTTTTAAATAAATGGAAAACCTTCGATATTCTATTCTTCCTGAGGTTCCTCCAGCTCCAGTCACGTCCCACCTCATGAAGATTGTGGACCTCTAAAGAAGTAGATGCCAAACTCACAAACATCCCGAACCATCTAGAGACGTACCAGTGCCATTTGGATCCCACTGCATGTGGAGTTTGGACACTGGACCTCCTGGAGTGTTTAAAGGCTCTGGCATGGAGAAGCTGGTGTTGGATCTGTGATGATCTCAGATGTTGAGATATTTTATGAGTTGTTCAGTAGCTACTGGTTTTATAACCATAATGAGTGTAGAAGACTGTAGAAAGATCATCAGTCATAATCACACACTCCAGTGCTCATGTTAGTTCTCACTCTCCAGTGTTCTGTAGTGTTTAAAGACTAGAATCACACTCCTGATGTCACCCACATGAGGATGAGGTTCTGCTTTTGAGTCTGGTTTCTCTCAAGGTTTCTTCCTCAGAACATCTAAGGGAGTTTCTCCTTCACCACAGTCTCCATGCTGCTCGTCAGGGATAAAACCGTTTACCTTAACTGTTGATTTCCGTAAAGCTGCTTTGAGACGATGTCTGTTGTGAAAAGTGAAATAGAAATAAACTTGAACTTGATAAATATAATATATTTCATAGACTCCAATGATTAATAAATAAGTAGCTGGTTAGTAGATCATGATTTTGCAGACCACTGATGAACGACTGCTGACCAATAATATTATTATATTGATCATTAACGATCAAATGATTAATGAGTTAGAAACTAGTTGGTCTGAATGCTGGTGCCATCAGTCGTCTTCTTCTGTCTGCACCAGGTTGCACGTGTGCACTTTACGTGGCGAGGACACTCACTAGTCTTTAACTCGGTGTTTTCTGTTGTCTGTGATTGTGGTTGATTGATGTTGTATGAAGCACCAGGGTTCAGGAGGAACGTTGTTTCGTGTCACTGTGTACTGCGTCACATATATTTGGATGAAATGACAATAAAAGCTTCTTGACTCTTGACTTGAATTTTATTAGGATACAGTTATAATTCTTTCACAAACTGTTGGTTACTTTAAAACCGACCTCCATGTGGGAGAGCACTGGGATCTTGTATGTGAATATTAGATCTGTTAACTCCCCCAGAGAAAAGCTGCTGCTATCAAACATGGTTTACTTAATAAACTGATTCGGTGTGATGGTGAAGAACAGATCAAACAAACGAGTGATGGGAGAAATATTATGTAAAAGTTTATTTTAGTATTTTATCAATACAATAATACAGTAGTTTATTTTGTTAAATGTTTTGACTGCTGTAATTTGTAGTCTATTTTAAGTAAAGGTATTGTGTGTGTGTGTGTGTGTGTGTGTGTGTGTGTGTGTGTGTGTGTGTGTGTGTGTGTGTGTGTGTGTGTGCAATAAAAATATACCAAAAAAATGTGCAATATTTTTTTTTTCTTTTTTTTTCTTCTTCTTTTTCTTCTTTTACAAAAATGTGCAACTGGAAGCTTCTGTCACCAAAACAAATTCCTTGTAAGTAAAACATTCTTGTCAATAAAACTCTTTCAGATTCTGATTCTGGATTAAAAATAAATATAAATCACGTTATGTTTAAGTCTAAAAGATAAATCTGATCTCTACATGCGATGAACAGTTCCAATTTTGTCCACTAGGCGGTAGTAATGCACTTTGCATACTACATTCACCAATCATTGTTAAAAAAGATCAAAGAAGAAGAGGAGGAAGAAGAAGAAGAAGAAGAAGAAGAAGAAGAAGAAGAAGATGTAGATGTAGAGGAAGCACGAGCTGCTTTCCGGTGGTCTACTAATGACGTCACGAATCATCTTTACATCTTTACATTTCCAAAGTTCTGCCGGAAACATCAAGGTAAGTTTAACAGTGGCTCAATCCTAAACGGGTTTCTCCTCCCTACACTAGTGCACTACAGAGTCTACACTAGCGCTGTTTACTACACACTCCGTAGTGCACTAGATACACAATTAGGACTGATTTGGGACTCGGTCCGGGTACGAATACGTTGCAGATTGATTAATTGATTGGTTGATTGAGCACTCAATTGATACCTGCTAATGATTGGAGCGTAAATTCTCGACTCTGATTGGTTAGATGACGTATATACATGTTGATAAGTGAATTTCACTGTGGCCTTTTAAACAGACTCATCGCTTTGATTCGAAATGATTGATTTAAATAATAATCGTAGCATGCGGTCGATGCCCTTAACCAGAACAATTTACTCATTTACACACCTGAGCAGGTGAGGGTTAGGGGCCTTGCTGAAGGGCCCCGCAGGGTCAGTGTGGTGGTGAGATTGGAACTCTCAACTTTTTGATCAGAAGTACAACTTCTTCACTTGCTGAGCTGCCCCTTCCATCTTATTATGTCAGATCGAACACTCCAGGTACAGAAAACGGGTCAAAGATTAAATAAAAGTCATGTGACACCTCGTATCTCTTTGGATGTGAATATTTGTGTGTCTTCTATTCACATTGTACGTTTTTTCATATAACACACAAAGAGCTGTGGACTATTATATTAATAAATAAACCCCAAGCCGAAGACACGTAGTTTCCAGGCAGGATGATGATGATGATGATGATGATGATGATTGTATTGCAATAATAATAATACAATTATTTATTTATTTATTTATTTATTTATATAAACTGATTTATTTATTTATGAAAACAAAATCCTTGGTCATTGTTGCCTCTTTCTTCTCCAGGCACCAGCTCCATCCTCAGACATGAATTCAGAAGAAATGAACATTGAGAATCCAGAACCCACAAAGATTTTGGTTACTCAGGAAACCTCTTCTGAAACGTTTCACACCTGCACGAAGAACGTATCGAAGGTTCACATCTGCTCTCAGTGCGGGAAGAGCTTCAGCCAGAAGAGTTACCTGACGACCCACTGGCGCGTTCACACCGGAGAGAAACCGTACCAGTGCTCGCACTGCGGGAAGAGCTTCAACCTGAGCAGCATTCTCAGGAAACACACCCGGATCCACACAGGGGAGAAGCCGTATCCATGTGTGCAGTGCGGGAAGAGCTTCAGCTTGAGGAACACTCTGAAAAGACACCAGCGCATCCACACGGGGGAGAAGCCGTACCAGTGCACCCAGTGCGGGAAGAGTTTCACAGAGAAAGGAAGTCTCAGACAGCACCAGCGGATCCACACCGGAGAGAAACCCTACCACTGCCCCGAGTGTGGCAAGAGGTTTTCGGTCCAGAGCAGCCTCCAGCATCACCAGCGCATTCACACTAAAGATAAACCCTACAACTGTATAGAGTGCGGGAAGAGCTTCCGAAAAGGGGCTCATCTCCAAGCGCACCAGCATGTTCACACGGGAGAGAAACCCTACTACTGCTCAGTGTGTTGGAAGGGCTTCAGCCGGCACGGATGCTTCCTGAGACACCAGCTCATCCACACCGGAGAGAAACCACACCGGTGTCCGCAGTGTGGGAGGAGCTTTAGGAGGCGGTCCCATTTACAGCGACACCAGCACATCCACACAGAGGATAAACCGTATCACTGTTTGGAATGTGGGAAGAGTTTTAGAGAAGAACCGGATCTCCAGACGCACCGGCTCGCTCACAGAAAGGAGAAGCCGTACCAGTGCTCGCAGTGTGAGAAGAGGTTCGGGAACCGGAGCCATTTTCAGCGGCACCAGCGCGTTCACAGGCCCGAGAACGTTCATGTCTGGAGGTTCTCATCAAGCGGCGTAGGAGTCGATTAAAATCGTAACCCTGGAGAATGACTAGAAGAGTCAGCTGAGAAATGACTTCTCATGGTTATTAAGCAGAAGGTTTTTGTCTGCCCTGCTCTTATACACAATACGCCCCACCTGACCGTCAGATTGCTATGTGCCTCCCATTCCACATTTAGTCTCCATTTGAGAAGATGAGATGTTATAATAAGCTCCATTCTTCTGGGAAGATGTTCCTTCATTCATTTACATTAACATTTATGGCATTAGGCAGACACCCTCATCCAGAGCGACTTACAACTGAGCAGTGAAGAGTTAAGGGCCTTGCTCAAGGGCCCAGCAGTTGTAGCTTAGTGGTGGTGGGATTTGAACCTCTGACCTTTCGATCAAAAGTCCAAGCCGTTAATCACTGCTCACAGATTCTCTCAGCTACCACTGTGTTAGGGTAGTGATGTAGATGAGGTGAGGAGGTCTGGGGTGCAGTGTTCAAGAATTTAAAAGCAGACAATTTATTTCAAAAAATGTAAAATGTTGATAAAAATGAACTGCGTTCATAAAAAAACACAAGCAACTTTATCTTTTAATTTCTTTCCCCAAACTGTTCTGAAAAAACAAACAAACGTGACTTTAAAACCAAGGTATAAACCGAGTGGTGAATGTTGTGTACCGTTTTACCCCTGATATATACTGTATATAGATTTATTGTTAAATATGTTACGAGTTGTTGTTCTTGTTACACATCTGTCCTGATGATCATATGATCAGTTCTTCTCCTGAATCCACGCTTTCTGTGCTGCACTTCTGTAAATAGACCAAACCCAAGTTTAACATAGAGCAGTATTCTATACACACACACACACACACACACACACACACACACACACACGAATAAATCAAAATAAAATTAGACCTCTGATGAACAGTATGTGGGAAAGTTTGTGAAAAATAAAAAGTATTTATTTTTTGATTCTGGTTGTATGAATATTTACACCCTTTTATAACGTTAACGAGCAGCTGTGCTCCGAATCATGTAATTTTCTGTGTGATTCTGATTAACCCCCAAAAAAAATATTAGACGTATTTTTTATGCATTTTATCTGACAGAAAGTTAAGATCAGGAGCAAGGGTATGAAAAGATCTCATAACACTCGTTATACCAGTGGACTTCTGTTTACACTTTAACAATAGTCACTGTCTCAAAGCAGCTTTATGCAGATAAATCGTACCTGTTCTGAAGAATAATGCACCAAAATCTTTAAATAAGTACAGGCCAGTAGCACTTACTACTCTAATAATAAAAACATTAGAGAGGATTGTGAAGGACGTGCTTTTGACCATGTTACAGGCAAATCCAGATCGGCTTCAGTTTGCCTGTAGGTCATGCAGGGGTGCTGATGATAAGATATGTGCACTATTAAACATGATTTTGGCACACCTTGAGGGCGCAAAAACTTTTGTATGTTTGTTTTTTATTGATTTTTCATCAGCTTTTAATTGTATCCAACCTCATATCCTAGCAGAAAGGTAAGTGTTCATAATATTGATTATGGATTGATAAGTTGGCTGATTTCTTAACCTATAGATCTCAGCGTGTGAAGGTGAACAGTGTTTTGTCTGATGTACTTTTTTCCTCTACTGGGTCACCACAAGGGTGTGTCCTTTCACCTCTTTTATTTGTGCTTTACACTAATGAGTATAAACGCAACTTGAGAGGCGCCACATCATTAAGTTCGCTGATGATTCAGGGATCGTTTCCCTCCTTGATAATGAGGATTCTGTTCACAGTTCTGTACTGGTAGATTTTTTTGATTGGTGTAAATTGTCCTTTTTGGACATTATTGTATTAAAACTAAAGCGATGATTGTAGATTTTAGGAAGAACCGTACAGCCATCTCTCCTGTGGTTATTAATGATCATGCTGTTGAGATTGTACATCATTTTAAATATCTTGGTACTATAATAGATGAAAAGTTGGGGCTCATGTGGATGCTGTTTGTAAAAAAAAAAACAATTTTGGACGGAAACTCTGTGGTTTTAACGTGGAGAGCACTTTTATAAAAAAAATGTATTCTTGTTTAATTGAGTCAGTTATTACTTTTACATTTGTGTGTTGGTATGGATCGCTTAATCTGAAAAATAGAACTAGACTTCAGGGTATTGGTAAAGTGTGTGGTAAGATTGTCGGCACCGACCTGATGGATTTAAACAGTGTGTATAAAGCAAGAACTCTGAGGAAGGCCGAGTTAATGTTAAGAGATTCCAGCCATCCCTTGCAGAATCTTTTTATGTTGTTCCCTTCTTCACGTAGATATCTTTTACCACTTTGCAGGACAAAAAGATTTAAAAAATATTTTGTACCAGTTGCTATTGGGTTTTTAAATACTTAAATGTTTAATTTATTTATTTATTTTTTATTTTTTTTCTCTCTGTACTGTTGTGTGTGTGTGTGTGTGTGTGTGTGTGTGTGTGTGTGTGTGTGTGTGTGTGTTTGGGATTGTATGGATTCTGCTGTCTGTGAAACAAATTGCCCCTCAGGGATAATAAAGTTGACCTAACCCAACCTAAAGAGGTTAAAATGTTGTATAAATGACTGTAAGTTTGTTCTTTATGAGTGTGTTTATTCCTGATGACTGATTCTGTGGTGCTGTTCAGTAAAATATTACAGAAATGTAGAACAGTTCATCCAACCTGCGGCTCCTGAGCTCATTGTAGGAGACTGGTGATATTAATTGCAGACCAAATCCACCCTCAAAGTTCTTCAGTTCCACTTCGAGTTCAGTTTCAATACTTGTGTTTGTGTATAATGAAAGTTTTTTTGTTTTCTATATGTTAATATGTGCAGGTGAAATTTCTTTCTTTCTTTTCTATATTTTATTTTTATGTATATGTTCATTATGTTGTAGTGGAGCTTCCAAGAAGATGAATGTAAAGAGTTTTATGTATGAAAGAAGGAGAGAAATTTGGGGAAACCAGGACATGAGTGAGAGTATGACATCTCTCTGAAACTCCGATGCTTTCAAAATGCTGGATAGATCTTCAGGTCTGAGCTCTCAGCCGAGCAGACACACTGCATCTGTACTGATTTACACCCATTAACACCCTGCCAGATGTTGACCAGCACGTGGAGCAGAAATATGATACAACTGGACCGGTACCTGCTTCCAGTCTTGTCCTGTATTAACGAAACCCCTGGTGGAGATCAAGCGCGCTATAATACAGATCGTCCAGTAGGTGTCGCTGTGAGGGGCCAGGTCGCGTTGTGTTACAGAAATAGAAGAAGGCGTGCGGCAGTGTTGCTGATTGATGATCTGATCTCGGACTCTACTAATCATCTTTCCATTCCAATATTTCTGACAGGGTTTTACCTCCACACTTCCATCTGATCCTCTGGAGCTGAATTTGAGAAGCCAGTTGTTAAAGGTAAGATGATCGGATTTTGGTTATCGGATTGGATCAAATCTTGAAAATGGGTTGTTCAAAAGGGAAAGAAGGAAAATCAGATTAGATCATGGAATCCAATTATAATTTTAATCTGGATCAAACCTTCAGTTTGTGTTGTTCAAAATGTGTCAGTAGGATTTGGAGAACTTTGATCCAAAACAACAGGATTATCCTGATCCCAGCAGGGGGTTTCCAAAAAATGTAGTAAAACTTCATAATTGGTTAAATAATACATTTGTATCATTTGGTGTATATATTTTTATTTATATTTTGCACTTGACTTGTGTAATGTTTGTAACAGTGATACAGTAGATGTAGGAGACACAGGCCACCATTTAAACTCTTCAGTATAGAAAAGTAAAAATAACAGATTTCAATAACAAACAAAAATAATTATATTGCATTTTACTGTCATTCATCACTGTATATTAATTTCAAAGAAATAATCATCAGAGACGAGCCTGTCAAAAATAATGTCTAACAACTGCATCCTTCACTATACGTCCAGTCAGTCCCTCATTCTGACAGAAGGCCAGAGGTTGGTCTCGTTCTTCAACAGGCTCAGGTGCATCATAAACATCATCACTGAGAAGGACACTGTGCCTGGTAGAGATCTTGTGCAGGACGATACACGCGAGTATTATGTTCCCTGCTCCCTGTGGTTCCACTCGCAAGTAGTTAAGTCGTGCAAAGCGTCTCTTCAGAACAGAGTCTACACTAGCGCCGTTTACTACACACTCCGTAGTGCACTACAGAGTCTACACTAGCGCCGTTTACTACACACTCCGTAGTGCACTACAGAGTCTACACTAGCGCCGTTCAATACACACTCCGTAGTGCACTACAGAGTCTACACTAGCGTAGTTTACTACACACTCCGTAGTGCACTACAGAGTCTACACTAGCGCCGTTCAATACACACTTCGTAGTGCACTAGATAAAAAAAAAATCAGGACTGATTTGGGCCTCGTCCTTGGTGATATAGTTATTTATTTGTGGGTTAAATGACATCTGGTGCTGTTTTGTAGAATTCCTAAAAAATATAGAAATCCAAAGAGCTTTGAGAGATTAATTTAACATACACATATTATAGATTATAACATTTACATTTTATGTTGGTGCCAATAAGTGCAACCCCAGTGAGAAAAAAGTTGTGAAACTGTGCAAAGCGTACAAATAAAACAGAATGCAATGATTTGCAAATCTCATAAATCCATATTTTATTTACAGTGGAACATAGAAAAATGTTGAAACGGAGGAAATTTATCATTTTAATGAAACAATGTCATTCTGAATTTGATGCTGTAACACATCTCACAACATTTGGGACAACTATAGTTTGTAAATAAAGTAAATGTTATAAAACAGTTTAAGAAACATTTAGTAACTAATGAGGTTAATTGATAGCAGGTCAGTGAGATGATTGTGGTATAAATAGTGTATTTTAGAAAAGCAGAGACTCTCAGAAGTAAAGATGGGCAGAGCTTCACCAATCTGTAAAAGACTGTGACTTCAAACTGTGGAACAATTACAGAATAATGTTTCTCAATGTAAAATTGCTCTGTGTAGCAGCATATCTTCTGTCTGTATATATATGGAAACAGAGGGAACCAGTTGCTGAAGATTTGGGGGAGGAATGTTGTCCCATATGTGTCTGATTCAGTATTAGAGCTGCTCAACTGTTCTGGGTTTCCTTTGTTATATTTTTCTTTTCATGATGTGCCAAATGTTTTCAAATGGTAAAAGGTCTAGACTGCAGGCACGTCAGTTCAGTACCCAGACTGTTCTACTACAAAGTTATGCTATTGTAATGGATGCAGTATACCATAAAAAAACTGTTAGAGGATAGCTGTGGCCATGGACAGTACCCCACCATGCTTTCTTCCCCAAGGCTAACTGTACATAAGCATTAGCAAGAGAAACTGACTGTCCTCTGCTTAATTGCAAACCTCTTGATTTGACCTCAAGTGTTGCCAGCATAACTGCTTCCAGTAGCCAAAATTGCTTGGTATTGGTGACTTCAACACCAATGATAACATCATTAGCGGTTCTCCACTGTTCTCTGAACAGACAGCTATGGACGAATCCGTCTATCACCCTTTTGAGAATTTCATATGGTTTGACAGGTTTTGGGGTTGGTTCCTGATGCCTCTGCTTCCAGAACACACTCTCCTCGTGAATATCCCTTTCTGTTAGTGTTCCCCTACTAAATTATCTACTGTAGTCACTGTGCCTCTCTGAATACTGGTGAATCTTGGATTGCAGTATTGAAGAGTTGTTTGGAGCATCTCTTGTTCCATCATGGAAGGCTTCAACCGCAGGCACAATGCTCGGTACTGTTATGCAAAAGTCCTAATGCTTTCATAAACTTTTGGTTTCCTTTCTCTGATCCTTCTCTCCACTTCAACCTCATGATTGTCAGACAAAAAAGATTGAAGAAAGGCAGACTTGAATTGTGACCATGTCTTTACCTTCTTTTTTGCTGCTACCCACCAGACTTTAGCTGTACGTGTTAATACAGAAGGAAGCATGGAAAAGATCTCAGAGTCATTTAAAGGTGGGATCTTCTTCATCCAGACCTCCAAATTTTGGAAACTCTAGCTTGATGGGGTCTTATAATGAAAGGAACTGTGGTCTGGTATGGTGTGACTGTGTTGTGGAGTGAATGTAACTCTCCCAGAAGACTGAATTAGGGATCTCATCTGCCCATCTCTCCATTTCAGGCAATCCATAACGGTCCGTGCCAACTCAAGTATCTTAGCTTACAAAGTCTCCTTTACGTGGTTGCATTTATCCTTCAGCTTGGTGGTCAGTACGTTTTTGAGCTGCTGTACCTCTGTGTAATAATCCTGGTGTTGTCTTACCATATGCTGTAGCTGACTTTCGATGGCAGCAATTCTTTTTACTTTGCTCTGTCAACTGGAGTTGAACACCCTTAAAACGACTATCAATTGAGTTTTCTAACCCGTCCACGTTACATTAAACTTTATGCATTCTTGAAGCCATAATTACCGTCAATAAGCTATCATCTCCATTTGGAGGAGAAGGAGCAGGTAACAGAGTGCCATTCAATTTGCATCCTTGTTCTATATTTTCCAGATACAAGCTACTGAGAGAATGACTAAGGTCATGGATCGGCTCACAACGACTGGTGAAAGCTTCTGAAGAGTGGTCTGGGCCTGCAGGATCCTCACTCTTTATTTCTTTTGCAAAGTGGCCATTTTACAACATGAGAACAATTAAAACTTTAAAGCATCAACTCTTTTACATTGCTTGTAATTACAGGTCTTTCAATATATTCCACCAAAACACAATCAGCCAATCAGCCTGATTCATGGAAAGTAGAATAGGTGTTTCTCATCAAGTTTGGTTCCCTGTTCGGGTGCCATATTTTATGTAATACTTAGATTTCAAATGCTGCATTAAAAATTGAGGAACCACAGAGACTTGCTACATTTCAATGAGCCAGGTGTTTTAAACATACATTAGATGTCACACATCTGCACCAAAAAGTTTACCAATACATATAAAAACTGCTAACATAAAGGAAACACCAAATGAGTCAATCAGTTCATAGAAAATAATAAATAGTATAAAGGCCACTGTTAGCACAGCATTTAGAGCAGAACCCAAGAGATATACAGTCTTTAAGTGCAGTAGAAAAGCATCTGTCCAGTAGTCTACCACCACTTAAAAGACAACCATTAGCAGTGTTGGGCAGTAACGCGTTACTTTTGACAGTAACTAATACTGTAACGCGTTACTTTTAAAAATAAAGTTACCGTTTGTCCTTTGTACGTCCCTGTAAATGATGATTGTCCCTGTGAGGACAATCATAATCTACAGGGATGCACTGAAAATTTGTCCACCAAAAACTTTCAGCCGAAATACTTAAATCACCAAAACAACACGGCAGAAACACAAGTGTAATGACGCAATAAAAAGCGCAGCAGCACACGGTTATCTGGATAAGAGCAACATGTACGCGGAGAGCGATGTGCAAAACATGCAATGCTAAAATTTTAAGAGGGGGTGTATCTGCAAAGAGTTTCTCCAAGTCGGGTTTAATTTATCACCTGAAATCCAAACATCTTGATTTCCTTCTAAAAATGAGAAGAACGCAGAGCAGAAAAGTATGGGTGGGCACATCTTACCCAACCTCACCCTCAGCACTGGAGCACACCAGGGTTGTATTCTGAGCCCCCTGCTGTACTAACCGTACACATATGACTGTGTGGCCACTTCCAACTCCACCACCATCATCAATTTTGCCGACGATACTGTTGTGGCGGGCCTGATCGCCAACAACGATGAGATGGCCTAATTAAAGTAAATTAAAAACCTCGAGAGGTGGTGCCAGGAGAACAATCTTCTTCAGAACGTCAGCAAGATTAAGGAGTTGATAGTGGACTTCGGCACAAAGCAGGAGCGGCCATACCAACTGCTAAACATCAACTGGACCCGTCTTGGTCCTGTCATATCAACACCCTGGTAAAGAAGCCCGGCAGCATCTGTACCATCTGAGACACTTAAGGGACTTTGAACTACCCTCTCAGATGCTAAAGACTTTTTACACCTGCACCATTGAGAGCGTCCTGACGGGTACCATCACTTTCTGGTTTGGGAACAGCACAATGCAGGACAGGTGAGCCCTCCAGAGGGTTGTGCGGTCAGAGGAACGTACCATCCACACCGAGCTCCCTGACCTGCAGGACATCTACAGCAGGTGGTGCAGGACCAGAGCCAGGAAGATTGTAAAAGACCTCAGCCATTCCAACAATGGACTCTTTTCTCTGTTATGTTCAGGGAAGCAATTTTGCTCCTTGAAAGGAAACACAGAGAGAATGAGATGAATTTAATCAAATGGCAGAGGGAATGTAGCTGAATGAATAAATTAAGCCTGAGTACCAAAAGAAGCATTTTTATAGGTTTAAATAAGCACATGACTAAGTTGTCTACACGCTGTGCCGACTTGGCCACTGAAGGCTTACTTATCTGTTTCTCTGTTTCACATGTACTTTGCTTCCTAAAAAAAACAGGAAGCCTGTTTTGTAGCTCAGCATAAAATCTGGTTTTCTAAAAACATATTGATTGATTATGTGTTTTGCTTTTTTCTGATCCAGATATGAGTGGCCTGCTCCTGCTACCCTGCTACCCACAGAACATACATTTATCTCTGCAAGAACATCAAACGATTCAACAGATATGGTCTCCTTTGTTGTGATTAAATGTGAGGATCTGGAATCCACAGAGATCTTTAGAAGTAATCAAAGCTTATCTGGTACTTCCCACACTAGTGTCCCTTATAGAGAAGTGAAAAATGAAATTCACCAGTGCCCAGAGTGTGGCAAGATCTTCAGTCAGAAGAGCACTCTGAAGGAGCACCAGCGCATCCACACAGGAGAGAAGCCGTATCATTGTTTAGACTGTGGGAAGAGTTTCAATCAAAGCGGGAATCTGAAGAAACACCAGCGGATCCACTCGGGTGAAAAGCCGTATCAGTGCTCTCAGTGCGGCAAGAATTTTGCGAGTCAGAGCGATCTCCAGCGGCATCAGCGCACTCACTCGGGGGAGAAGCTGTACCAGTGTACACAGTGCGAGAAGAGTTTTATTGAGCGCAGCAATCTTGTAAAGCACCAGCGGGTTCACACTGGAGAAAAGCCGTATCAGTGCTCGGACTGCGGGAAGAGTTTTAGTCAGAAACCTCACCTCCAGAAACACCTGCGCACTCACACTGGAGATAAACCATTTCAATGCTTAGAGTGTGGGAAGAGTTTTACTCAAGAAATTAACCTCCAAATACACCAACGTGTCCACACGGGGGAGAAACCGCACCACTGTACACTCTGTGGGAAGAACTTTACCAACCAGACCAATCTTCTGCGACATCAGCGCATTCACACGGGCGAGAAACCGTATCAGTGCTCAGAGTGTGAGAAGAGTTTTATAGAGAAAGGTTTCTTGATACAACACCTACGGACTCATACAGGAGAGAAACTGTATCAGTGTTCGTACTGCGGGATGAGTTTTACACAAAGGGGTAACCTCAGAACACATTTATACATTCACACTGGTAATAAACCGTATAAGTGTTTAGAGTGCGGGAAGAGTTTCATCCAGGAGGCCAATCTCCAAGTGCACCAACACGTTCACACTGGGCAGAAACCGTATTACTGCTCAGCATGCGGGAAGGGCTTTACTACGCATAGTAGTTTTCAGCAACACCAGCTCATCCACACTGGAGAAAAACCATATCAGTGTTCAGATTGTGGTAAGAGCTTTACACAAAGGGGTAACCTCAGAAAACATCTACAGGTTCACACCGGAAAAAACCTGTACGAGATTCTGGGTTGTGGTACGAGTTCCACTGATTAAGCTAATGAAACCCCAGAGGATGCGGACAGTAGAGGGTTTTAGTAGGTGTAGGAACTTGCAGGAACACGAGCTCCTTCACAGGGATGAGATCCAGGACATTGCACTCTTCTTTTTAGAGAAAAGTGGAGAGATGAACTAGATCACTTCAGTGTTTTATCAGGGCGAGGGCAACCACATTATACCAAGCATCAGACCTTGAAGTCAGTGTGGTGTCCAGGCAGGTACGAACAAGGAGCAACCCAATCCTCTCCACCAGCAGTGTTTATACACATTGGTAGAAAGATATACCAAATGCTACTTTTATTGAACTTTTATTTTTTGGAATAATATTTCACTCCTATCACTATGAGCTGATGTCATGGCATTAGGGGTGTAACGATACAATGCTAAATGATGCATCACGATGCAAGATTGTAACGAATGATCACCAACACAGAATGGTGTAAAAGTCATTAATAGTTTTGGATTTCCATTGTATTAAAAGAAATTATATTAATTATATATTTGATTGTTTAATAAAGTAAAGTTGGGATTTGAGAAGATCTGTGATTTATATGATTTATATGATCTATTTTACATGGGTCGGATGTGTGTGAAAAATGATCTACCGTATTTTTTGGACTATAAGTCACAATTTTCTTCCCGTGCTGTGAACCCTGCGGCTTAAACAACGAAGCGGCTAATTTATGGATTTTTTTCTGGTTTCACAAACTTAAAGCCAAAAAACTGAACCCCATAACATTAGACCAATGAAATTTCAGAACGGAAACAAAAAAACGCACCTCACCTGTGTTCTGAGCTGCACGGCATCGAAAGAAAAAAAGTTGTTTTTTTTAAACACGACGATGCCAAAAGATAAACTCCTGAGAGAAATAGTTGTGAAAGGAAGGAGGAAGACGGTGAACAATGACTTTCTTGGTGGGCTTCTGTTTAGATACAAGCCGTTGTAGCGTGTTGAGTCTGGGTGAAGGGAAGCTCACTAACTCCAGTTACAACAGAAATCATATAAACACAGACAGCTTTCCAAACTCCTGCTTTTTTATTTTTTTTGCCAACAGCGTTACGGGTTAGTTAAAGAAACTTAGCAATCAGCATCAGAAAATAATAAGGACATATTCCTCGGTCTTGCACACACGCAGTAATAGTGGAAAAATGCGGCTGCAGGCTTTTCCCAAAATACCGCTCTGCTCTTAAAGGAGCCACAACATATTTCACCCGTTACACCGTGTAACAGACTCTGTCTCTCATTAAAGCCTGTGTAAAGTTCATCAGTTTCACTTATAGACAGGTGCGGCTTATTTATGTTAAAAATAAAAATATTTGTAAAATTCAGTGGGTGCGGCTTATATATGGGTATGCGCTTTATAGTCCGGAAATTACGGTATTTAGGTACACTGAAAACCCTAATAAGTTCAATGAACTTAAATATACAAGTTTTGGAAAATGTATTACTCAGTTTAATTGAGGGAAGGAGTTTACTCAATAGGTTAAGTTTATTTAACTTGGTGCTCATGTAGACTGTACTTAAATTGTTATGTTCATCTTACTTGCTGTATTATAATTTGTGCTGAAACTATTAAGTTCATGTACTCACACTACATATTTAACTTAATTTAAAATGGAACTGAAATAGAAAATTAATTATAAATTAAATTGACTCTACTTTTGACTGTTAAATATTTATGCAATAATAAATAAAACATACTGAACAGCATATTGAATGTATTTATTGCGCAAAATTAAACAATAGTGAAAATAAATTACAATACATCCTCACAGCCAGACTTTACAACACTGTACAGGTGGTACCAACAGTAAAAACGTCCCTCATGAACTGCTGCACCACATCACTGCTCGAACTTTGTGCATTTAATCAATTTAACCAATCACACGTTCTATAATCCATTAAAGGATAATTGAGTAAACGAAGGGAAAAATGGTTAACGATTATGTAATTTTTTTTCCGAACATGAACGTGGAACAATACTGACTCAAATTCAGCAACAATAAGACAATCGTTAAAACTACTATTTTTCTTAAGTAAAAAGCTGGTTGTACCAAACACTGTACTTTGGGCTTGAGGGCTTCCTGTCCCACTGACTTCAGTACACACTGTATGAGATCAACGTGTTTGCGAGTGATTTGGTGTAATTCAGGTCTAATGTGTAAATGAGACCAAAGAGAAAACACTTTGCTTGTGGGAGGTCCGGCATCTTGTCCATCACCATTTGGCCTTCAAGTATTATATTAATCTAGGAATTTAAATGTAAGGAGTTGTGGGGCTTAAGATCAGTGTCCTCGAATAAAATCCCCACTGGCACATCAGGGCTTGAACTGCGATGATCAGACACCCAGTGAAAACACACGAATAAATTAAATACAAAATAAATGATTGTGATCCTGCATTAAATAATATTTCCTAAGGGAAGCATGTATATTGTGAAAAGCAGGGGTCCTAGAACTGAACCCCATATTTAACTTGGATTAACCTGATAGTTCTCCATTTAAATCTACAAAATAGTAACGATCAGACAGATAGGATTAAATGGAGCACTTTTACCTTACTGAAGTGACATTTACCGAGTGAAACTCTACTTTAATTTAACTACATGCGCTGTGTTCTGCCTGGAGGAACGATGTTCCGTCTACTGTACTGTTATGTGACTAAAATAAAATGAAAGTGACTTAACCTGATCGTCCAGTAGGTGTCGCTGTGAGCGTCCAGGTCGCGTTGTGTTACAGGAATAGAAGAAGGCGTGCGGCAGTGTTGCTGATTGATGATCTGATCTCGGACTCTACTAATCATCTTTCCATTCCAATATTTCTGACAGGGTTTTACCTCCACACTTCCATCTGATCCTCTGGAGCTGAATTTGAGGAGCTTCACTGCGTTCTGCTGGAAACATCAAGGTAACTTCAACTCGCTAACAGTGGCTCAATCCTAAACGGGTTTCTGCTCCCTACACTAGTGCACTACAGAGTCTACACTAGCGCTGTTTAATACACACTGTAGTGCACTACAGAGTCTGCACTAGCGCCGTTTACTACACACTCCGTAGTGCACTACAGAGTCTACACTAGTGCTGTTTACTACACACTCCGTAGTGCACTACAGAGTCTACACTAGTGCTGTTTACTACACACTCCGTAGTGCACTACAGAGTCTACACTAGTGCTGTTTACTACACACTCCGTAGTGCACTACAGAGTCTACACTAGTGCTGTTTACTACACACTCCGTAGTGCACTACAGAGTCTACACTAGTGCTGTTTACTACACACTCCGTAGTGCACTACAGAGTCTACACTAGCGCCGTTTACTACACACTCCGTAGTGCACTACAGAGTCTACACTAGTGCTGTTTACTACACACTCCGTAGTGCACTACAGAGTCTACACTAGTGCTGTTTACTACACACTCCGTAGTGCACTACAGAGTCTACACTAGTGCTGTTTACTACACACTCCGTAGTGCACTACAGAGTCTACACTAGTGCTGTTTACTACACACTCCGTAGTGCACTACAGAGTCTACACTAGTGCTGTTTACTACACACTCCGTAGTGCACTACAGAGTCTACACTAGCGCCGTTTACTACACACTCCGTAGTGCACTACAGAGTCTACACTAGCGCCGTTTACTACACACTCCGTAGTGCACTACAGAGTCTACACTAGCGCCGTTTACTACACACTCCGTAGTGCACTACAGAGTCTACACTAGCGCCGTTTACTACACACTCCGTAGTGCACTACAGAGTCTACACTAGCGCCGTTTACTACACACTCCGTAGTGCACTACAGAGTCTACACTAGCGCCGTTTACTACACACTCCGTAGTGCACTACAGAGTCTACACTAGCGCCGTTTACTACACACTCCGTAGTGCACTACAGAGTCTACACTAGCGCCGTTTACTACACACTCCGTAGTGCACTACAGAGTCTACACTAGCGCCGTTTACTACACACTCCGTAGTGCACTACAGAGTCTACACTAGCGCCGTTTACTACACACTCCGTAGTGCACTACAGAGTCTACACTAGCGCCGTTTAATACACACTCCGTAGTGCACTACAGAGTCTACACTAGCGCCGTTTACTACACACTCCGTAGTGCACTACAGAGTCTACACTAGCGCCGTTTACCACACACTCCGTAGTGCACTACAGAGTCTACACTAGCGCTGTTTACTACACACTCCGTAGTGCACTACAGAGTCTTCACTAGCACTGTTTACTACACACTACGTAGTGCACTAGATACACAATCAGGAATGATCTGGGCGCGACTCTGGTGAAAGTTAGTGTGTGTGTGTATCATTATTGATTGATTGTTTTTTAATTAATACTGATGGTAATTATCTTTCATTTCTTCTACATTTTGCACTACGCTGTGGATTAGAAACATCTGCTGCTGATCTGTAGAGTTTCTAATTATTGTAAAAATAAACAAGACGATCTCACTAATGTTTTAATCAGATATTTTCATCGTCGGTCAGTGATGGAATAGGAACAAAACAGGTACCACAGTACTGGTAGTGCATGCTTGTGCATTTAAATTCAATAAATTGAATGCGGTTTAATGAAGCACTGCATGGATTGTTCAATATTAATACATGATACATGCTGATGTTCCTCAAATGGTTCCAAGGTCAGACTGCTGATCTCCTGCTCTCCAAACATTTACACAAGTATCAGTAAAAAAGATGTGTTGTGTAACGATGATCCCCAATGAAAACCAAATATTTTTTTACATTTTAGATCTAATTTTTGGATCAGAAGTGTGAGTGAAGTTTCTCTTTCTCTGATTGTCAAATAGAATGTTTCATTAGATTTCCATCATTAATAAACATTAGTGAATCTGTTCCTGCAGTAGCCATGCAAACCCAAGTCATGACACTACCACCATCATGCTTCACCCAATCAGTGCTACTTTAGCTGGCTAGCTTCCACATTCATCCTGTTCATTAATGTCAATAAACTGGACTAGAATCTTGGAGATAAAGAGGAGGTTTGATATTGGACTGTAGTTGGACAGCTGACAGGGTGAAGGTCAGGTTTCCTATTTAGGAGGTTGATACTGCAGTTTGAAGGATTTAGGTACAAAACCAGTGCTAATGGAAGAGTTTAATATTTTAGAACAGGTTCTATTCCCTCTGGAATGATCTGTTTGAGGAAACTTGTAGGTAAAAAGATCTAGAACACAAGTTGATTATATTAATGTGGAAATAAATTAAATTAATTATTTATATTAAATTGGAATAAAACTTTGTAATTGATTATCTGTAATAATTTTAGTATCTACAGGGTTATTTATAAACTAGTTTGGATTTGAAAACAAGAACACAGGTTTGGATGCTGTATATGGACTTCAGCTCAGCATTCAACACAATCATTCCCCAGTATGATCAGGAATCTGAGCCTTTCCCTGTAACTGGATCCTGAATTTTTGACTGAGAGACCTCAGACATTATAGATAAGGAACAGCACCTCCAGCAGAACCAGACTGAGCAGTGGGGTCCTCCAGGTCTGAGTGCTCAGTGCAGTGGTTCAGGGACTGGTGTAAAGCCAACAACCTGTCTCTGAGTGTGGATAAAATAAAAGAATTGTTGTTTATTTTAGGACGACATGAAGTGATCACCTTCTGCTGAACATCAATGTCTCTTCCATGGAGCCTTCCAATGAACCAGCAATCAATCAACACCAATTTTTTTGTGTTCACCCGGCAGAGAAAATCAGCAGGTTCCTCATCACTAGCGTAAAAAAGAAAGCCCAGCAGCACCCTTACTTCTTGAGAAAGCTAAGAAATTTCCATCTCCAATTCTCACCAGGTTCTACAGAAGGGCTTTCGAGCACCCTGAGCAGCTGCATCACTGCCTGGTTTGAAAATTGCATCATCTCTGATTGCAGAACTTTATAGTGGATAGTGAGGATGGCTGAGGATGGCTCTTTCCTTCATCATAAACATTTACTCAACACCCTGCATCCGCAATGCCACCAGAATTGTAGTTGAACACACGCAACCCTTACAAACATTCCTTACAACCATTTCACCTTCCTGCCATCTGGAACATTACTAAAACATTTCGGTCCTCACAGCCAGATTGTGTAACACTATTTTCTCCATAAGCTATTTAACTCCTCAATACAAAGGAGCTGGATTTACACACACCCTAAAAGGAACAAACTCATTTAACTGTTTGCACAGAATTGCTGCAAAACATCATGTTTGGATGTACAGTATATATTGATATATGAACAATTAATCTGCACTATTATCCACATGCTGTACTGGTCAGAGTTGCAGCGTCTCTGGTTACTGTCTTTTTGTCTTGTGCTGTTTTGCATTAAACATTTCTATTCTGCCGCTAGCTTTACTCTGGACATCCTGAGACCTGCAGGTGGTTCCTAGTGCAGTGCTATCTCAAATTGGCAATGCTCCAGTACTCCTTCACGATTGATTAGGCTCAGGTCATCCACATCATTTCTCTTCTTTCTGGCAAAGCTCTTAATTGGGTGAAAGCTGTCCTCTGTCCTCTGACCACTTGATGGGATCTGGTGCTTCCTTTTTACTGATATCACTCAGCAGTCTGGTGACATTTAAAAAGTTTAAACAGAATAGCCTTTTTTCGTCAAATGTAAATTACCGCAGCATTTTATATTTCTTTGCATATCCCAGCTTGTTTAAAAGCTGGGGTCAGAGTGCAGGGTATACAGCGCCCCTGGAGCACAGAGGGTTAAGGCCCTTGTTTAAGGGCCCAAGAATGGCAGCTTGCCGATACCGGGGCATGAACCCCTGACCTTTGGATCAGTTACCCAGCAACTTAACCACTGAGCTACCACTCCCATTAAGAACAAAGCTGCTATAATAGCCAGCCAATAATAGCCAGTATTTTTGTTTTTTGGTCTTAGAAGGCCACAGTTGCTGTAGTCATCTCAATTTGCGGATGCACCTGCCCATGAACCAAGTGCCCAGATTCTACCTCCCCCTGCCTCAGGGCAGTCCTTAGGAATCATTACGAAACTGTGGGGCTACAAAACAATCCAAACAAAAAAGTGACAAAATGGTTTTACTTACAGTGGAATAGGTTGGTTTTTTTGTAAGACACTGGAGACAGTGGATTTGTCAATTTCCCTTGGATAAATTCAGAGTTAAGCACGCCCTAACTGACTAGTAGTTCATCTGTGTGAGGCTTTGGCTATGCTTTAAATTAAGACACCGCATTGGCTTTTGATAGGTGTAATCAAGTAGTCAACACAGAAACAGACCAATCCGTTGGACTTGTGCACCACCAGGCTGTGCTGACTGCTGTGGGATTCTATGTTATTGAATGTTTAGGGTGCTTGTATGAGTGATATCCAGACCACCACACATAGATAGGTCTCATTATTGTGTTCTTTGAGAACTGTGCAGATCCATATTGTGTGGATCCAAGATCCAAGACGGCAGCACGGGGAAAAAGCCGAAGCGGGGGGGGAAAAAAAACGCTTGTCCAGAGCGACGTACAAAAGTGCTTTGAGTCTCTAGTAATGAATAAATCTACACTGGTAGGCAAGATTGCAAACCTAATATAAATATTACTCTTGAATTCTACAAAGCAGCTTGGAAAGAGCCAATTTCAGTGTTTCAGGAAGAGGTAGGTCTTCAAACGCCGCTTGAAAATATCCAGGGACTCCGCTGTACGGCATCTAGGGAAAGTTCATTCCACCACCTTGGTGCCAGAACAGATAAGAGCCTTGACGTGTACTTACCTCTCATTCTGAGAGGTGGTGGTACCAGTGGAGCAGTGCTGGAGGATCTCAGACAGCGTGGTGCAGTGCGAGGTGTAATGAGGTCTCTGAGGTAAGATGGTGCTGGTGCATTTTTGGCCTTGTAGGCAAAACATATTTTGAATCTGATACGTGCAGCTACTGGAAACCAGTGAATGGAGCACAGCAGTGGGGTGGTGTGGGAGAACTTGGGCAGATTGAACACAAGTGGTGCAGCTGCTATTCTAACTAACTTCTAGTCTAAACTCTTCCTTCTTGAGATCAGAGAGAGGCACCACCACTCCTAACCTTATAGTCAATTTCCTGATTGACCAGGTGACTTCAAAGGGCCTTTCCCACATTGTAATTTAGGGAGGTGGTAGTCCACTGGTTAAGGCCCTGGGTAACTAATCAGTTGGGAGTTCAAACGCCCGTATCACTGCGCAACCTAATGTAATGTCAGTGGTAATGTGCTGGCGGTTGCGAGTTGAAATTTGCCCCGATAGGATTAATAGCACCTGAAGTGCCTGCTCCGACATTGGCCACCCCATGCTTGTAGCACATATATAGTTTAAGGAAAACCTAAATGTGGGCCAATCTTGTTTATTGTGAGCTGTTTCTTTGTTCAGCATGCTCTGGAGCAGCATCTGATCATCTGCCTGGCTGTTGATCAGGGCCTGCTCTGTTTGGACCTAGAGAACAACCTGATATTGTGTCTGCTGGATGGGGGTGAGGACTTCCACTAGTTTATTCAAGAGCGCAAACTCCATGAGGGAGTTCCTCCTTTCTTTCCTGTTCTTTTTATCACCAGTACAAAGAGCTTGCAGGCTCAGGGAAGGGGTAGCATGTTGATGGCAAGTTTTACTTCTTATAGACTTTATTTATTTATTTTTTTATTTGTAACGTTTTATTGCACATGTATCCATACACACAAACATGCACACCTTCCAGTCGTCTCTCTCTTTTGCTGCTCTGCTCTTGTGGCCCTCTTGAGAGAGTACACTCATTAATACAAATCATGTGCATGTGTGTAATCCTTACTGCTGGTTTCCTCCTGCTCCACCTTACATTCACAAACTGGTACTCAAACATGAACCCACTGTACACAGTAAATAATCCTTCTTTCGGTAATGCTGGTTAGTATTGATTACAGTGTGATGTTTAAAGATGTAACAGGAAATATCCAGTGTTGTTGAAGCAAGAAAGAGAGAACTTGCATATACATTGCTTTTCAAACAGGAAGTCTATTGATCCATTACCTGTTTTGCTTCTTTCTGATCCAGATATGAGTGGTGTCCAGCCTGCTCCTGCTACCCTACTAGCTACAGGACAAAAATGTATCCCTGCAAGAACATCACTAGTTCCAACAGATATGGTCTCCTTTGTTGTGATTAAATGTGAGGATCTGGAATCCACAGAGATCTCTAGTAGTCATCAAAGCTTATCTGGTACTTCCCACACTAGTGTCCCTTATAGAGAATTGAAAAATGAAATTCACCAGTGCCCAGAGTGTGGCAAGATCTTCAGTCAGAAGAGGACTCTGAAGGAGCACCAGCGCATCCACACAGGAGAGAAGCCGTATCATTGTTTAGACTGTGGGAAGAGTTTCAGTCAAAATGGACATTTCAAGAAACACCAGCGGATTCACTCGGGTGAAAAGCCGTATCAGTGCTCTCAGTGCGGCAAGAATTTTACGAGTCAGAGCGATCTCCAGCGGCATCAGCGCACTCACTCGGGGGAGAAGCTGTACCAGTGTACACAGTGCGAGAAGAGTTTTATTGAGCGCAGCAATTTTGTAAAGCACCAGCGGGTTCACACTGGAGAAAAGCCGTATCAGTGCTCGGACTGCGGGAAGAGTTTTACCCAAAACTGTAACCTCCAGAAACACCTGCGCACTCACACTGGAGATAAACCATTTCAATGCTTAGAGTGTGGGAAGAGTTTTACTCAAGAAATTAACCTCCAAATACACCAACGTGTCCACACGGGGGAGAAACCGTACCACTGTACACTCTGTGGGAAGAACTTTACCAACCAGACCAATCTTCTGCGACATCAGCGCATTCACACGGGCGAGAAACCGTATCAGTGCTCAGAGTGCGAGAAGAGTTTTATAGAGAAAGGTTTCCTGATACAACACCTACGGACTCATACAGGAGAGAAACCGTATCAGTGTTCGTACTGCGGGATGAGTTTTACACAAAGGGGTAACCTCAGAACACATCTTCATGTTCACACAGGAGATAAACCGTATAAGTGTTTAGAGTGCGGGAAGAGTTTCATCCAGGAGGCCAATCTCCAAGTGCACCAACACATTCACACTGGGCAGAAACCGTATTACTGCTCAGCATGCGGGAAGAGCTTTAGTAGACATAGTAGTTTCCAGCGACACCAGCTCATCCACACTGGAGAGAAACCATATCAGTGTTCAGATTGTGGTAAGAGCTTTACACAAAGGGGTAACCTCAGAAAACATCTACAGGTTCACACCGGAAAAAACCTGTATGAGATTCTGGATTGTGGTACGAGTTCCACTGATTAAGCTAATGAAACCCCAGAGGATGCGGACAGTAGAGGGTTTTAGTAGGTGTAGGAACTTGCAGGAACACGAGCTCCTTCACAGGGATGAGAACCAGGACATTGCACTCTTCTTTTTAGAGAAAAGTGGAGAGATGAACTAGATCACTTCAGTGTTTTATCAGGGCGAGGGCAACCACATTATACCAAGCATCAGACCTTGAAGTCAGTGTGGTGTCCAGGCAGGTACGAACAAGGAGCAACCCAATCCTCTCCACCAGCAGTGTTTATACACATTGGTAGAAAGATATACCAAATGCTACTTTTATTGAACTTTTATTTTTTGGAATAATATTTCACTCCTATCACTATGAGCTGATGTCATGGCATTAGGGGTGTAACGATACAATGCTAAATGATGCATCACGATGCAAAATTGTAACGATTGATCACCAACACAGAATGGTGTAAAAGTCATTAATAGTTTTGGATTTCCATTGTATTAAAAGAAATTATATTAATTATATATTTGATTGTTTAATAAAGTAAAGTTGGGATTTGAGAAGATCTGTGATTTATATGATTTATATGATCTATTTTACATGGGTCGGATGTGTGTGAAAAATGATCTACCGTATTTTTTGGACTATAAGTCACAATTTTCTTCCCGTGCTGTGAACCCTGCGGCTTAAACAACGAAGCGGCTAATTTATGGATTTTTTTCTGGTTTCACAAACTTAAAGCCAAAAAACTGAACCCCATAACATTAGACCAATGAAATTTCAGAACGGAAACAAAAAAACGCACCTCACCTGTGTTCTGAGCTGCACGGCATCGGAAGAAAAAAAGTTGTTTTTTTTTAAACACGACGATGCCAAAAGATAAACTCCTGAGAGAAATAGTTGTGAAAGGAAGGAGGAAGACAGTGAACAATGACTTTCTTGGTGGGCTACTGTTTAGATACAAGCCGTTGTAGCGTGTTGAGTCTGGGTGAAGGGAAGCTCACTAACTCCAGTTACAACAGAAATCATATAAACACAGACAGCTTTCCAAACTCCTGCTTTTTTATTTTTTTTGCCAACAGCGTTACGGGTTAGTCAAAGAAACTTAGCAATCAGCATCAGAAAATAATAAGGACATATTCCTCGGTCTTGCACACACGCAGTAATAGTGGAAAAATGCGGCTGCAGGCTTTTCCCAAAATACCGCTCTGCTCTTAAAGGAGCCACAACATATTTCACCCGTTACACCGTGTAACAGACTCTGTCTCTCATTAAAGCCTGTGTAAAGTTCATCAGTTTCACTTATAGACAGGTGCGGCTTATTTATGTTAAAAATAAAAATATTTGTAAAATTCAGTGGGTGCGGCTTATATATGGGTATGCGCTTTATAGTCCGGAAATTACGGTATTTAGGTACACTGAAAACCCTAATAAGTTCAATGAACTTAAATATACAAGTTTTGGAAAATGTATTACTCAGTTTAATTGAGGGAAGGAGTTTACTCTATAGGTTAATTTTATTTAACTTGGTGCTCATGTATACTGTTCTTAAATTGTTATGTTCATCTTACTTGCTGTATTATAATTTGTGCTGAAACTATTAAGTTCATGTACTCACACTACATATTTAACTTAATTTAAAATGGAACTGAAATAGAAAATTTATTATAAATTAAATTGACTCTACTTTTGACTGTTAAATATTTATGCAATAATAAATAAAACATACTGAACAGCATATTGAATGTATTTATTGCGCAAAATTAAACAATAGTGAAAATAAATTACAATACATCCTCACAGCCAGACTTTACAACACTGTACAGGTGGTACCAACAGTAAAAACGTCCCTCATGAACTGCTGCACCACATCACTGCTCGAACTTTGTGCATTTAATCAATTTAACCAATCACACGTTCTATAATCCATTAAAGGATAATTGAGTAAACGAAGGGAAAAATGGTTAACGATTATGTAATTTTTTTTCCGAACATGAACGTGGAACAATACTGACTCAAATTCAGCAACAATAAGACAATCGTTAAAACTACTATTTTTCTTAAGTAAAAAGCTGGTTGTACCAAACACTGTACTTTGGGCTTGAGGGCTTCCTGTCCCACTGACTTCAGTACACACTGTATGAGATCAACGTGTTTGCGAGTGATTTGGTGTAATTCAGGTCTAATGTGTAAATGAGACCAAAGAGAAAACACTTTGCTTGTGGGAGGTCCGGCATCTTGTCCATCACCATTTGGCCTTCAAGTATTATATTAATCTAGGAATTTAAATGTAAGGAGTTGTGGGGCTTAAGATCAGTGTCCTCGAATAAAATCCCCACTGGCACATCAGGGCTTGAACTGCGATGATCAGACACCCAGTGAAAACACACGAATAAATTAAATACAAAATAAATGATTGTGATCCTGCATTAAATAATATTTCCTAAGGGAAGCATGTATATTGTGAAAAGCAGGGGTCCTAGAACTGAACCCCATATTTAACTTGGATTAACCTGATAGTTCTCCATTTAAATCTACAAAATAGTAACGATCAGACAGATAGGATTAAATGGAGCACTTTTACCTTACTGAAGTGACATTTACCGAGTGAAACTCTACTTTAATTTAACTACATGCGCTGTGTTCTGCCTGGAGGAACGATGTTCCGTCTACTGTACTGTTATGTGACTAAAATAAAATGAAAGTGACTTAACCTGATCGTCCAGTAGGTGTCGCTGTGAGCGTCCAGGTCGCGTTGTGTTACAGGAATAGAAGAAGGCGTGCGGCAGTGTTGCTGATTGATGATCTGATCTCGGACTCTACTAATCATCTTTCCATTCCAATATTTCTGACAGGGTTTTACCTCCACACTTCCATCTGATCCTCTGGAGCTGAATTTGAGGAGCTTCACCGTGTTGAGGGTGTGGGGAATAAAGTGATCTACAAGTCTGGATGGTTTTTATCTGTAATGTGTGTAATTGAGAAGAATCAGAACACTTCGTTACTTTTGTTTGTATTTAGTTGTTATTTCCTGGAGGTATAAACCAGGTGTATAATTTTAAGTAAAATTAGTATTATTTATTTATTTATTTATTTATTTAT
>MU551635.1:365126-424918 GCA_024362625.1 Silurus asotus | reverse complement strand
ATATATATATATATATTATATATATATATATATATATATATGCACATACATGCACACTAGAAAAAAAATATAGATTATATAAACACTTTTTCACACAGGGCCATGTAGTTTGGGATTTTGTTTTCCCTCAATAATAAAAACCTTAATTTAAAAACTGCATGTTGTGTTCATGTGTGTTCTCTTTTACAAATATTTCAATTAGTTTGATGATCTAAAACATTCAAGTGTGACAAACATGCAAAAAACAAGTAATCAGGTAGGGAGCAAACACTTTTTCACACCACTGTATATGACTGATTAAAGTATGATTGTCATTAAAGTGACCATGTGCTGGTATTTAAGTGACACTGAGTGCCAGTCCAGAGTAAAGTGACATTGCAGCGAAGGAAAGTAAGACAGAGAGAGAAGACTAGTTGCAGGGTTTTTCCTGGTTTAAACTCCGAATGGCATGCGGGAAGAAGCTCCTCCTCTTTATTCTTGCTGGGTTTACTTTCAAGGATCGAAAGCGGTTCCCTGAACGCAACAGAGAAAAGACTCCATTGTTGGGTGGCTGTGGTTCATCACAATCTTCCTGCCCTGGTCCAGCACCTCTTGATGTAGATGTCCTGCAGGTTAGTGAGCTCGGTGCGGCTGGTACGTCCAGCTGCTCGCACCACCTACTGGAAGGCCCTGCTTGGTGCTATTCCAGAACCAGGAAGTGATGTTACCCCTCAATACGCTCTTAATAGTGCAGGTGTAGAAAGTCTTGAGCATTAGAGAGGGTAATTCTCTGAAACAGGTCCTGTGTGATGCGAACACCTAGGTACCAGAAACGGTCCACTCTCTCCACTGGGATTTGCTCCCTTGAAGTTTATCAGTTGGTATGACCGCTCCTGCTTCGTGCTGGACTGCACTATTAACTCCTTAGTCTCGTTAATGTTAAGGAAACGATTGTTCTCTTGGCACCATCTCTTCAGGTTTTTTACCTTTCTGCCATTTGGATAAAGGTACTGAAGCATTTTGGCCCTGTAACAATTTTTCTCCATAAGCCATTCAACTACTCAACTGTTTGCACAGAATTGCTTCAAAACATCGTGGTTGCATGTACAGTATTTTTTGTTATATGAGCGATTAATTTGCACTATTATCTATCTGCTATACTGGTCAGAGTTGCAGAATCTTTGTTTAATGTCTTTCTGTCTTTATTGTTTTGCACTAAACATTTCTCACATGCATTTTATGTAGTGCCTAAGACTGTTTTGTGTTATTTTGTTATTTTATGTAGCTTCTTAATCCTGGAGGAATGTTGTTTTGTTTTACAGGGTACTGTACTGTATATGGTTAAATTGACAATGAAAGCCTACTTGACTTGGCTTGAGATGTTGTTTCCTGTGGTATGGTCTCTAAATTTTTGCTCTCAAGACCTATTCTGTATAATGATCATGATGCCTTCACCCCTGACCTGTGGATTGAGTGCTTGTGCGTTGGTTCTGATGGAAATGTTTAGCTGTTATCTCATATACATCTTTTGATCTCAAATCCAAATGTGTACAGCAAACATTGATGGACCTAGCTTTTTCCTCATCTTTCCCACGGTGACAATTTTGGCCATTTTCATGATGTAAAAAAAAATATATATGATTCATCAGACCAGGCCTCCTTCATCTGATGCTTTATGGTTCAGCTCAAACTTAAATGGCTGAAGTTCCAGATATCAACGACTGAGCTACAAATAGAGGACGAAAGCTTGTCACAGCAGTTAGTATCATAGGGTGAGCATCACCTATTTGATGGGGAAGTTTCAGGATCCAGGGGTTTTCCAGGTAATGCCCCCATGTGTTTCCTGTTTCCACCACTAGTTGGCATCGGGACACCCCATCTCTAATTGTTTCCAGTTGGAGCATATTAACTCTGTGCATATAAAGTTCACAGTTTGTACCTGTCGCTCGCCTGTTTGTCTGTTTGCTTTTGAATTAAGGAATTCTTTTTGCCATTGTCTCTTGGACATTTGATTTCACCGCATTTGCAACTGGAACTTATTTTGCTGTCAGACTTTTTTCTCTCAGTGTTTGATTTATATTCTTGTCTCTTTTTCAATCTGCATTTTGGATGTCTGTAATAAACACAATGGACTTTATTTCAACCACTTGTTTGTCTATGCACATGGAGTCACACTGTGGCAGACCACCTGCCTCCCCTGCTGACAGAACAAACCAGCCACCCATGAACCCAGCAGAGGCAATTGAGCACTGGAACACCAAGAGAGCGTTAGAGGCCACTATAGCCAGCCATTTTTGTACGTGAATTTTTCTCTGGACACATCTAGCCAACCACCTCCCTTGTCCCAGCGTTACTCTGGAGATCCTGAGACCTGCAGGTGCTTCCTAGTCCAGTGCCATCTAAAATTCACAACGCACCAGTACTCCTTCACGATCCATCTGGCTAAGATTGCTCACGTCACTTCTCACCTCTAAGGCAAAGCTCTTAATTGGGCCAGGGCTGCTTGGGTAGCCCAGAGTCACTGCTGCTTCAGTAATTCTGCTTTCCCAGCAACTAACCATCTTCACTAACTCTGAGCCTCGCCAAGAGTGTCACTCAGTTTCAGAGCTCTGCAGAGAGCATTGCCCAGTTTTCCTGAACGGAGAGCATCACGCAGTCTTCCTGTCTTGCTGAAGGGGTTGAGGAGGAATCCTCTGCCTCGTACTAATGCTGACCCAGGTTTGAGTAGCACCCCTAGAGCACAGAGGGTTAAGGGCCTTGCTCAAGGGCCCTTGACTTTCCGATGTTTCCTTAAACCCCTGACCTTCCAATCAGTAACCCAGTGCCGTAACCACTGAGCTGCCACTCCAGCTAGAAACAAAGCTGCCAATAATAGCCAGTGTTTTTGGTCTTGGGTCTCAGCAGGACACACTTGCTGTAGTCTTCTCAATTTGGGGATGCAACTGCCTATTACCCAAGTGGTAACCCAGATTTTACCCACTAATGCCCAGTTGCACACCTCTTTGGGTTTGCGTTGAGTTCTCCATGGCTCAGGACTGCCCTCGTGTGTTGTAGGTGCCACTGCCAACTGTCTAGATAGGCAGGATATGCATTATGAGGGATGGAGGATTTGTTCCATGAAACGTTGAACGCTTTTTAACAATCCAAACAGATGAGTGACAAGATGGTTTAACTCAAAGTGGAATAGGTTGTTTTTTTGTGAGACATTGGAGTCAAGTGTATTTACCAATATCCCTTGGATAAATCCAGTGTTAAGTACGCACTAACTGACCAGCAGTTCATCTATCTGGGGCATTGGATATGCTTTCAATTTAGACACCGCACTGACCCCTTGATCGGTGTAATCAAATAGTCCACAACGGACCAATCCGATGGACTTGTGCACCAAGACCACTAGGCTGCTTCAATGCTGTGGGATGTCACTTGAACTCCATTTTCTGTTGCTAATTGTTGCAACTACAGACCACCACACCTGGAAGTGTCTCACTATTGTGTTGTATGAGAATTGTGAATTCAGTTAGAGGTGAAAATATATCAAATCAGAAAATAATTTTTGTACTCTATCGACCTGTGTTATTTTGGATACTGAGAGGTAGTCTCCACAAGGGACTGGGGAATTGGGTAGCACTTTTTCGACTAACCTCTAGTCCCAACTCTTCATCCCTGCACCTAAATTTATAGTAAACATCTGGACTTTGAATGGCTTTTGGCACTTTGTAATTTAGGGAGGTGGTATCCCAATGGTTAAGGCTCTGGGTTACTGATCAGAAGGTTGGGGGTATATTGCCAAGCTGCTTTTTTTTAGGACCCCTGAGAAAGGCTCTTAACCCTATGTATCATGGTTGACCCTGCACTCGTACCCAAGCGCCTTACATCTCTTTTGCACATGCGCTTAAAGAATTTTACTGTACTGTAAAGTACACATGACAAGTGTAAAACCTTTATTTTATTTACAATTTTTTTTTTTTTTTTTTTTTTTTTTTTATTTACAATTTTTTTTTTTTTTTTTTAAACTTAACCTAAGTAATCATATGTTAATCTTCTCTCCCAGTGTAAATTCTCGTAGCTGTGTCCCCCTTATCTCCGTTCCACTCCGATTGGCGGGACCCTGTGGCACATCGAGAATTCAAACCATTGCCCACACCTCCATCATGAGGCATTGTTTCTGTAAATGCCCAAGCTCCCACCTGTGGGGGGTAACAATTCAATTCAATTCAATTCAATTCATGTTTATTTGTATAGCGCTTTTAACAATGAACATTGTCTCAAAGCAGCTTTACACAGATAATGTGTTTATTAAATGTAAATATGTTCTTTGTAAGTATGTTTGTCCCTGATGAGCAACTGTGGCAAGGAAAAACTCCCCGAGATGGCATAAGGAAGAAACCTTGAGAGGAACCAGACTCAAGAGGGAACCCATCCTCATCTGGGTCGCACCAAATGTCCATTTGAAGCATTTATACAAAGTTGCAGGGTGCAGTGATGATGCTCAAAAGCAAACTGCACTCCCGAGTCAGTGCAGCAGACCGCCGACACCAACCACAGTCCAGTCCGTCCTCAAAGCACCCGTTCTACTCCGGAATTACATGGAACCACCCAAGGTGTTGAGGAGAGACCGTCCCAAGCTGCACAGAAGTGTGAAGATCCGCATAACTAGAAGGGAGAACCAGAAGGTAACACAGACATGAGGGATCTCTGGGATAAGAGACGACCCACCACACCACCGTCAACAAACCCGAGTGAACGTGTGAATGTGAGGGGACGACAGCATACAAGTATACCAGTTCACCAAACACTCTATATCCATGCTCCTTCCAGATCTGTGCCTTTACCTAAGAAAAAATCTACTGATAAAAGACTTGACTAAATAAATAAGTTTTCAACCTTGACTTGAACACTGAGACTGTGTCTGAGTCCCGAACACTGATTGGAAGGCTGTTCCATAAATGTGGGGCTTTATAAGAGAAAGATCTGCCCCCTGCGGTAGTCTTCATTATTTGAGGAACCAACAGATAGCCAGCACCTTTTGATCTAAGTAGGCGTGGAGGATCATACTGGTACAGAAGTTCACTCAGATACTGCGGTGCGAGACCGTTAAGTGCTTTATACGTCAGTAGTAGTATTTTATAATCAATGCGAGATTTGATTGGGAGCCAGTGTAGGCTGATTAAGACAGGGGTGATGTGGTCGTATTTTCTAGATCTGGTGAGGACTCTTGCTGCTGCATTCTGAACTAACTGAAGCTTATTTATGCACTTACTCGCACACCCAGACAGTAAAGCGTTACAGTAGTCTAATCTAGAAGTAACAAAAGCATGAACTAGTTTTTCTGCATCCTGTAACGACATCATATTTCTAATTTTAGCAATATTTCTAAGGTGAAAGAAGGCGATCCTGGTGATATTATTTACGTGAGACTCAAAGGAAAGACTCGGGTCAATAATCACACCAAGGTCTTTGACAGCCGTACATGCTGAAACAGAAACACCATCCAGAGATGCTACGTAATCCGAAAGTTTGCTTCTAGCTGCATTTGGTCCTAGTAAAAGTACTTCCGTCTTATCTGAGTTGAGCAGAAGAAAGTTATTAAGCATCCACTGTCTAATGTCCTTTACACACTCCTCAACACTGTTTAGTTGATCTCTCTCATCTGGCTTTGCTGAAATATACAGCTGTGTGTCATCAGCGTAGCAATGGAAGCGAATCCCATGTTTATGAATGATTTCACCAAGAGGCAGCAGATATAAAGAGAAAAGCAGTGGGCCTAAGACAGATCCTTGAGGAACACCAAACTTTACCTCATAGAGTGTGGAGAACTCACCATTTACATCCACAAACTGATAGCGATCAGTCAAATAAGACCTGAGCCAAGAGAGAGCTGTTCCCTTTATTCCTACCACGTTCTCAAGTCTAGCAAGCAGTATAGTGTGATCAATGGTGTCAAAAGCTGCACTAAGGTCGAGCAAAACAAGTAAGGAAACAAAACCCTGATCAGAGGCCAATAACAGGTCATTTACCACCTTAACTAGCGCCGTCTCTGTGCTATGATGAGGCCGAAATCCTGACTGATACATTTCAAAAATGTTATTCATAAGTAGGTGTGAGCATAACTGCTGTGCTACAACCTTTTCTAAAATTTTGGATATAAAGGGGAGATTTGATATCGGTCTGTAGTTGGACAACTGACATGGGTCAAGGTCAGGTTTCTTAATAAGGGGGTGGATAACTGCCAGTTTGAAAGATTTAGGTACATAACCAGTGCTAATAGAAGAGTTAATTATTTTTAAAACTGGTTTGATTATCTCTGGAGTTATCTGTTTAAAGAAACTAGTAGGCAAGGGATCGAGAATGCAGGTTGAAGATTTCGATGAGGAGATTAATGAAATTAAGTCATTCTCATGAATAGAAGTGAAGCTTTGTAGTTGATTATCCGTTATAATTACACTGCTGTCTACAGGGTTACTTGTAAAATAATTTGGATTTATATTAACCGTCTGGATTTCTTGCCTGATGTTTTCAATTTTATTATTAAAAAAGTTCATAAAATCATTACTACCTATTGATGGTGTGCATGTGAGTGCAGTGCTTTTATTCCCTGTTAATTTTGCTACCGTGCTGAATAAAAATCTGGGATTATGCTTGTTATTTTCTATGAGGGTGGAGAAATATGCTGATCTAGCAGCACTAAGAGATTTTCTATAATTTAGGAGGCTCTCCTTCCATGCTATTTGAAATACTGTTAATTTTGTTTGACGCCATTTACGTTCTAATTTTCGAGTGGTCTGTTTTAAGGTGCGTGTATGATCAGTATACCACTGTGCTAATTTTTTCTCCCTGATCATTTTGGTCTTAAGGGGAGCTACATCATCTAGAGTGTAACGTAACATTGTTTCTAGATGTTCAGTGGCCCAATCGAGCTCTGCGGGGTCTGACGGAGATCTATCTAATATCGTAATTTCTGGAAGATTATTAATAAAACGCGCTGCTGTAGCTGACGTGAAAGTACGCTTAACACGGTAACGTGGTGAGGTAGTAATGCAATGACTTAGGCAAATTTTAAACGAGATTAGATAATGCAACAGGCACAGGTGGGAACAACATGGTTAGGGGGCAAAGGGGGAGTGGACAGGAAGCCTAATTTGGCCAGCTGGTTTTAGGAACATAGGTAGACTATGTTCTATGTAGTAGATGCAACCAGGAAGAGATTGGAGACTGTAGTGTGAGGTTCAAGGAAGAGGTCAGACAGGGGCTTGGTGGTGGTGAAGATGTGCTGAATGATTGGGCAACTACTGCAGAAGTGATAAGGGAGACAGCTAGACAGGTACTTGGTGTGACATCTGAAAATAGAAAAGAAGACAAAAAAATGTGGTGGAATGAGGGAGTGCAGGAGAATTGGGATCGACAGATTGTTGAGAAAAGTAGGCAGGAGTACAAGGAGATGCGGCAGCAGGTAAAGAGGGATGTGGCGAAAGCCAAGGAAAAGGCATATGAGGAGCTGTAGGAGAAGTTGGACACTAACGAAGGAGAAAATAATTTTTACCGATTAGCCAGGCTAAGGGACCGAGCTGGGAAGGATGTGCTGCAAGTTAGAGCAGTAAAGGATGGAGAGGGAAATGTGTTGACTAGTGAGGAGAGTGTGTTAAGAAGATGAAGGGAGTATTTTGAGCAGCTGATGAATAAGGGAAAATGAGAGAGAGAGAAGGTTGGATGATGTGGAGATGTAAAGCAGGAAGTGGATAGGATTAGTAAGGCAGAAGTGAGAGCAGCGATTAAGAGGATGAAGAGTGGAAAGTCGGTTGGACCAGATGACGTACTGATAGAAGCGTGGAGATGTTTAGGAGAGATGCAGTGGAGTTTTTAACCAGGTTGTTCAACAACATTTTGGAAGGTGAGAAGATGCCTGAGGAATGGAGAAGGAGTGTGCTGGTACAATTTTTTTTTAAGAATTAGGGAGATGTGCAGAACGGCAGTAACTACATTTGAATAAAGTTGATTAGTCACACCATGAAGTTATGGGAAAGAGTAGTGGAAGCCAGGCTGAGAGAGCATCTGTAAACAACAGTATGGTTTCATGCTGAGGAAGAGCACCACAGATGCCTTATTTGCTTTGAGAATGTTGATGGAGAAGTATAGAGAAGGTCAGAAGGGGCTGCATTGTGTGTTTGTGGATTTAGAGAAAGCGTACGACAGGGTGAAGAGAGGAGTTGTGGTATTGTATGAGGAAGTCAGGTGTGTCAGAGAAGTATGTAAGGGTGGTGTAGGACATGTATGAGGACAGTGTGACAGCAGTGAAATGTGCAGTAGGAACGACAGACTGGCTGGAGGTTGGACTGCTTTAAGCCCTTTCCTGTTTGCAGTGGTGATGGACATGTTGACGGACGAGGTCAGACAGGAGTCTCCGTGGACTATGATTGAACATGTGCAGAGGAGGGACACGGGGTATATCGGAATGCTGAGAATAGGAAAAGAGGAAGACCAAGGAGGAGGTTTATCGATATGGTAAGGGAGGACATGCAGGTCGTTGGTCTGAAAGAGGCAGATGTAGAGGATAGGGGGGACTGGAGAAGGCTGATCCGCTGTTGTGACCCCCTAATGGGAGAACCTGAAAGAAGAAGAAGAAGGTTTTAGGAACGGACCCCTGTTTACAACCCATTTACAACTTCTGTTACAACTTCAGTAGCCATTTCACGCAAGCTTTGTGAAGCTTTTGGGAGAATGTAAAAGACTGCCCAACCTAATGAAAGGTCAGTGATGATGTTCTGTTTGCTGCAAGTTGCACTTTACCCAATAGAAGTGGTAGCTTGTAAAGTGCCTGCACCAACATTGGCCACCTCCATGATTAATAGTTTGAGGAACACTTAGTGCATTAGAATAGTATTCAAATGTCTTCATTATGTTACAGCCTTATTCCAAGCAATACCCTATAATGACAATTTTAAAAAGAAATTAGTTTGAAATCTTGCAAATGATATATAATATAAAAAATTGTTTTTAAATAAACCTTTCTTTCAGCTACTCCTATTAGGGGTCGCTACAGCGGACCATCCGCATGTTTGATTTGGCACATGTTTTTACGCTGGATGCCTTTCCTAACGCAACCCTCCCCATTTATCCGGGCTTGGGACCGCCACTAAGGCTTATGCAACCCTAATAATTGGGGTAGGTTCCCTGCGCAGCGGTGAGAGCGCCGCATCCAAACCAGGGAATTTGTTTTCATTTTATTATTATTTTTTTAATATATTCAAAAACAATCACATACATAGGACCCCAGGTGCATCATGTTTCCACTGATCATCCTTGAAATGTTTCTACAACTTGATATGGACTCAATTAAAATCAATTTAGTTGATTGGAACCACCAGTAGTGGGCCGCCCTGCCAAACTGAGTGATTGCAGGAGAAGGGCGTTAGTCAGGAAAGTGCACAAAATCCCAATGGTCACTCTGAAAGAGCTCCAACAACCATCTCTGTAGCGATCCACCAATCAGGCCTGTATGGTAAGTCTAGAGGAAACCAGGCACCCCCTCGTCACCTGGCCAAAACCATCCAATTTATATTTTACATTTACGGCATTTGGCAGACGCCCTTATCCAGAGCGACTTGCAACTGAACAAGGGAGGGTTAAGGGCCATGCTCAAGGTAGAGCATGTAAAACAACCGTGAGTTTAATATGAGCTGTCTCCTTCTCCAGCATGCTCTGGAGCAGCTTCTGATAATCTGCCTGGCTGTTGATCAGGGCCTGCTCTGTTTGGACCTCCAGAATGGCCTGATATTGTGTCTGCTGGATGGCGGTAAGGACTCACTAGCTCTTTCAAGAGCGCAAACTTCATGAGTTTCTTTTTTCACTTTTAGCGTTTTATTGCACATGTATCCATACACACAAACATGCACACCTTCCAGTCGTCTCTCTCTTTTACTACTCTGCTCTTGTGGCCCTCTTGAGAGAGTACACTCATTAATACAAATCATGTGCATGTGTGTAATCCTTACTCCTGGTTTCCTCCTGCTCCACCTTACATTCACAAACTGGTACTCAAACATGAACCCACTGTACACAGTATATAATCCTTCTTTCGGTAATGCTGGTTAGTATTTATTACAGTGTGATGTTTAAAGATGTAACAGGAAATATCCATTGTTGTTGAAGCAAGAAAGAGAGAACTTGCATATACATTGCTTTTCAAACAGGAAGTCTTTTTTTGTAGCTTATTTATTAAAAACTTATTGATCCATTACCTGTTTTGTTTCCTTCTGATCCAGATATGAGTGGTGTCCAGCCTGCTCCTGCTACCCTACTAGCTACAGAACAAAAATGTATCCCTGCAAGAACATCACTAGTTCCAACAGATATGGTGTCCGTTGTGATTAAATGTGAGGATCTGGAATCCACAGAGATCTCTAGTAGTCATCAAAGCTTATCTGGTACTTCCAACACTGAAATTCACCAGTGCCCAGAGTGTGGCAAGATCTTCAGTCAGAAGAGAACTCTGAAGGAGCACCAGCGCATCCACACAGGAGAGAAGCCGTACCATTGTTTAGACTGTGGGACAAGTTTTAGTCAAAATGGACATTTTAAGAAACACCAGCGGATTCAGTCAGGTGAAAAGCCGTATCAGTGCTCTCAGTGCGGCAAGAATTTTATTAGTCAAAGCGCTCTCCAGCGGCATCAGCGCACTCACTCAGGGGAGAAGCTGTACCAGTGTACGCAGTGCGAGAAGAGTTTTATTGAGCGCAGCAATCTTGTAAAGCACCAGCGGGTTCACACTGGAGAAAAGCCGTATCATTGCTCGGACTGTGGGAAGAGTTTTAGTCAGAAAAGCACTCTAAAATAGCACCAGCGCATCCACACAGGAGAGAAACCGTACCATTGTTCAGACTGTGGAAAGGGTTTCAATCAAAGCGGGAATCTAAAGAAACACAAGCGGATTCACTCGGGTGAAAAGCCGTATCAGTGCTCTCAGTGCGGCAAGAATTTTAAGAGTCACAGATATCTCCAGCAGCACCAGCACACTCACTCGGGGGAGAAGCTGTACCAGTGTACACAGTGTGAGAAGAGTTTTATTGAGCGCAGCAATCTTGTAAAGCACCAGCGGGTTCACACTGGAGAAAAGCCGTATCGGTGCTCCGACTGCGGGAAGAGTTTTACCCAAAAGTGTAACCTCCAGAAACACCTGCGCACTCACACTGGAGATAAACCATTTCACTGCTTAGAGTGTGGGAAGAGTTTTACTCAAGAAATTAACCTCCAAATACACCAACGTGTCCACACGGGGGAGAAACCGTACCACTGTACACTCTGTGGGAAGAACTTTACCAACCAGACCAATCTTCTGCGACATCAGCGCATTCACACGGGCGAGAAACCGTATCAGTGCTCAGAGTGTGAGAAGAGTTTTATAGAGAAAGGTTTCCTGATACAACACCTACGGACTCATACAGGAGAGAAACCGTATCAGTGTTCGTACTGCGGGATGAGTTTTACACAAAGGGGTAACCTCAGAACACATTTATACATTCACACTGGTAATAAACCGTATAAGTGTTTAGAGTGCGGGAAGAGTTTCATCCAGGAGGCCAATCTCCAAGTGCACCAACACGTTCACACTGGGCAGAAACTGTATTACTGCTCAGCATGCGGGAAGGGCTTTACTACGCATAGTAGTTTTCAGCAACACCAGCTCATCCACACTGCAAAGAAACCATATCAATGTTCAGATTGTGGTAAGAGCTTTAAAAAAGGGGGTAACCTCAGAAAACATCTACAGGTTCACACCGGAGAAAAACCATATCAGTGTTTAGAGTGCGGGAAAAGTTTTATCCAGGAAATCGATCTCCAAGTGCACCAACACGTTCACACTGAGGAGAAACCCTATCAGATTTCGGATTGTGGTAAGAGTTCTACTGCTTAAGCTCATAAAACACCAGAGAATGTACACAACTTAGGGTTTTAGTAGATCTTGCAGGAACACAAGCTTCTTCATGTAGCTGAGATCCAGGACATTCCACTGTTCTTTTTAGAGAAAACTGTAGGGAAATATCTGATTATTATTATTTTTTTTTTGCAGGGCAAGGGCAACCACATAATATTTACATAATATTTGGCAGACGCCCTTATCCAGAGCGACTTACATTAGATCTCATTTATACAAATGGGGTTAAGTGGCAGCTTGGTGTGGCTGGTATTTGAACTCATGACCTTCAGAGCCCAATGATTTAACCATTCAGCTACAACTGATGTCAGTGTGGTGTCTGGGCAGTTCGGAGGTATCTGACTAAAAGTGGTGTACAGGCCAGAGGTGGTGGTATCAAAAAATGTTTTGTGACTAGACTTTGTGTACAAGAAAATACTTTATGTATCTAAATTTCCACACTATCACCTTTAAAATAGTCCCCTTGCACAGCACTACAGCGCTCCTACCACTTCTGAAACGTGTCCTTAAAGTCTTATTTTTTTAAGCATGTCAAGGACCTTCAGCGTTTCGCACCAGATCTCTGCAATGGTGTCAAAATGGCAAAAAAAAAGGCTTTTGAGCTGCATCTTCATCTTGGGCAAGAGGAAGTTCGTATGTGCCAAATCTGGTGAGTAGGGTGGGCGCGGAAGTGAGATCATGTTGCTTCCGGTAAAAAACCCACCTGTCAGGACAGCTTGGTAATAGGGTGCACATGTGGTCATCCGATGTACACAGAATGATGTCTTTTGGCATACTGAATTATGAAGATTGGTGCTCCCTGTTGGTGTGCTATAAAATTAGTCTCAAAACTATTCTACCAAATTAGAGGTAATTGAACCCCTGACTTATGCTGGAGATACATTCCAATGACTCCATCATAACTTAAAAATCTCATAAGTTGAGACATGGCCAAAAGCAATTTGTAGTAACATACTGCATAAACAATACAGTATATTTGCATGTGGCAGCAGGTGCATGGACGAGTCTGGGTTCGTAAGTGAAGGGTGGAGCATATGCTGGTACATTTTCTTAATGCTGTAAAAAAATAAAATTGTCATTGTAAGATTGAAAAGTTGTACGTCGAACTATTGTAACTCAGGGACTACCTGCATTAAATTTTTTTGCGGACTTGTTACTGGAATGCTATTCCATTTTTACAAATCACCATGAGCGGATTTAATGGCATTATGTGTATAATGATACAATGCTAGATGATGCATTAGTAGGAGTGTAACCGGTGCATGTATTTGTACCCAACTTTATTGGTACAGGCCTTTAGGCACATGTGTACCGAATGCAAACTTTATGTGCGGAACATTGTTCAAGTTCCCTCATCAAAGTATTAAGTGGTGGACCACAAGTTTGTTTAGTCTCCACCTCAAAACAATGACAGGGTTAAAAAAAAAAAAGTTGAGCGTTAACTCAGTGTTACTTTGGCGACTCACTCCATACTTTAAAAAGAGATTTGTAGCACATTATAAAACTCTGCCAATTACTCAATTTAATCAATATCATAAAAAAGTGTATTGCATTTATTTGATTTATTCTTTTTTTTTATATTTTTTATTTATCAATATTTTATATATTTTTAACGAAGCAGGCATTTTATTGAAAATTGTTTAAAAAATTTTAACTGTTGTACACAAATGTTAATAATAATAAAAAATTATGTTAAATAAATGAGTGCGTTTCTTTTCCCCCAAACTGTACGGAAATTGTACCAAACTGTGACTTACTGTTACACTCCTATGCATTATGATTACAATTTATTTGATGTATTTGAGCATTCCAACACAGAATGGTGTAACAGTCAATAAAACTTTTGTATTTCCATGGGACTGAAAGAGATTATATATTTTTCCATTGTTCAATAAAGAAAAAGTTGTGATTTGAAAAGATCACAAAAAATAGGTGCGTATAATGTCTTTTCAATACATTTGTGGCATTTAGCAGACATTTACATTTGTGGCATTTAGCAGACATTTACATTTGTGGCATTTAGCAGACGTCCGTGTCCAGAGCGACGCAAAAAAGTGCTTTGAGTCTCAATGAAGCAACGAACAAATCTACACTGGTACACTGGATTACAGACTTAAAATAAATGAGACTATAACTCTTGCAAATTTGGAAAGTGCTAATTGAAAGTGTTTCAGGAATATGTAGGTCTTCAACCATTGCTAAAAGATAGTCAGGGACTCCACTGTACAGACATCTAGGCAAAGTTTATTTCACCACCTCGGTGCCAGAACAGATAAGAGCCTTGAAGTGTACATACCTCTCATTCTGAGAGAAGGTGGTACCAGTCGAGCAGTGCTAGAGGATGTGATCAGGTCTCTGAGGTAAGATTGTGCTGGTCCATTTTTGGTCTTGTAGGTGAACCTCAGTGTATTGAATCTGATACGTGCAGCTACTGGAAGCCAGTGGAGTTGCAGCAGTGGGGTGGTGTGGGAGAACTTGGGCAGATTGAACACAAGTTGTGGAGCTCCCCCCTGCTGGAGTCTTCATTATTTAAGGTAACAACAGATAGCCTGCACCTTTTGATCTAAGTAGGCGTGGAGGATCATCCTGGTACAGAAGTTCACTCAGATACTGCAGTGTGAGACCGTTAAGTGCTTTATACGTCAGTAGTAGTATTTTATAATCAGTGTGAGATGTAACTGGGAGCAGTGTAGATGATTAAGACAGGGGTGATGTGATCATGTTTCTAGATCTAGTGAGGACTCTTGCTGCTGCATTCTGGACTAACTGAAGCTTATTTCTGCACGAACTCCAACACTCAGACAGTAAAGCGTTACAGTAGTCTAATCTAGATGTTACAAAAACATCTACTAGTTTTTCTGCATCCTGTAACGACATCATATTTCTAATTTAAGCAATATTTCTAAGGTGAAAGAAGGAGATCCTGGTGATTATTATTCACGTGAGACTCAAAGGAAAGACTCGGGTCAATAATCACACCAAGGTCTTTGACTGCTGTACACACTGAAACAGAAACACCTTTCAGAGATGCTACAGAATCAGAAAGTTTGCTTCTAGCTGCATGTGGTCCTAGTAAAAGTACTTCCGTTTTATCTGAGTTGAGCAGAAGAAAGTTATCAAGCATCCACTGTCTAATGTCCTTTACACACTCCTCAACATTGTTAAGCTGATCTCTCTCATCTGGCTTTGCTAAAATATACAGCTGTGTATCATCAGCATAGCAATGGAAGCGAATCCCATGTTTATATATAATTTCACCCAGAGGCAGCAGATTTAAAGAGAAAAGCAGTGGGCCTAAGACAGATCCTTGCAGAACACCAAATTTTACCTCAGAGAGTGTGGAGAACTCACTTTTTACATCAACAATGGATGGCAATCAATCAAATAAGAACTAAGATTGGAGAGAGCTCTTCCCCTCATTCCAACAACGTTCTCAAGTCTAGAAATGTATGATCAATGGTGTCAAAATATAAAAAAGGTTGTTTTTTTTTGTTTTTTTTAGTGGAGCTCCCAAAATGCACAGCTGCAAATATAAACAGAGGTTTATTTCAAGTCAATTCAGTTATTTGTATAGAACAAAACATTGTCCCAAAGCAATATAACAGAAATGCTCACTGCTGTAGTCTTCAGTGTTTAAGGTACCAACAAATAGCCTGCACCTTTTGAATAAAGTAGATGTGGTGAGTCATAAATGAACTAATGTTCTCTCGGATACTGTGGCACAATTTTATAATGTGCTTTATATATCAGTAGTAGTGTTTTAATTCATTGCGAGATTTGCGATCAATTTAGTTAGACGCCATTTATGTTCTAATTTCCAAGTGTCCAAGTATAATCATTAAAATATTTCCTAAAAAGGAAATGTTCAGGTATCAGAAATAATGGACAATACTGAGTCCCTCTTTTTAGTGTCCTTGTTAGCTTTTAAATGAAAATCAAATTCTGATTTTATTTGTCACAAACACATAGATACAGAGTACGACATGCAGTGAAATGCTTTATACAGCTGTCCAATATTTGAACAATAAAAAAGCATAATTTCTTTATAAATAAATAAAAAATTGAAAATTGTATGTATATACATGAACTCTAGAAAGGATGGATGAGAATGGCAGATATTGACAGAGTACAAATTAAGTCATTTAGTTTGATTGTCCTTAAAGTGTCCATGTACAGTGTGGTGTGGTATAAAGTGACACTGTGATGTGCATGTCCAGAGTTAAGGTGTCATATAATAGTGCAAAAAAGTTTAAATGTGCAGTGATGGAATAAAGTAAAGATGGAGAGAGAGGTCCAGTACCAGTCCTTGGCTGTTTCCTGGTTTAGACACCGAATGGCCTGTGAGAAAAAGCTCCTCCTCATTCCCTCTGCAGGTTAGGGAGCTCGCTGCGGATGCAGCTCGCCTGTCCTGCATGGTGCTGTTCTTGAACCAGGAAGTGATGCTACCTGTCAGAACGCTCAATGGTGCAGGTGTGGAAAGTCTTTAGCACCGGAGAGAGACGTGTAAAGTCCCTTAAGCTTCTCAGATGGTACAGACGCTACCGGGCCTTCTTCACCAGGGTGTTGATGTGGCAGGACCAATACAGGTCTTGTCTGATGTGAACACCTAAGTACCAGAAACTGTCCACTCTCTTCACTGGGGTCCTATTGATGTTTATCTGTTGGTATGACCGCTCCTGCTTCGTGCTGAAGTCCACTATCAACTCCTTAGTCTTGCTGATGTTCAGGAGAAGGTTGTTCTCCAGGCACCATCTCTCCAGGTTTTTTACCTATTGTAGGTAGGCCGTCTCATCGGTGTTGGAGATCAGGCCGACCATAACAGTGTCATCAGCAAACTTGATGCTTGAAGTTGAAAGTGGCCACACAGTCATATGTGTACAATGAGTACAGCAGGGGGCTCAGAACACAACCCTGGGAAGCTCCAGTGCTGAGGGTAAGGGTGGATGAAGTGTGTGTTTGCCCACCCATACAGCTGGTGGTCTGTCTGTCAGAAAGCTGGAGATCTAGTGAAACAGCAGCAGGCTGAGTCCCAGGACCTCTAACTTAGAGGTGAGCATGGAGGGAATTATGGTGTTGAATGCTGAACTGTAGTTCACAAACAGAATTTTTACATAATTCCCTTTTCTTTAGTCCAGGTGGCTCATTGTTGTGTGTAGAAGATTTGTGATGGTGTCCTCAGTAGAACAGTTCTTGCAGTGCACAAACTGTAGAGGGTCCAATGTGTCTGGTAGTGTCATAGTGATAAAGTCTCTGACCAGTCTTTCAAAGCACTTAATCACTACTGAGGTCAGGGCTACAAAGCGGTAGTTATTGAGGCAGGCGGGCTGGGGTTTCTTCTGGACAGGTAAAATGGTGGACTGTTTGAAGCATGAGGGGGACAACAGACTGTTCCAGTGAGAGGTTGAATATCTCCGATGCTAGCTGGTCAGCGCAGACTTTCAGAACCCAACCTATGATGCCATCTGGTCCTGCTGCCTTACTGGTATTCACTTTACTAAATGCCCTTCTCAAGTCATGCTCGGAGATGGTGAACGTGTTTACCTCTCCCGCTCTCTCGGCGTGCATGCTGTTTGTGTCGCTATCTACAGCCTGGAAGTGAGCGTAAAAGATGTTTAGCTCGTCTGCCAGAGAAGCGTCTGCATTCCCTATTCTAGAACATGGTGTTCTATAGTCTGTGATGTTTCTTACTCCCTGTCCCTGTGACTTTAGTTTCCTCCCGTAGCACCACTTTGCTTCCTTCACCGCTCTGCGCACACTGTAAGATGCAGCCTTGTACCCGTTCATGTCCCTGGTGTCGAGCCCCGTGTTGTAGGCAGCGGAGTGGGAGCATCGCAGATGGTTTTATTCACCCATGGCTTTTGTTTGGGAAATGTCCTGATGGTGGTTTTCTGTAACGTATCATCCGCTAGTTTCCCGATGAATCCCACAACCTCTTCCTGAACATGTACTAGTCTGCGTCATCTAAAGAGTCCTGCAGAGCAGTCACCGATTAGTCAGTTCAGCTTTTGTCCTTTGTTTTGTTATTTTGTGTTCATTTGTGTTGTTTCCTGGAGCACTTTAGTCCTGGAGGAAAGTTGTTTCATCTACTGTACTGTCTTTACTGTACCGTCTACTAAAAATAACGAATTACATTACATAAGCCTTTTACTGTCATTTAGTATTTTTTTCTGTGTACTTCTACTTTTTAAAATTTGTATCTAAACCCTTGTCATTTTACTTTTTAACTTAAGTATGTTTTGTTTTAAGTATTGTACTCAACTACGTTTTAAATTCTATCTGTACTGAGTAAAAAAACAACAACAAAAAAAATTCGCCCCAGAAACTACTGCGCTGAATAATTTATGGTCAGAGAACTTCTTCTTCTACTACTTTCGACTTCTCCCATTAGGGGGCGCCACCACAGATCATCTGTCTCCAAACCCCCCTGTCCTCTACATCTGCCTCTTTCAAACCAACTACCTGCATGTCTTCCCTCACCACATCCATAAACTTCCTCCTTGGCGTTCCTCTTTCCTCCTTCCTGGTGTCTCAGCATTCTCCTACTGATATACCCCATGTTCCTCCTCTGCACATGTCCAAACCATTTCAATCTCATCTCCCTCACCTTGTCTCCAAAACATCCTACATGCACTATCCCTCTTATCAACTAATTTCTAATCATGTCCATCGTTGTCACTCCCAATGAACATCTCAACATCTTCAGCGCTGCTACCTCCAGCTCCACCTACTGTCTTTTACTCAGTGCCACTGTCTCTAAACCATACAACATCTCAGGTCTCACCACAGTCCTATAAACTTTCCCTTTCACTCTCACAAATACTCTTCTATCACAAATCACCCCTGCTATAATTTTTTTCCACCCACTTCACCCTGCCGGCACTCTTTTCTTAACTTTTTTAACTCTATCATCCGCAACAACATAGTCCAGGGAGACTTCTGTCAGACCTCGTCCGTCAACCTGTCCATCACCACTGCAAAGAGGAAAGGGCTCAAAGCAGATCCTTGATGCAGTCCAACCTTCACCTTGAACCAGTATGTTGTATCTACTGCACACTTCATTGCTGTCACACTGTCCTTATACATGTCCTGCACCACTATGTTCTCTGACACACCAGACTTCCTCATACAACACCACAACTCCTCTTTCCACCCTGTCATACGCTTTCCCTAAATCCACAAACACACAAGTAAACCTACTGTAGACTGAATATACAGTACTGTGCAAAGAGAACTATAACAACTACAACCAATGCAGTGCAAAAAAACAGCATGTAAACAGTGTAATATGATTGAGTACAAATAACAATAAATAAGTGAGTGGTGGAATAGATTGAGATGAGTAATGAGTGTGTGTTAAGTTCAGGTTGTATAGTTACATAACACACAGTTGAGTGTGTGTGTGTGTGTGTGTGTGTGTGTGTGTGTGTGTGTGTGTGAGTTCCAGTTCAGTTCTGTGTATTGAGGAGCCTGATGGCTTGATACACAGTCTGGATGTGACGGCCCGAATGCTTTGGAACCGCATTCCTGATGGCAGGAGGGTGAAGGGTGTGCAAGATAGAGGGGAGAGAGACTCTGATGATCTTCTCAGCTGTCCTCACTATGCTCTGTAGGGTCTTGCAATCCAAGATGATGCAGTGCCCAAACCAGGCAGTGATGCAGCTGCTCAGGATGCTCTCAATGGTCCCTCTGTAGAACATGGTCAGGATGGGGGAGGGAGATGAGCTTTCCTCAGCCTTCTTAGGAAGTTAAGATGTTGCTGGGCTTTTTTGGTGATGGAGCTGGTGTTGAGTGACCAGGTGAAGTTCTCTGCCAGATGAACACCAAGGAATTTGGTGCTCTTGAGGATCTCCACTGAGGATCCATGATCAGTGAAGAATGGCCGCTCTGTGCTCTCCTAAAGTGCACAACCATCTCTTTAGTTTTGTCAATGCTCAGAAAGTTGTTGGCGCCACACCAGGCTGTTAACTGGTGCACCTCCTCTCTGTATGCTGACTCATCATTCTTGCTGGTGCTAGAGATGCTGTTCCCGATCTGGACTGACTGAGGTCTCCCAGTCAGGAAGTCCAGGATCCAGTTGCAAATGGAGGTGTTCAGGCCCAGACGGCTCAACTTCCCAATCAGGTGCTGAGGGATGATTGTGTTGAATGCTGAGCTGACGTCAATAAACAGCATTCGTACATACGTTGTCCAGGTGGGTGAGGGCCAAATGGTTGTGGAGATGGCATCGTCCGTGAAGTGTAGTGATGGTCTTGGAGATGGTCACTTTATCAAGGCACTTGCTGATGTAGATGGACACCAATGATGTGAACTCTGGTTGCAGCCTCCCTAAACATATCCCAGTCAGTGCACTCAAAACAGTCCTGAAGAGCAGAGGTGGCTTCAGCTGGCCAGGTTTTTACCTGTTTCAAAACCGGTTTAGAGCGTCTGATGAGCGGTCTGTATGCTGGAATTAGCTTAACAGAGCTGTGGTTTGAGTAGCCGAGATGGGGGCGGGGCTCCGCATAATGTTTGTGTAAACAAGATCCAGCAAGTTTGCTTCTCTCGTAACAAAGTCCATGGATGGAGTTTAGGGAGCACAGAGCTGAGATTTGCATGTTTAAAATCTCCGGTGATAATAAACAATCCGTCAGGGTGAGCCTTCTGCAGGTTGCTAAAAGCGCCGTAGAGTTCACACAGTTCCTCCTTAGCATTAGCGCTGGGAGGAATGTACACTCAGAAAATGAAAACAGTGGTGAATTCCCGAGGTAAATAAAACGGTCTGCATCTTACAGTCACAAACTCCACTAGCGATGAGCAGTAGCGCGAGACAAACACAGAGTTCTTACACCATTCCTTGTTGATATAAACACACACGCCTCCACTGCGAGTCACCGCACAGAGCTGCATGTATTGTAAAAAGTTGGGCTAAATACGGTAAAAGCACCATTTTTGATCCGGAGAGGACGCTGCGAGCTCTTGCCGCAGCAAGAATGCCTTTTCCTTGGCATTCACCACATCCCTCTTTACCTGCTGCTGCATCTCCTTGTTCTCCTGCCTACTTTTCTCATCACTCTGTTGATCCCAATTCTGGTTCTCCAACCTCTTTCTCCTTCTGCACGTCCTCATTCCACCACCAGTCCTTTCTATTTCCAGAAGTCACCCAAAGTGTCTTTCTATCTGTCTCCCTCATCACTTCTGCAGTAGTTCCCCAATCATCCAGCACCTCTTCACCACCACCGAGCTCCTGTCTGACCTCTTCCCTGATCCTCACACTACAGTCTTCCTCCTTCAGTTTCCACCATCTTATTCTTCTTTCAGTCCTCACTCTCCTCCTCTTCTTCTTCACCTCTAAAACCATCCTACAGACCACCATCCGATGATGTCTAGCTACACTGTCCCCCACCAACATCTTACAGTCTCCAATCTCCTTCAGGTTGCATAGAACATAATCCACCTGTGTGCACCTTCCTCAACTCTTATACATCACCCTGTGATCCTCCTTCTTCTTAAAATACGTGTTCACCACTGCAATTTCCATCCTTTTAGCAAAATCTACCACCATCTGCCCTTCCACATTCCTCTCCTTAAAACCATACCTACCATCACCTCCTCATCACCTCTGTTTCCTTCACCTACATGCCCATTAAAGTCTGCACCAATCACTAATCTTTCATTCCTACATTCACCTTCTACCACTTCATCTCACTCACTCCAGAATCTTTCCTTCTCCACCATCTCACAATCCACTTGTGGAGCATAAACACTGATGACATTTATCATCACGCCTTCATCTTCCAGCTTCACGATCATCACCCTATCAGAAACTCTCTTCACCTCCACTACACTCTTACTGTACTCTTCCTTCAGAATCCCCCTACACCATTTCTCTTTCCATCCACACCATGATAGAACAGTTTAAACACCTCCAATGTTCCTGCTCTTACTCCCTTTCCACACAACATCTCTACCTTTATCCTCTCCATCATATCAGCTCCCTCTCTCCCTTTACCAGTCATAGTACCAACATTTAAAGTACCAACCTGAATCTCCACTTCTCCTCCACTCTCCTCCACTTCTCCTTTCCCTGTAGACGTAGCCCAATTTACACCCGTACCCTGTTGTTAACGATACCTCTGGTGGTCGTTGGTAACCTGGGCCTCGACCGATTCGCTATGAAATCTATTTTGAGCTTTAATTATTAAGCAGCTATATTATGCACTATAAGCTGTGTTTGCCCAAGCGACTGTCTCTGCACTGTCTTATGAAATAAATGAAAAGTGTAATATTTGAGTATTTCTGCTGATGTTGCATTAGACTTGAGCATTACAGTATAACCAATCACACACTTTTATTGAAAATGCAGTGTCCAAGCATCACTTGTCGCTGTGGAAAATGCTGGAGATGTTCAATGTGTGCATTTACTGTCCGAATTCAAGACTTTTTGCTGCAAATGTGCATTCCAGAGAACTCCACGCCTCGACGTAACTAGAAGCTATGCGCTAACCTGATGTTCTGTTCTACATTGTTGATAGTTTTTATACTTCAGCTGTGAAAGAAACATGTTTAAGAGCTCAACACAACAGCAGAAGCCACTTTAGTTTTTGATTGTGAAAATATTATTCAGCTTGTTTTGTTTTTTATGTCAGAAATCCTTGTGATATATTCAGTTTGTGCTGCTCTGACTTTAATACAATAGTGTTTAAATATTAGTTTTTGTTTAAGTCAGTTTTGTGTTTGTGTAGATCATAACACATAAAAGGGCATTAATAAGAACATTAAAGTTACTTTTAACAGTAACGCATTACTTTTTGGTGTAAATAATTAACAAAGTAACTAAGTTACTTTTTGAATGAAGTAACGAATAACTGCAACTAGTTACTATTTTTAAGTAACGAGCAAAACACTGTGTATATATATATATAAAATCACTTTTACTTAAGTACAATATCTTATTACTCTTTCCAACACTACATACACAAAGGTGACTTAACCTGATCGTCCAGTAGGTGTCGCTGTGAGGGTCCAGGTCGCGTTGTGTTACAGGAATAGAAGAAGGCGTGCGGCAGTGTTGCTGATTGATGATCTGATCTCGGACTCTACTAATCATCTTTCCATTCCAATATTTCTGACAGGGTTTTACCTCCACACTTCCATCTGATCCTCTGGAGCTGAATTTGAGGAGCTTCACTGCGTTCTGCTGGAAACATCAAGGTAATTTCAACTCGCTAACAGTGGCTCAATCCTAAACGGGTTTCTGCTCCCTACACTAGTGCACTACAGAGTCTACACTAGCGCCGTTTACTACACACTCCGTAGTGCACTACAGAGTCTACACTAGCGCCGTTTACTACACACTCCGTAGTGCACTACAGAGTCTACACTAGCGCCGTTTACTACACACTCCGTAGTGCACTACAGAGTCTACACTAGCGCCGTTTACTACACACTCCGTAGTGCACTACAGAGTCTACACTAGCGCCGTTTACTACACACTCCGTAGTGCACTACAGAGTCTACACTAGCGCCGTTTACTACACACTCCGTAGTGCACTACAGAGTCTACACTAGCGCCGTTTACTACACACTCCGTAGTGCACTACAGAGTCTACACTAGCGCCGTTTACTACACACTCCGTAGTGCACTACAGAGTCTACACTAGCGCCGTTTACTACACACTCCGTAGTGCACTACAGAGTCTACACTAGCGCCGTTTACTACACACTCCGTAGTGCACTACAGAGTCTACACTAGCGCCGTTTACTACACACTCCGTAGTGCACTACAGAGTCTACACTAGCGCCGTTTACTACACACTCCGTAGTGCACTACAGAGTCTACACTAGCGCCGTTTACTACACACTCCGTAGTGCACTACAGAGTCTACACTAGCGCCGTTTACTACACACTCCGTAGTGCACTACAGAGTCTACACTAGCGCCGTTTACTACACACTCCGTAGTGCACTACAGAGTCTACACTAGCGCCGTTTACTACACACTCCGTAGTGCACTACAGAGTCCACACTAGCGCCGTTTACTACACACTCCGTAGTGCACTACAGAGTCCACACTAGCGCCGTTTACTACACACTCCGTAGTGCACTACAGAGTCCACACTAGCGCCGTTTACTACACACTCCGTAGTGCACTACAGAGTCCACACTAGCGCCGTTTACTACACACTCCGTAGTGCACTACAGAGTCCACACTAGCGCCGTTTACTACACACTCCGTAGTGCACTACAGAGTCCACACTAGCGCCGTTTACTACACACTCCGTAGTGCACTACAGAGTCCACACTAGCGCCGTTTACTACACACTCCGTAGTGCACTACAGAGTCCACACTAGCGCCGTTTAGTAGTGCACTACAGAGTCTGCACTAGCGCCGTTTACTACACACTCCGTAGTGCACGACAGAGTCTACACTTGCGCCGTTTACTACACACTCCGTAGTGCACGACAGAGTCTACACTTGCGCCGTTTACTACACACTCCGTAGTGCACGACAGAGTCTACACTAGCGCCGTTTACTACACACTCCGTAGTGCACTACAGAGTCTACACTAGCGCCGTTTACTACACACTCCGTAGTGCACTACAGAGTCTACACTAGGGCCGTTTACCACACACTCCGTAGTGCACTACAGAGTCTACACTAGCGCTGTTTACTACACACTCCGTAGTGCACGACAGAGTCTACACTTGCGCCGTTTACTACACACTCCGTAGTGCACTACAGAGTCTACACTAGGGCCGTTTACCACACACTCCGTAGTGCATTACAGAGTCTACACTAGCGCTGTTTACTACACACTCCGTAGTGCACTATATACACAATCAGGTCTGATTTGGGACTCAGCCCTGGTGAAAGTTTGTGTGTGTATGGATCATAATTGATTGTGTTTAATTAATGCTGATTGTAATTATCTTTTATTTCTTCTACATTTTGCACTACCCTGTGGATTAGAAACATCTGCTGCTGTTCTGTAGAGTTTCTAATGATTCTAGAGATAAATAAGTTGATCTCACTAACGTGGGCTATTTGGGGGTTTCCGTTCGGTTTAACAGCAGGTTTGTTCAATATTAATACATGATGGATGGAAACACAGAAGTGTTGAGTGTATATGTGGTGTGCTGATGTTCCTAAAATGGTTCCTAGGTCAGAATGCTGATCTCCTGCTCTCCAAACATTTACACAAGTATCCGTGAAAAAGATGTGGTGTGTACAGATTGTAGCTCTCACGAATAGATGTTGTTTCTTTCAAAATATTTCAGGTATTTACTTTATGGAAAGGTATTGTGTTTAATAAAATTAAAAAGGAGGTGAACAGTGTGTATTTTTAAAGCTGTTGTGTGACTTGTTAAACCGCAGGGAGATGCTGCACGCAGAAGAAAAAGCGTGCTACGAATATCTCATCTAAAAAGGTCTTCTAAAGTTTTTTTGAACATCTGATTGGAATGCGCTTGTAGTATGTTTGTCCCTTTTTTTATTAGTTGTTAATTTACAGGTTTCTGTCCTGTGTAATGATATTGGGTTAATAAATGATATCAAGGACAAAAAACTCACTCATTAAGCATCTACCGTATTTTTCTGACTTTAGGTCGCTACTTTTTTCCTGCGCTTTGAACCCCGCAATCTGGTTAAAAACTCCTCTGCATCTCTCCTAAACATCTTCATGCTTCTACTGGTATGTCTTCGGGTACAACCGACTTTCCACTCTTCATTATCTTAACATCATTATCTCCTTGTACTCCTGCCTACTTTTCTCATCACCCTGTCCACTTCTGTTTTGTTAACCTCTTTACCCTTCTGTTCTCCTGCACTTCCTCATTCCACCACGTCTCTTTGTCTTTCTTTCTATTTCCAGATGTCACACCAAATACTTTTCTAACTGTCTCCCTCATCACTTCTGCAGTAGTTCCACAATCATCCAGCACCTCTTCACCACCACTGAGCCTCTCTCTGACCTCTTCCCTGAACCTCACACTACACTCTTCCTCCTTCAGTTTCCACCATCTTATTTTTCTTTCAGTCCTCACTCTCCACCTCTTCTTCTTCACCTCCAAAACCATCCTACAGACCACCATCTGATGCTGTCTAGCTACACTGTCCCCCACCAACACCTTACAGTCTCCAATCTCCTTCAGGTTGCATCTCCTACATAGAACATAGTCCACCTGTGTGCACCTTCCTCCACTCTTATACGTCACCCTGTGATCCTCCTTCTTCTTAAAATACGTGTTCACCACTGCCATTTCCATCCTTTTAACAAAATCCACCACCATCTGCCCTTCCACGTTTCTCTCCTTTAGGCCATACCTACCATCACCTCCTCATCACCTCTGTTCCCTTTACCTACATGCCCATTAAAGTCTGCACCAATCACCAACCGTTTATTTCTAGGTACACTACCTACCACTTCATCTAATTCACTCCAGAATCTTTCCTTCTCAAATCAAGAGGCTTTTATTGTCATTTCTACTATACACAGTGGTACACAGTACACAGTAAAAACGAGGCAACGTTTCTCCGGAACCCTGGTGCTACACTAAACAACTACATAAAGTGCATTGAGTGCAACCTAGTGCAAACAGTGCAGACAAAAAAACAGTACAGACAGACAACGCAAGACAAAAAAAACAAATATAGCGCCGACCAGTAGACCTAAAAACTACACCCGGGAGTGAGTATACAAGAACAATGTAGTGCAAAAAGCAGCAGCAGTCAAGAGGTGCAAAAGACAGCATGTAAACAGTATAATAAAGTAAAAGGTGCAAAAAAACAACAGTAAGAGAGTGGTACGGTCAAGTATAAATAATAAATAAATAAATAAATAAATGGTGGTGGAATGGATTGAGATGAGTAATGAGTGTGTGTTTAGTGTTTAGTCCAGGTTGTACAGTTCGGTAATAACCCACATTTGAGTGAGTGTGTGTGTGTGAGTGAGTGTGTGTGAGTTCCGTTTCAGTTCTGTGTGTTGAAAAGCCTAATGGCTTGCGGGAAAAAGCTGTTGCACAGTCTTGATGTGGCGGCCCCAATGCTTCGGAACCGTTCCCTGATGGCAGGAGAGTGAAGAGTGTGTGTGTGTGGTCATCCACAATGCTGTTTGCTTTGCGGATGCAGCGTGTGGTGTAAATGTCTATAATAGAGGGGAGAGAGACTCCGATAATCTTTTCAGCTGTCCTCACTATCCTCTGTAGGGTCTTGCGATCTGAGACGGTGCAGTTCCCAAACCAGGCAGTAATGCAGCTGCTCAGGATGCTCTCAGTGGTCCCTCTGCAGTGGTCCTCAGCCTTCTCAAAAAGTACAGATGCTGCTGGGCTTTCTTCGTGATGGAGCTGGTGTTAAGTGACCAGGTGAGGTTGTCTGCCATATGAACACCAAGGAATTTGGTGCTCTTGACGCTCTCCACTGCGGATCAATCAATTATCGGTGGAGATTGCTCGCTCTGTGCTCTCCTGAAGTCCACAACCATTTCTTTGGTTTTGTCAACGTTTAGAGACAGGTTGTTTGCTTGTTTGTGTTGAATGCTGAGCTGAAGTCAATAAACAGCATTCGTACATATAGGTCCTTGTTGTCTAGGTGGGTGAGGGCCAGATGGAGGGTTGTGGAGATGGCATCGTCCATAGAACGGTTCAGACGATACGCAAACTGCATGGGGTCCAGGGAGGGTGGAAGCTGGGTCTTAATGTGCCTCATGACGAGCCTCTCGAAGCACTTCATCAGACAAGAACAATGGTCGTTGTCTTGAGGCACGTGGGAACAACGTTGCTGCTTAGGGAGATGTTGAAGAGATCAGTGAAGACATCTGCTAGCTGTTCTGCACATTCCCTGAGCACTCTGCCAGGAATGTTGTCATGTCCAGCAGACTTCCGTGGGTTAACTCTGCTTAGAGTTTTCCTCACTTCAGCTGTGGTTAGACAGAGCATCTGGTCAGTGGGAGGAGGGGTGGTCTTCCTCGCCTTCATGTTGTTCTGTACCTCAAACCGGGCGTAGAAGTCGTTCAGCGCATCTGGGAGGGAGGCATCATGGCCACAAGCAGGTGATGTTGTCTTGTAGTTAGTGATCGCCTGGATGCCCTGATACATGCGCCGGGTGTCTCTGCTGTCCTGGAAGTGGTTGTGAATTTTCTTCGCGTATGCAAAACTCGCCTCTCTGATGGCACTTGCTGATGTAGCTGGTCAATGATGATGTATACTCCTCCAAGTTGATGGAATCGCCATTGGATGCAGCCTCTCTAAATGTCCAAGTTAGTGCACTCAAAACAGTACTGAAGCGCAGAAGTAGCTTCTTCTGGCACGGTTTTCACCTCTTTTAGAACCGGTTTAAAGCGTCTGATGAGCAGTCTGTATGCTGGAATAAGCATAACAAAGCAGTGGTCTGAGTATCCGAGATGGGGGCGGGGCTCCACACAATATGCGCCGGGGATGTTCGGGTAAACAAGATCCAGCGTGTTCGCTCCTCTCGTTGCAAGGTGAGCATCCTGCAGGTCGCTAATAGCGCTGTAGAGTTCACTCAGTGCCTCCTTAGCATTAGCGCTGGGGGGGAATGTACACGCCGACAATGTAAACAGTGTGGAATTCCCGTGGTAAATAAAATGGGTTATATCTAACAGTCACAAACTCCACTAGCGATAAGCAGTAGCGTGAAACAAGCACAGAGTTCTTACACCATTCAGCGTTGATATAAACACACACGCCACCACCGCGAGTCTTGACGCGGCCGGCTAGGATTAGTATTCAACCTAGCACGGACACCCGCCGGCTTGCCGCACTTCTGCGTCCTCGAGCAGCGCTTTCGACATGCCCTCTACTGGCCACCGGCATCAGGTGACACCGAGGGCTGGGGGCCTGGTCTTTGTGGCAGAGGTCGCAGCAAGCCTAAGTCACGAAGTTTATTGATAATATAATCATGCAGATTATTGGTTGCATGATTAGATTAGATTAGATTCAACTTTATTGTCATTACACATATACAAGTACAAGGCAACGAAATGCAGTATGATGCCTGTACCATAGCAGTGTCTGGTGGTCGTACACATGAACACAGCTGACTCTGGTGTCCATGTATTTTGAAAGGTAGAGCTAAATATGGAGAAAGCACCATTTTTGGATACGGAGAGGCCGCTGTAAGCTACTGCCGCCCGCCATCTCCTCCTCCATCTCACAGCCGACTTGTGAAGCATAAACACTGATGACATTTATCACCATCCCTTCAACTTCCAGCTTTACGTTTATCAGAAACTCTTCACCTCCACTACACTCTTACTGTACTCTTCCTTGAGAATCCCCCCACACCATTTCTCTTTCCATTCACACCATGATAGAAGAGTTTAAACACCTCCAATGTTCCTGCTCTTACTCCCTTTCCACTTGGTGTCCTGAACACACAACATATCTACCTTTCTCCTCTCCATCGTATCAGCTCCCTCTCTCCCTTTACCAGTCATAGTACCAACATTTAAAGTACCAACCCGAACCTCCTGTTCTGTAGATGTCTCTGTAGATGTCTTCCTCCTCTCCTTCTCCTCCTTCAGCCAACAGTAGCCCAATTTCCACTGGTACCCTGTTGGTTAACGATACCTGTGGCGGTCGTTGGTAACGCGGGCCTCGACCGATCCGGTATGAAATTCTGAATCGTCACCCGCATATTTAATTTGGCACATGTTTTACGCTGGATGTCCTTCCTAACGCAACCCTCCCCATTAATCCAGGCTTGGGACCGACACTAAAAGTGCACTGGCTTGTGCCTACCTAATGGCTGGGATTATATATATATAATTCATATCCTGGCCCGGCCCCTCTGTCAAATTTTAGAACCCATTGTGGCCCGTGAGTCAAAAAGTTTGCACATCCCTGGCAATGTTCTAGGCAATGCGTTATGTTGGTGTTCAACATGGAAATGAGAAGAAAACTTACCGTGATCTCCCTGTCGTGAAGATGAGCGAAAACGTTAGACGTGTTCCCGTGTTTGGCTGCCACTTTCCGTGTGTGTATGTGATGGTGTATGTATGAGGACAGAGTGACCGCAGTGAAGTGTGCAGTAGGAATGACATACTGGCTCAAGGTGGAGGTTGTACTGCATCAAGGATTGGCTCTGAGTCCTTTGCCTTTCCCTTTTCCTCCTTCCTGGTGGCTCCATCCTCAGAATTCTCCTACCGCTATACACCATGTCCCTCCTCTGCACATGTCCAAACCATCTCAACCCCACCTCACATACCTTGTCTCCAAAACATCCTGCATGCGCTGTCCCTCTGATAAACTCATTTCTAATCCTGTCCATCCTCGTCACTCCCAACGAAAACCACAACAGCTTCAGGAGCTCTCTACCTCCCGTCTTTTACTCAATGCCATTGTCTCTAAACCATACAACATCTCGGGTCTCACCACAGTCCTATAAACTTTCCCTTTCACTCTCACAGATACTCTTCTATCACAAATCACTCCTGCTATCACTCTACTCCACCCACTCTACCCTGCCTGCACTCTTTTCTTCACTTCTTTAACACACTCTCCATTACTTTGCACTGTTGACCCCAGGTCCCCGAACTCCTCCACCTTCTCCATCTCTTCTCCCTGCAACTGCACCCCTCCACTGCCCTCCCTCTCATTCACACACATGTCCTCTGTCTTACTTCTACTGACTTTCATTCCTCTTCTCTCCAGCGCATACCTCCACCTCTCTAGGATCTTCTCCACCTGCTCCCTACTCTCACCACAAATCACAATATCATCCACAAACATCATAGGATTATTAAGGAGGAAGTGAGAGCAACGATTAAGAGGATGAAGATTGGAAAGTTGGTATGAGGACAGTGTGACAGCAGTGACGTGTGCAGTAGGTACGAAAGACTGGTTAAAGGTGGAGGTTGGACTGCATCAAGGATTGGCTCTGAGCCCTTTTCTGTTTGCGGATGATACTGTGATTTGTGGTGAGGGTAGGGAGCAGGTAGAGAGGAGCCTGGAGAGGTGTAGGTACGTTTTGGAGAGAAGGGAAATGAAAGTCAGTAGGAATTAGACAGAGTACATGTGTGTGAATGAGAGGGAGGGCAGTGGACTGGTGTGGTTGCCGGGAGAAGAGGTGGAGAAGGGGGAGGAGTTAAGAGTAAAAGACAAGAGTAGTAGAGGATAGAGGTAAGTTTGAGGATAGAGCCACCAGGGGTGTGTGGGGTTGTCCACAATACTGTTGCCTTTGCGGATGCAGCATGTGGTGTAAATGTCAATGATGGAGGGAAGAGAGAGAGAGATTGATGAGGGGTGATGGGCTTTCCTCAGCCTTTTTAGGAAGTAGAGACGCTGCTGGGCTTTCTTTCTAATAGAGCTGGTGTGAAGTGACCAGGTAAAGCTCTCTGTCAGATGAACGGCAAGGAATTGGTGTGCCGGCAAGGAATAGCAGTGGGCTGAGCACACAGCCCTGAGGGGCTCCAATGCTCAGTTTGGTGGTGCTGGAGATGCTGTTCCCAATCTGGACTGACTGATCAGTCAGGAAGTCCAGGATCCAGTTGCGGAGGGAGATGTTGAGGCCCAGTAGGGGCCTGAACATATAGGTGCTGAGGGATGATTGTGTTGAATGCTGAACTGGTTTGTCTAAACAGCATCCATACATATGTGTCCTGGTGGGTGAGGGCCTGATGAAGGGTCTTGGTGATGCCATCGTCCATAGAACTGTACGACAATACGCAAACCTAATGGGGTCAATTAAGGGTGAAAGCTGGGACTTAATGTGGGCATCATGAAGTGCATAGGAGCAACAGCGCTGCTCAGGGAGATGTTAGTGAAAACATCCGCTCGCTCTTTTGCACAATCCCTGAGCACTCTGCCCGGAATTTTGTTTAATTCAGCAGGCTTCTGTGGGTTAACTTTGCATAGAATTTTCCTCACTTCAACCCTGGTTAGACAGAGCACCTGGTTGTTGGGAGGAGGGGTGGTCTTTGTTGCCGCCACATTGTTCTGCACCTCAAACTGGGCGTAATTCAGTGTCTCTGGAAAGAAGGTAAAGTTGTCTTGTAGTTTGTGATCTCCTGGATGCCCTGCCACATGCAATGGATGTCTCTGCTGTTCTGGAAGTGGCAGTGAATTTTCTTGGCGTGTGTGCGCTTCACCCCTCTGATGGCTCTGAACCGTTTGGCCCTTGCTGTTCTTAAGACTATTTTAAAGTCTCTAGACTTTATCAGTGCACACACCACTGCGGTCATACACAGTTTCTGGTGGTATGTACACTCCAAAAAGTAAAGCAGTGGTAAATTCCTGGGGTAAATAAAATACCCTGCATCTTATATGTACATCATATCTACATCTTATATCTACATTTGTAGATATAAAAGGAAATATACAGTGTTGCTAAAGCAAGGAATACTCACATGTACTTTCTTACATATGATCTGCTTTTCAAACATTGAGTTTGTTGTGTAGCTTAGCATAGAAAATGGTTTATTAAAACATAATGATCCATTGTCTGTTTTCCTTCTTTCTGATCCAGATAGAAGTGGTGTCCAGTCTTCTACTGCTATCCTGCTACCTACAGAACATCAATTTATCCCTGCAAGAACATCACTTTATAAAACTAGGATGATCTCTGGTGCAATTAAATTTGGGGATCTGAAATCCACAGAGATCTGTAGTAGTAATCAAAGCTCATCTGGCACTTTCCACTGTAGCCTCCTTTACAGACAAGTGCAAAATAAAATTTACCAGTGCCCAGACTGTGGCAAGATCTTCAGTCAAAAAAATACATTTAAGGAACATCAGCAAATTCACAATGGAGAGAAGCTATACAGCTGTTCGCACTGTGGGAAGCGCTTCAATCAGAAGGGTACTCTCAAGAAACACCAGTGTGTTCACTCAGCAAAGAAGCCGTATCACTGCTTAAACTGTGGAAAAGGTTTTTGTCAGAAGAGCACTCTGAAGGAACACCAGCGCATCCACACAGGAGAGAAGCCGTATCATTGTTTAGACTGTGGGAAGAGTTTTAGTCAAAGCGGGAATCTGAAGAAACACCAGCGGATTCACTCGGGTGAAAAGCCGTATCAGTGCTCTCAGTGCGGCAAGAATTTTGTGAGTCAGAGCGATCTCCAGCGGCATCAGCGCACTCACTCAGGGGAGAAGCTGTACCAGTGTACACAGTGTGAGAAGAGTTTTATTGAGCGCAGCAATCTTGTAAAGCACCAGCGGGTTCACACTGGAGAAAAGCCATATCGGTGCTCGGACTGCGGGAAGAGTTTTACCCAGAAGTGCAACCTCCAGAAACACCTGCGCACTCACACTGGAGATAAACCATTTCACTGCTTAGAGTGTGGGAAGAGTTTTACTCAAGGAACCGACCTCCAAATACACCAACGTGTCCACACGGGGGAGAAACCGTACCACTGTACACTCTGTGGGAAGAACTTTACCAACCAGAGTAATCTTCTTCGACATCAGCGCATTCACACGGGCGAGAAACCGTATCAGTGCTCAGAGTGTGAGAAGAGTTTTATAGAGAGAAGTATTCTTATACAACACCTACGGACTCATACAGGAGAGAAACCGTATCAGTGTTTGTACTGCGGGATGAGTTTTACACAAAGGGGTAACCTTAGAAAACATATTCACGTTCATACCGGAAATAAACCATATAAGTGTTTAGAGTGCGGGAAGAGTTTCATCCAGGAAGCCGATCTTCAAGTGCACCAACACGTTCACACTGGGCAGAAACCATATTACTGTTCAGCATGCGGGAAGAGCTTTACTAGACATAGTAGTTTCCAGCGACATCAGAGGATCCACACTGGGGAGCAACCATATCAGTTTTCAAATTGTGGTATGAGTAAGCTTATGAAACACCAGAGGACTCACACAGTGGAGGGTTTTAGTAGATATAGGAACGTGCAGGAACACGATCCCCTTTACACAGAGATCCAGGACATTCATCAAATTTTTTTTGATAAAAGTGTGGGGAATAAATAGATCACTTCACCCTTTTTTCAGATTTCAAATCAACATAAAGGGCAAGCATATATTATATTATGCATTAGAGCTTGATGTCAGTGTGGTGTCTAGGCAGGTACGACCAAAGAGCAACCCAACCCAATCTCGTCCACCACCGGTGTCTATACACATTGGTAGAAACGAGTTATATTTTTAAAAATTTCAAGTTTATCCCCAATAAGTGAGCCAGTGGCAACTTTGGCTAAGAAAAATTTAGAGATGTCATGTGGAAGATACCTTGGACAGATTCAAAAGGGAACCCATGCTCATATGGGTAGCACCGAATGTCCATTCAATACAGTTCTGTCATTGTTGAAGTGTACCGTGTTTAAATGCAAACCTCAACAAACCTGAGTGAGCAAGTAGTTGCGGGGAGACAACAGCATCCAAATATCCCAGTTCACCAAAACACTCCATATCCATGATCCCTCCAGATCTGCTCCTTCACCTCAGAAACACCTACTGACTAAAGACTCAACTAAATAAATGTCTTTAGCCTTGACTTGAACACTGAGACTGTGTCTGAGTCCTGAACACTGATTGGAAGGTTGTTCCATAACTGTGGCGTTTATAGGAGAAACATCTGCCCCCTGCTGGAGTCTTCATTATTTGAGGTACCAACAAATAGCCTGCACCTTTTGATCTAAGAAGGCATAGAGAATCATATTGGTACTCAGGTACTGCGGTGTGAGGGCGTTAAGTGCTTTATACGTCAGTAGTAGTATTTTCGGATCATTGATATTTACATTTGGGGCATTTAGCAGACGCGCTTATCCAGAGCGACGTACAAAAGTGCTTTGAGTTTTTAGCAATGAATAAATCTACACTGGTACACAAGATTACAAATGTAATATAAATATAATTATTAAATTCTACAAAGCAAACTTGGAAAGTGCTAATTTAAGTGATCAGGATGAGGTAGGTCTTCAATCGTTGCTTGAAGATAGCCAGGGACTCTGCTGTACGGACATCTAGGGGAAGTTCATTCCACCACCTTGGTGCCAGAACAGAGAAGAGCCAGTGTAAGATGTAATTGGGAGCAGTGTAGACTGATTAAAACAGGGCTGATGTGCTCATATTTCCTGGTTCTGGTAAGGACACTTGCTGCATTCTGGAGTAACTGAAGCTTATTTATGTACTTACTACCCCAATTACAAAAAGGTTTGGGACACTGTGACACAAAGAAAAACAATGCAATGATTTGTGAATCTCATAAATCCATATTCTATTCACAATAATAATAATGCTTAAAATGAGAATACATTTCAAGGAAAAAATTACTTTTTTTTTAATTTGATGGCTGCAACACATCTAAAAAAAAAAAGTTGGACATGGCCATGTTTCCCACTGTGTAACATCACATCGTCTGTCCATATATACATCTGGGAACTGAGGAGATGGTTTGCTGATGTTTTGGGTGAAGAATGCACTCCCATATGTGTCTGATACAGAATTCTAGCTGCTTCTTGCTTCTGGGTGTACTTTGTTGTGTTTTTTTATTTCCTAATGAGCCAAACGTTAAAACATGGTGAAAGGTCAAGACTGCAGGCAGGCAAGTTCAGCACCTAGACTCTTCTACTATGAAGTTCAATTTAATTTGTTTATTTGTATTGCACTTTAAACAATTAACATTGTCTCAAAGCAGCTTTACACAGATAATGTGATAAAGAAGAATTAATTTTTGCCTTAATGTCTTAACGTTTAAAGACTGCACTAAATAAATGTGTTCAGCCTCGACTTGAACACTGATTGGAAGGTTGTTCCATAACTGTGGGGTTTATAAGAGAAACATCTGCCCCCTGCTGGAGTCTTCATTATTTGAGGTACCAACAAATAGCCTGCACCTTTTGATCTAAGTAGGCGTGGAGGATCATCCTGGTACAGAAGTTCACTCAGATACTGCAGCGTGAGAGCGTTAAGTGCTTTATACGTCAGTAGTAGTATTTTATAATCAGTGTGAGATGGAATTGGGAGCAGTGTAGATGATTAAAACAGGGCTGATGTGATCATATTTTCTAGATCTAGTGAGGACTCTTGCTGCTGCATTCTGAACTAACTGAAGCTTGTTTCTGCACTTAAGCAATATTTCTGAGGTAAAAGAAGGAGATCCTGGTAATATTATTCACGTGAGCCTCCAGAGTCTATAATCACACCAAGGTCTTTGACTGCTGTGCACACTAAGACAGAAACACCATCCAGTTATCAAGCATCCACTGTCTAATGTCCTTTACGAGGATGTGGTTCCATGGTGACCAGAGAACAGTTTTTCACTTTGCCGCAGTACATTTTAAATGAGTGCATGTCTTTTTTTTTTGTATGATAGGAATTAAACCTACATTTGTGGATCACATGGCAAACCTTGTTCACAGACAATGGTTTCTGGAGGTGTGAATGATCCCATGCAGTGATGTTTTAAATGAAAACAGTCATCTGACATGAATTTTCACCTTCGTCCCTTGTGCACAGAGATTTCTCTAAATTCTTCAACACATTAGATGATATGTTTGGAAACATTCTTTAATTGTTACACAATTTTCTAGATGTAATTTCTCAGAGATTGGTGAAGCTCTGCCCATCTTTACTTCCGAGAGTCTCTGCCTCTCTAAAATACACTATTTATACCACGATCATCTCACTGACCTGCTGTCAATTAACCTCATTACTTACTTAATGTTCCTCCATATGTTTGATTTTAGTGACATTTACTTGTTCCAGACTTTAGAGACGTGCTGTAGCCATCACATTTAAACTGAGATTTTTTCCTGGAAATTGTACATTTCCTCAGTTTTAACATTTGGTATATATTTGATGTTCTATTGTGAGTAAAAAATTATAAGATTTGTAAATCTTTGAATTCTGTTTTTATTTACATTTTACACAGTGTCCCTACATTTTTGGAATTGTAATAGAACACCAGACAGTAAAGCGTTACGGTAGTCTATTCTAGATAAATAAAAAAAATAAAAAAGCATTAACTAGTTTTCCTGCATCAAGTAACTACCGCTCAGGCCTCTTCACCTTGCATACATCAGTCCCTACATCAGTCCCTGACCTTACTGACCCCCTTGTGCCCGAAAGAGTACAAATCTCCATGAACACACTAAAAATCTAGTGGAATATCTTCCTAGAGGAGTTCTTATAACAGCAAATGGAGACTAAATGTGGAATAGGATGTTGAAAACACATACCAATCCTATGGTCAGGTGTCCAGAAACCATTCTTACAATGATGTATCTTTAGAAAAGATATGATTTAATAATAAAAACATTCTCACCATATGGATATTACAGGAGAAGTGTTATGTTTCATTCAAACTCCCACAAAAAACAGCTGCAAATATATATATATCAATTGCCTGACTACCGGTAAGGATTGTGGAGTGGGTCCAGTGTGTGCGTATAGCTTTGCTGGGCAGAGTGGTTCCACTGGCTATGAAAAGTGGCATATCCAGTGGAGGTGAGCCCTCCTCCTTTCTTTCTTTTAACTCTTTTGTCCTTCTCTAACTTTCCCTTCCAGGAGAAACGTCCTGAACCCTATTTGGGGGTGATTTGGATTTAAACCCCCAATCTTCTGTTAAGCAACCAAGGGTTATGGCATTTGCAGACAAACGTGTCCAGATCGACTTACAATTATTTGATGTACTGTAATTTCCGGTCTATTAAACGCACCCATGTATAAGCCACACCCACTGAATTTGACGAAGATGTTTATTTTGAACATAAATAAGCTGCACCTGTCTATAAGCCGCAGGTTTTTACACTGAAACTAATGAACTTTACACAGGCTTTAATGAAAGACAGTGTCTGTAACACGGCTTGTATCTAAACAGTAGCCGACCAAGAAAGTCATTGTTCACTGTCTTCCTCCTTCCTTTCACAACTATTTCTCTCGGGAGTTTATCTTTTGGCATCGTCATGCGGTTAAAAATCACCATCGGTGAAGCTTTTCTCCCGGTGCCGTGCAGCTCAGAATTCAATTCATTTCATTTTTATTTGTATAGCGCTTTTAACAATGAACATTGTCTCAAAGCAGCTTTACACAGATAATGTGGTGATTAAAAGTACATTTTAGAACACAGGTGAAGTGTGTGTTTTTTCATGCCTGGTTGTTTTCAACATGACAAATGATTCGCATTTCCTGTAGACAGTCCGAGTGAGCGGCAGGTCAAACATCAGAGGAACATCATCCATATTTATTATTTATTATTAATCCAAGATTTATGATTCAGTGGGAAAGCATCTGATTTAATATAAAGAGTTTCATTGGTTCACCTGAACCCGTTCAGCAATTTCATTGGTCTAATGTTATGGGGTTCAGTTTTTTTTGGCTTGAAGTTTGTGAACCCGGAAAAACCCCGGAAAAATCCATAAGTTAGCCGCTTCATTGTTTAAGCCGCGGGGTTAAAAACGTGGTGAAAAAAGTAACGGCTTATAGTTCGGAAAATACGGTGTATATAAGGTTTATAGGCCTTGCTCAAGGACCCAACAGTGACAACGTGGTGGTGCTGGGTTTTAAACTCGCTACCTTCTGATCCAAAGTCTGGTGTCTCCAACACTAATAATAGTTGATGTTTGGCAAGACCATAGAAGAAAAACCACAATCCCTCAAAATCCCCTCTTCAGTACAGAAAGTTTTCTAATACAGTTTATGAAGTTGAAATATTGAATCTTTTTTTTTTCTTTTCTGATGCAGATTTGACTGTTCCACTTTTTTAATACACACCATACACCCCTATACACACGAATATCAAGAGTTTCATCTATGATGGATGAACTAGAATCCGTGGAAAGCTGCGATAGTGAACAAGATCCATCTGATTTTTCACGCTTATTCTCTCAGACGAGTGCAACGAAAGGGTTGGGTTTTGTCGGAAGTGCTCCCTCTTGTGACCATTGTGCTCTCCTACACCCATTTATTTGAATCAAAATTATTTATGCCAGTTAACAATTTTTGCACTGACTGATGATCGAACTAATTAAAATATTGTTATAATAAATCATAAAGATTTGAAAACATGTCATGATTGACACTTTCTGCATCTGCTCCCATTAGCAGTCTCAACTGCGGATCATCCGTCTCCATACCCCCCTGTCCTCTACATCTGCCTCTTTTACACAACTACCTGCATGTCTTCCCTCACCACATCCATAAACCTCCTCCTTTTTCTTCCTCTTTTCCTCCTTCCTGGTAGCTCCATCCTTAGCATTCTTCTACTGATATACCCCATGTCCCTCCTCTGCACATGTCCACACCAATCTCACCTTCTCTTCAAAACGTCCTACATGCACGTCCCTCTAATAAACTCATTTCTAATCCTGTCCATCGTCGTCACTCCCAACGAACATCTCAACATCTTCATCTCTGCTACCTCCAGCTCCACACACATGTACTCTGTCTTACTCCTACTGACTTTCATTCCCCTTCTCTCCAGTGTGTACCTCCACCTCTCCAGGATCTTCTCCACCTGCTCCCTACTCTCAACACAAATCACAATATCATCCACAAACATCATAGTTCACAAAGACACCTGTCTGACCCTGTCCTTCAACCTGTCCATAACCACTGCAAACAGGAAAGGGCTCAGAGCCGATCCTTGATTCAGTCCAACCTCCACCTTGAACCCGTCTGTCATTCCTACTGCACACATCACTGCTGTCACACTGTCCTCATACATGTCCTGCACCACCCTCACATACTTCTCTGACACACCTGGCTTCCTCATACAATACCACAACTCCTCTCTCCACCCTGTCGTACGCTTTCTCTAAATCCACAAACACACAATGCAGCTCCTTCTGACCTTCTCTATACTTCTCCATCAACATTCTCAAAGCAAATAATGCGTCTGTGGTGCTCTTCCTCGGCATGAAACCATACTGCTGCTCACAGATGGTCACCTCTTTTTTCAGCCTGGCTTCCACTACTCTTTCCCATAACTTCATGGTGTGGCTGATCAACTTTATTCCCCTGTATTTACTGCAGGTCTGCACATCTCCTTTATGCTTAAAGATCAGTACCAGCACACTCCTTCTCCATTCCTCAGGCATCTTCTCATCTTCCAACATCCTGTTAAACAATCTGGTTAAAAACTACACTGCATCTCTCCTAAACATCTCCATGCCTCTACCGGTATGTCATCTGGTCCTACCGACTTTCCACTCTTCATCCTCTTAATCACTGCTCTCACTTCCTCCTTACTAATCCTATCTACATCCTGCTTCACATCTCCACACCATCCAACCTTCTGTCTCTCGTTTTCCTCGTTCATCAGCTGCTCAAAATCCTCCCTCCACCTTCTCAACACGCTCTCCTCACTAATGTGTGTCTCGGATGTAGAGTGTAATACATTGATGCTCCAGTAGGTGTCGCTGTGAGCGTCCAGGTCGCGTTGTGTTACAGGAATAGAAGAAGGCGTGCGGCAGTGTTGCTGATTGATGATCTGATCTCGGACTCTACTAATCATCTTTCCATTCCAATATTTCTGACAGGGTTTTACCTCCACACTTCCATCTGATCCTCTGGAGCTGAATTTGAGGAGCTTCACTGCGTTCTGCTGGAAACATCAAGGTAACTTCAACTCGCTAACAGTGGCTCAATCCTAAACGGGTTTCTGCTCCCTACACTAGTGCACTACAGAGTCTACACTAGCGCTGTTTACTACACACTCCGTAGTGCACTAGATACACGATCAGGACTCATTTGGGACTCGGCCCTGGTGAAACAGCACAATGGGCCTCCTGTAAGTGGATTTGTGATTGTTGTCTGGAGCAGAAATGTGATTAAAACACAGACTGGTGCTCCTCAGGGGTAAGAAGTAAGATGTCTAACTCGTGAAATATCCTTCGACTTCTGATCATATGATCTGGTTCATAATGTACTTTTATTCCTGCACTATTCTGAGTTTACATTTATTAATTTTAATATTTACACCATAACGCAGTTCAGAGCTCCAGTCTGATTGGTCAGAAGGTGTTTCATTTCTGCTCCTTCTCTCATTTTAATCTCATTATATATAAACAGAAGCTGTAATTAATTAATTAACTAATTAAGGCGAGGAAGTTTAAACTGAACTTTACACCAAAATGTGAACCTGGAATGACATTTCAGACACTTCCGGGAAGCCACGCCCAATCCCTCAAGCTCCGCCCACAACCCTTTCACTTTCTCTCATGGTAGAATCTTCTGAGACACACCACATATCACACACATGCACTTTCCTTTAGTTTCTATAGTAAAAGCCTGAAACACAGTAATGTGCGAGTGAACGAGTGGATGAAAGTTGTGTGGAGTTTAAATGGGACGTTTGTGTCTCTACCAGAAGAACTTGTGTAAGAAGGAGAACAGGAGAGAAGATGTGATCAGACTCCCTCACCCCCACACTCACACATGGAGGTGGAAGTTTCATGGTTTGGGGTTGTTTAGGATCAGTGAAGATTCCAGAAAGTGAAAGGAATCCTGATCCAACATGTCTTCATTCCACACTTCATCATCATGCAGTTCCGTCTGGACTGCGGCTCAGTGGAAGCGTCTTCACCGTACAACAAGATGATGATCTGAAGCGCACGTCTGAGTTCTGTACGTGTTATTTAGAGAGTAAACAGACGTCTGGAGTGATATTTATCATGGAACCACCTGCCCAGTCACTGCACCTCAATCCTCCTGAACTGCTCTGAGACAAACAACAAATCTCCATCTAGTGAAGAACATCTTTGAAGAGTTTTTCAAGAGACACAGCAAATTATTTCAGCAGAATGTGTGGAGAAAAGAAGTGTCTGATGCTGAGAGTGTGTGAGGCTGATCTTCATGCTGATGCAGAATAAAGTCTGTATATTTATAGATTTGATTTGTCAAAATCAGTCTTCAGAAGTTTGTTGTTTAGAAACAAAAGGAACATGAATGTGTCTCTAAAACACTAATAAACACTCGGGGTTTCCACACTTTTCACACACAGTGTTTAGTTTTCTGCTGTATTACTCATTTTAGTCGAGTTTTCTACCGATTATTCAAACGACTAATCAAGTAAGTGGATATGAAGTTCTTTTTCTTTATTAAAGAGCAACACCAAGTATACAAGAGAAAATAAAACACGTCTCTTAAAATAAACACGTCATCCTATGGAAGGCCTGTTTCTGCCACGTAAAAAAAGTTTGCTTGATTTCTCATTATTTTCTCTCAATTCCGAGTTTAATTCTCGTAAATATGCAGCGTTTCTGGTGCGTGTTGTGGCCTGAAGTGTGAAGCTGTAGGTGTATGAACGAGGCTCCTCTGCTTCAGGTCTTGTTGCGTCTCCTCCAGAGCTGATTGTTAGACAGAGTTTTCTCCAGGGATCAGAGGCTCAGTTTAATACCATGTGATTCTACTGATTGTAGCCTATTTCATGTTCAACGTGTAAAAAGTTCCGGCACTACAGACGGGTGACGCTGCCTGATTGGAGAAAAAAACGAGAAAATGCGAGAAAAAAAAGGCAGAATTAGGCAAACTTACATTTTGTATGTGGCATAAACAGGCTTCCATATGAATTTTCCCTCACTGTCTTCTCAGATTTGTTCATCCTGCAGAGTTTTTACCTGTCCAGAGCGCTCCAGAGTTAAGCGGGTGGTGCGTCGGTAATAATGGTCCGTGGGAAACACAATGTGTGTAGTTAAATGGACTAAACGAAGCATTGAGGCAAATCATTTGCCTTAAAACGTTTTTTAGTGGAAATGTACAGTTCAGTGTCTGACATCAGGATGAAGTCATAATGGTCATGTGTCTGAGGTTGACATCTGATGGGTGTAGCTGCACTGGTTCAATTAATAATGCCCTCGCATCGTCCTGATGTTGTTCGAGTTTATTTACACACTCTCTCACTCGCTCTCTCTTCAAACACCGTGAAAACTATAAAAAATATAAACATATAACATTCAAATACACATCTCACAATCACAATAAACATCCACAAACACAATCCATTCATAATTAGTCCCAATCACGACATTACAATACACAATGCATTTATATACAACTTATATATATATAATACTTAACACATCCTACATAACAGCACATGAACAACATTATAATATTAGACACAATATTAACCGTTACCGTGTGCGCCTTTGGAACCACATGCAGATAAATGGTAGTTATTAGTGCAAGCCGTTCGTATCAGCATTTTAACGTGTCCATGTCTTTGCTACGCTCTTACCCACAATTCCCTATTCTCGCGCAAAACACTGGCATCACGTGTACATCACATCGTTTAAAGAAACATACACATACACATTCTCTGAACATAACGTTTCATTTTTAACCTTTTGTTTAGATTTCCATGAAATGAAATTAACTTGAAATAACAACAAAAAACAGTAAAACTGTCTTGCAGACATTTACAATGGGAGGAAACTGTTCTTGAGTCTGCGAATGCAACAAACACCTGTAATGTTTGCCAGATAGTAGAGGAACAAGAGACAATTTTTAATATCCTCTGAGTGTGTTATGCTGCACCATGACCACTTAAGCATTCCAAAACAAACTAAAAAAGTCTTATCTTTATCTGTAGCTTATGCATGAGATATCGAGTGTGTACGAAGTAGCCAAAGACCAAACTGGGGAGAAAATAGTGAAAACAAAATCTCAATTTGATTCCTACCTCCTTGCCCAGCATTCCTGAAATATATTCTGTAAAAGATCAGATGTTCAGATAAATTGTGATGATGATCATATGTTTGGTCTCAGTTTAAATACCTGGCTGAGAAATGGTTGCAGAAGGTGTGAATTTTCACTAGATGTGCCCGAATACTCTGAAGCACATAGCAGTCAGTTTCTAGACAGCTTTGATTTTCAGCTTCTAGAATGTAGTCAGTGGTTTGTTTTAGAGGTCAACCAATTCATCTGCTTTTTGCCAATAAATTTGCACCGATATTTAATCGCTGGAACTATTAGCTATCGGCAAAAATCAATACTGATAGTTTTTCCAGGTTGCATCTGTGCTAGGGAAGTTTATTTTATGTACTTGAAGTGTGTTTGTTTTATATCTAATCCACTAATAAACTATTGGTATATTAATCAGTTATTGGGAAATAAGATCCGATGTAGATATGGGTCAAATCTTTTGACCTCTAATTTGTTTGGTTAAAAATATTAATCCATGGATCATTTGTTTTTTGCCTGTTCCAGATTTGAGTGGTGTCCTGCCTCCTCCTCTTTCCTCACATCATACATCTCTCTCGACAAGAATATCAAGAGTTTTGGCCATGATGCAATCAGAAGAGATTAAATGTGAGGAACTGGAACCTGAGGAAAGCTGCAGTAGTGAACAAGTTCTAGTATCTGATACTTTCCACACCAAAGTCTCTCGCAGACGAGTGCAAAAAGAAAACCACCACTGCTCGCTGTGTGGGAAGAGTTTCAGCCGCAAAACTTACCTCAGACAACACCAGCGGATCCACACCGGAGAAAAACCGTACCACTGCTCACATTGCGGAAAGAGTTTCAGCCAGAAGAGTCACGTCAAACAACACCAGCGCATTCACACGGGAGAGAAGCCGTATCGATGCTCAGAGTGTGGGAAGAAGTTCACCTGCCAGAGTCACCTCCAGAGACACCAGCGCATTCACGCTGGAGAGAAGCCCTTTCACTGCTCACACTGCGAGAAGAGGTTTAGCGAAAGAGGTTTCCTCATCAATCACCTGAGGGTTCACACAGGAGAAAAGCCGTATCAGTGCTCAGAGTGTGGGATGAGTTTTACCCAGAGGAGCAATCTTCAAAAACACCAGCGCATTCACACAGGAGATAAACCGTACCACTGTCCAGACTGTGGCAGGAGTTTTACACAGAAATCCACTCTTCAGATCCACCAACGTATTCACACTGGAGAGAAACCGTATTACTGCTCACAGTGCGCAAAGAATTTTACTACGCTGAGCAACCTCCGAAAGCACCAGCGTGTTCACACCGGGGAGAAAACGTTCCGCTGCTCCGAGTGTGGCAAGAGTTTCAGGACACTCAAAAACTTTCAGCAACACAAGCACATGTACACAGCTGAGAACGAGGACATCCTGCAACTAGAAACTGTCATCATTTAGTCTGATTCTTATCAAGAGTCCAAATAAGATCTTTAACCACTTAGAGTGTTTTTCTCAGTGTTTTATTAGAGGCAGTGGGCCTTCGATCACTATAAACTGTTAACGTGTTAGAAATGATGTACTTTACAGCAGTGGTCCCCACCCCCCGCGCTGAAGACCGGCACCGGTCCGTGGGTCAGTTGGTACCGGTGGGCCGCACAGAAAGAATACATACACTAACATTATTTCTGTTTTATTTATGATCTGATTCTGAACGATGTTTTATTTTGGAAAATGACCGGATTTTCTCCTCCACATGTGTCTATGACTCACTCTTGGTCACATGTCTTACCTCCATCCACTACCTTCTTAAAGAGGCTCCAGCCGCTAACACATAATACATTACCACTAAACTCAAACCCCCAAGTGAGAATATTGTCTGACATAAAACCGGTTCGTGGCACAAAAAAGGTTGGGGACCACTGATCCACAGGGTTTCTACGCATTTTGGGAGAGTAATTTGATTTGAGTGATTCAACACAAGCTGTTTCTCAGCGGACTCTCAGCGCTGCCAAAAGTTGGTTGTTACTGTATGAGGCAGCAGTTGCCAGTGAGGTAGTACGCCGCCCCCAACTGGTGACTAAGCAGATGGAAACCATCAGAGATTCTGACTCTGACATCGATCAGAGACTGTAATGCAACATGTTATAGTTAAAATTTAAAATCTTTATTTAAATGGTCTTAAAATCTTTAGGGAAGTTTGCGCTTGAAAAAGTCTGAAATTTTGAAATGAAAACTGTAGGAACCCTGTTTTTAAAGATTTTTTTAACCATTTTTATTATAAATGAATATCAGCATGGTGTAAGACAAGATCATACTCTCTTACCAAAGGTTTGTGGACACCTGAAAATAAGATTTGTATTTGCCTATTTTTGAACATACACATTCCACATTTAGTCTCCATTTGCTGTAATAATGAGCTCCACTCTTCTGGGAAGATTTTAGATTTTGTGGAGATTTATTCAGCTACAAATATAAGTGAGGTGCTTATGTTAAATAGGGTTGAAGCTCTGTAGCAGGAGATCTTCCACACACATCCAACCCATGGAAAGCAGATCTTAATAAAGTTGGCTTTGTGTACAGGGACATTGTCATGCTGGAACAGGTTTGGTTCTCCTAGTTCACGTGAAGAGAAAATTTCATGCTCCTGCATCCAGAGCCATCTAGTTTTGAGGAAAAACCACATATGGGTGGAAAAAGTCAGGTGTCCCAATACTTTTGGCATTATATATATATATATATACAGTGAGGAAAATAAGTATTTGAACACGCTGCTATTTTGCAAGTTCTCCCACTTAGAAATCATGGAGGGTCTGAAATTGTGATCGTAGGTGCATGTACACTGTGAGAGACATAATCTAAAAAAGAAATCCAGAAATCACAATATATGATTTTTACACTATTTATTTGTATGATGCAGCTGCAAATAAGTATTTGAACATCTGTCTATCAGCTAGAATTCTGATCAAAGACCTGTTAGTCTGCCTTTAAAATCTCCACCTCCACTACATTTATTATCCTAAATTAGATGCACCTGTTTGAGGTCGTTAGCTGCATAAAGACACCTGTCCACCCCATACAATCAGTAAGAATCCAACCACTAACATGGCCAAGACCAAAGAGCTGTCCAAAGACACTAGAGACAAAATTGTACACCTCCACAAGGCTGGAAAGGGCTACGGGGAAATTGCCAAGCAGCTTGGTGAAAAAAGGTCCACTGTTGGAGCAATCATTAGAAAATGGAAGAAGCTAAACATGACTGTGAATCTCCCTCGGACTGGGGCTCCATGCAAGATCTCACCTCGGGGGTCTCAATGATCCTAAGGAAGGTGAGAAATCAGCCCAGAACTACACGGGAGGAGCTGGTCAATGACCTGAAAAGAGCTGGGACCACCGTTTCCAAGGTTACTGTTGGTAATACACTAAGACGTCATGGTTTGAAATCATGCATGGCACGGAAGGTTCCCCTGCTTAAACCAGCACATGTCCAGGCACGTCTTAAGTTTGCCCATGACCATTTGGATGATCCAGAGGAGTCATGGGAGAAAGTCATGTGGTCAGATGACTTTTGGGTCATAATTCCACTAAACGTGTTTGGAGGCAAGAACACCATCCCTACTGTGAAGCATGGGGGTGGTAGCATCATGCTTTGGGGTGTTTTTCTGCACATGGGCAGGGCGACTGCACTGTATTAAGGAGAGGATGACCGGGGCCATGTATTGCGAGATTTTGGGGAACAACCTCCTTCCCTCAGTTAGAGCATTGAAGATGGCTCCAGGCTGGGTCTTCCAACATGACAATGACCCGAAGCACACAGCCAGGATAACCAAGGAGTGGCTCTGTGAGAAGCATATCAAGGTTCTGGTGTGGCCCAGCCAGTCTCCAGACCTAAACTCAATAGAGAATTTTTGGAGGGAGCTCAAACTCAGTGTTTCTCAGCGACAGGCCAGAAACCTGACTGATCTAGAGAAGATCTGTGTGGAGGAGAGGCCAAAATCCCTCCTGCAGTGTGTGCAAACCTGGTGAACAACTACAGGAAACGTTTGACCTCTGTAACTGCAAACAAAGGCTCCTGTCCCAAATATTACCATCGACTTTCTCAGGTGTTCAAATACTTATTTGCAGCTGCATCATACAAATAAATGGTTTAAAAACCATATATTGTGATTTCTGGATTATTTTTTTTAGATTATGTCTTTCACAGTGAACCAGCACCTACGAGGACAATTTCAGACCCTCCATGATTCCTAAGTGGGAGATCTTGCAAAATAGCAGCGTGTTCAAATACTTATTTCCCCACTGTATGTATGTATGTATATATATATATAAATAGTTGGTTGGTGGGATAAATGGAAGGTGGGATATAAATGGGAGGTGGTAGGTGGGATAAATGGGAGGTGGTAGCTCAATAGTTGAGGCATTTGACTTTACATCGGAAGGTCACAGGTTCAAATCCCTTTACCATGCTGCCACTCCTGGGCCCTTGAGCAGGGCCCTAAACCCTCCCCTAAACAGTTGTAAGTCGCTCAGGATAAGGGCCTCTGCCAAATGCCGTAAATGTAAATGGTAAATTCCTTGTGGTATCCTTTAGTCGTGGACTAAAAAAAAAGATATAATAAAATAAAAGTCTAATATTTAGCCAGAACGTCTGATGGGTATGAATCTTGAAGATCATTTACCTTCATCCATACAGTTGCATCCCTGGTGTTTAGGACACTGGATATTTCACTCATTTTGGTTTGGTCTCTAAACGTCACACCCATAGCTCTTTCTGAACATCTCTTTCCACATTTATTTCCTCTTTACTGATATAATAACCTCCTCCATCCTTCTGTGGGGATTAACGATCATTCAACATTGTTTCATAGAAAAGCCTTTATTTATCACATACACATTACAACACAGTGAAAATGATTTACTACTCTACTGTGAAGAGTGCAGGGTCGGCCATAAAACAGTGCCCCCTGGAGCACAGAGGGTTAAGGGCCTTGCTCAAGGGCCCCAAAAGTGGCAGCTTGGCAATGCTAGGGCTTGAACCTGCAACCTTCCTCTTACCTGGTCGAAAAAATCCCATTTAGATCTGGTTCGATGGTTCAAGATGGTGGTTCAGGCGTAAATATATAATTACTGTAAGAACTCTGATACTGAAATGAATTTCTGAGTTCTCCTGAGTTTAAAAAGTGATCAGATCCTGACAGGTTCGTGCTGCTGAAGCTCTCATCTCCAGCATGCACACAATGTGGATCATAATACATCCATGGCCCCTGGTGACCCTCGCTTTGGCCCTCCGTGCCATTATAAGAATAAGTCAAAAGGAAAGAAATGCTACTAACAGAGATCTTTATTTGAAATTTAACATAAAAATAATATTTTTGGTTTTATTTTCAAGCTGAAATGAAGTGAAGTGGTATTATTGCACTGTACTAAATATAGGATTCTTTAAGTTTTAATTGCACTATAAGATTTACTGAATAATTAAACTGCATTAGTTATACAGATTACAGAGTAATGTTTTGTATTTATGTATAAATATAATGAAATAAAAGAGAGGAAACATTGCAAATTTCATTTTAATATAATACAGTTTATATATTATAATGCAACATTTACATTCAGCTCACAGCCGTCACTCAGGTTCGGTTTATGGCCCTTTTATAGGAAAACATTTGGGCTAACAATATATGAAATGTGGCTAGAAGTTTGTGGACACCTGAGCATAAGATTGCTAGCTGCTTATTTTTGAAGATCCCATTCCACACCCAGTCCATGTTTTCTATCATATAATAAGCTTAATATTATTGATGATGTGACCATCTCCAAGACCATCACCACACGATCCAACCAGAAGCCGTGGATGACCGCTAAGGTGCGTACGCTGCTGAAACACAGAGACTCCGCCTTCAGAACAGCGAGGGCTAAACTATCCCGTGCCATCAGGGCATCCAGGTAATCACAAACTACAAGACGACATCACGACCATCCCTCCTCCCACTGACCAGGTGCTCTGTCTAACCACAGCTGAAGTGAGGAAAACTCAATGCAGAGTTAACCCACGGAAGTCTGCTGGACCAGACAACATTCCTGGCAGAGTGCTCAGGGAATGTGCAGAACAGCTAACAGATGTCTTCACCGACATCTTCAACATCTCCCTGAGCAGCGCCGTTGTTCCTACGTGCCTCAAGACGATGACCATCTTCTCCATATCAAAGAAGTCTACAGTCTCCTGCCTCAATGACTATCGTCCTGTAGCACTCACACCCATCGTGATGAAGTGCTTCAAGACGATCTTCATGAGGCACATCAAGACCCAGCTACCATCCTCACTGGACCCCATGCAGTTTGGTATCATCCAAACCGTTCCACAGATGATGCTATCTCCACAACCCACCATCTCACAATCAACAAGTACGCCAATGACATGACCGTGGTGGGTCTAATCCAGGGATGGGCAAACTTTTTGACTTATGGGCCACAATTTGACAGAGGGGCCGGACCAGGATATATATATATATATATATATATATATGTATGTATGTATGTGTGTGTGTGTATATAATGTATGTATGTATTAAATTTGAGATTTGGCCTGTAACATGTAGCAGAGCATTATTATGCAAGGCTTAATTGTACAAATTGTTTTCCAAATGCATTAATTAAATTAATTATTTTGTTGCAGAAGGGCTCATAAGAGAAGAGAGTAATACACGCGGTCAAGGTCAATGTAGCTGAAGTGCGACATCTTTTGGGGAAACGTGGCATTACAGGGGAAAGATAAATTGAACCAGGTTTACCCGTACCTATTTTAATAGAATTAATAGAATAGGCCGTAGTTTGCCCATGTCTGGTCTAATCAGTAAGAATGATTAGTCAGCATACAGAGAGGAGGTGCACAGCCTGGTGTGGAGCAACAACCTGTCTCTGAGCACTGACAAAACCAAAGAGATGGTTGTGGACTTCAGGAGAGCACAGAGCGGCCATTCTCCACTGATCATCAATTAATCCTCAGTGGAGATCATCAAAAGCACCAAATTCCTTGGTGTTTATCTGGTGGAGAACTTCACCTGGTCACTGAACACCAGCTCCTTCACCAAGAAAGCCCAGGAGTGTCTCTACTTCCTGAGAAGGCTGAGGAAAGCTCGTCCCCCCCCCAATCCTGACCATGTTCTACAGGGGGACCATTAAAAGCATCATGAGTAGCTGTTTTTTGCTCCTCTTGACTGCTGCTGCTGCTGTTTTCTACACTGCATTGTGTTTGTTTGTATTTAATCTCATAGTTTTTATAGTTCTCTTTCCACAGTACTGCATATTTAGTGTATACAGTAGGTTTACTGGTCTGTGATATCTTGTGTTATGTGAATTGTCTCACACTGTCGTGTTGTCTGTCTGTCTATCTGTACTATTTGTCTGTCGTTCTGTCTGTCTGTCTGTCTGTCTATCTGTACTATTTGTCTGTCGTTCTGTCTGTCTGTCTGTCTGTCTGTCTGTTTATCTGTACTGTTTGTCTGTCTGTCTCTCTGTCTGTACTGTTTTTCATCTGCACTGTTTGCACTCTGTTGCACTCAATGCACTTTATGTAGCTCTGTGTTGTTTTGTGTAGCAAAACAGACAGCCAGCCTCCTGACCTGACCTGAATTCATTGAGCTGGATTTGTATTGTGATGTTGGAATTGGTTTGCGGCTCCTAGTTTAAGTGAAGGGAAAATGTGCTGCATCCAAAGACGTACAAAATTGTGATGATTATGAATTATAAGCCTCATGTTCCATCAACAAGTACAAGAACAAAGTTCACAGTAAACCCTGACTAACTTGTACTTGTTCATGGAACATGAGGCCAATAATTCAAAATCATCACAATCCATTAATTGAGTTATATTTGTATATAATGTTTAATAATAGATGCTTAAATAGAAATAAATAAATTGCAGGTATAATTTAGAAATTTGTAATTTATCCACCAATGAGCGAGTCAGATAAAATACTTATGTTATTATCATTTTTCTGTGTGTGTGTGTGTGTGTGTGTGTGTGTGTGTGTGTGTGTGTGTGTGTGTGTGTGTGTGTGTGTGTGTGTGTGAGATATTCAGATGCTCCAGTAGGTGTCGCTGTGAGCGTCCAGGTCGCGTTGTGTTACAGGAATAGAAGAAGGCGTGCGGCAGTGTTGCTGATTGATGATCTGATCTCGGACTCTACTAATCATCTTTCCATTCCAATATTTCTGACAGGGTTTTACCTCCACACTTCCATCTGATCCTCTGGAGCTGAATTTGAGAAGCCAGTTGTTAAAGGTAAGATGATCGGATTTTGGTTATCGGATTGGATCAAATCTTGAAAATGGGTTGTTCAAAAGGGAAAGAAGGAAAATCAGATTAGATCATGGAATCCAATTATAATTTTAATCTGGATCAAACCTTCAGTTTGTGTTGTTCAAAATGTGTCAGTAGGATTTGGAGAACTTTGATCCAAAACAACAGGATTATCCTGATCCCAGCAGGGGGTTTCCAAAAAATGTAGTAAAACTTCATAATTGGTTAAATAATACATTTGTATCATTTGGTGTATATATTTTTATTTATATTTTGCACTTGACTTGTGTAATGTTTGTAACAGTGATACAGTAGATGTAGGAGACACAGGCCACCATTTAAACTCTTCAGTATAGAAAAGTAAAAATAACAGATTTCAATAACAAACAAAAATAATTATATTGCATTTTACTGTCATTCATCACTGTATATTAATTTCAAAGAAATAATCATCAGAGACGAGCCTGTCAAAAATAATGTCTAACAACTGCATCCTTCACTATACATCCAGTCAGTCCCTCATTCTGACAGAAGGCCAGAGGTTGGTCTCGTTCTTCAACAGGCTCAGGTGCATCATAAACATCATCACTGAGAAGGACACTGTGCCTGGTAGAGATCTTGTGCAGGACGATACACGCGAGTATTATGTTCCCTGCTCCCTGTGGTTCCACTCGCAAGTAGTTAAGTCGTGCAAAGCGTCTCTTCAGAACAGAGTCTACACTAGCGCCGTTTACTACACACTCCGTAGTGCACTACAGAGTCTACACTAGCGCCGTTTACTACACACTCCGTAGTGCACTACAGAGTCTACACTAGCGCCGTTTACCACACACTCCGTAGTGCACTACAGAGTCTACACTAGCGCCGTTTACCACACACTCCGTAGTGCACTACAGAGTCTACACTAGCGCCGTTTACCACACACTCCGTAGTGCACTACAGAGTTTAAGCCGTAGTTTAGTTAGCAGGGGATCTGAGGCGCTAGCGTTGATGCTAAGTAAATAGCAGTATATTTTGAGGAACGTTATTTTCAGCAGGTCACTGAGGGGATTATTCAATCCAGAGTTGTTTATCTGTACAGACTGTGTATTAATTTGGCGTGATAATAATCTAAGACTGTTTACAGGTGTGAATGAAGGACGAGAAGCCTGTACCATGATACAGTAGATGGACTGCAGGATCTTCTACAAATCATGGAGGATGTGTCTGTGAAAGGATAAAACCCCTTAAGCTGCTTTCTTGCTGCCGGTTGCCATAGTAACGTTTGTCATCCTGCGGCACAACTGGCATTCCCCTGCTGATGATTGGTCACGTGCGCTCTCCTGCCTCCACCGAGTTGTCCGGATAGATTTGCCTGGACACTCCCACGTCTAACCCCTGACGCCAGATATAGAAAATGAACAGCCTGCAGGTGAATGTGTGAACATTGTTGTAGTTTTATTTCTAAAGCTCAAAACATTTCCTTCATGTTCACTCAAGTCTTAGGCAGACAGAGACCTCAGTGGTGTCTGAACTATTCTAGATTGTTCTCCAGGTCAAATATGTGAATCCAGAGGTCCAGGTTCACTCCTGCCTCATCAGGACTCGCGGCTTTGTCTATATCCCTGGGCCGCTGTTAAATCTCACTACAGAGGTGTCTACCCGACTTGGTACAGGTTCCTCTTCTACAACTTCAAGAAGATCCAGCCATTTCTATCTGAGGCCAGTCAAGAGCTCTGTGTCCGTTTATAAAAAAATCAGCAGTGTGGCTTCTTTTTATCTTTCCAATCTAGATCCAAGTGGAATCTTCTCCTGCTTTCCGTCCACCTGTCCTGTGTCCTGCTTATTTAACTTCTGCAGGAACCTAAACATCAAAAGAAGATGAAGGTAGATGAGATTAAATGTGAAGATCCAGATCCCACAGAAAGCTCCAGCGGTCTTCAGATCAGTTCTCCCAGTCAAATCCAGAAAAATCTTCACCAGTGCTCGGAGTGTGGGAGGTGTTTCAGTCAAAAGTGCAACCTGAAACAGCACCTGCACCTTCATACAGGCGAGAAGCCGTATCAGTGCTCGCACTGTGGGAAGAGCTTTAGCCTGAAGAGCACCCTGACGCAGCACCAGCGAACCCACACAGGAGAGAAGCCGTACCAGTGCTCGGACTGTGGGAGGAGCTTCAATCAGACGACGCACCTCCAACAACACTTGCGCATTCACACTGGAGACAGGCCGTATCGCTGTTTAGAGTGTGGGAAGTGTTTCAGCCGTGTAGGAACCCTGCAGATCCACCAGCGCCTCCACACCGGAGAGCGTCCTTATTATTGCTCACAGTGCGGGAAGTGTTTCAGCGAGAGGGGAACTCTGGTGCAACATCTCCGCATTCACACGGGGGAGAAGCCGTATCAGTGCTTGCACTGCGGGAAGAGTTTCGTCGGGAAGAGTAATCTCAAACAGCACCAGCGCATTCACTCGGGAGAGAGACCATACCCGTGCTCGTACTGCGGGAAGAGTTTTACACAGAGGGGGAACCTCCGGAAGCACCTTCATATTCATACCGGAGAAAGACCATATCAGTGCTCAGAGTGCGGCAAGAGCTTCACCCAAGGAACTGACCTCCAGCTCCACCAACACATTCACACCGGGGAGAAGCCATATTACTGCTCAGCCTGCGGCAAGAGCTTCACCAGTTACAGCAATTTTCAGCAGCACCAGCGCATCCACACGGGGGAGAAGCCATATCCGTGCTCAGAATGTGGGAAGAGCTTTAGGACCCACAGGAATTTGCGGCGACACCAGAACGTCCACGTGACCCTGAGCGAGCAGGTTTGCGGATCTCCACAGGAAGAGTGACAGTTACTAAGTTCTGTTCTCAACTAATCACTCATAACATTATGACCACCTGCATAATATTCTGTTGGTCTGCTGTTGCTGCTAAAACAGTCGTGACCCATCGAGCATCAACATCATGAACTTCTTCAGCAGTTTGAGCTACAGGAGCTTGTCTGTGGGACCAGCCTTCACTCCCCACGTGCATTAATGAGCCTCATCCTTTACCACCCTGTTGCTGGTTCACCAGTATTCCTTGCTTGGAGCACCAATAGATACTGACCACTGCAGACCAGGAACATCCCACAAGAGCTGCAGTTTTGGAGATGCTCTGACAATTTATCAAACTCCTCAAATCCTTACGCCCATTTTTCCTGCTTCTAACATCAACTTTGAGAAACAAAATGTTCACCTGCTGCCTGATAAATAAATCCACCCACTAACAGGAGCCATGATGAAGATCATCAGTGTTCTTCACTTCACCACTCAGTGTTATAATGTTAATGTTATTTCATCATGCTGGTATAATGTTTTCCTTATCAGTGTACATCACATGTACATTACAGCACTATGAGATCGCTGAGTACACTGTTTTGAGAGCCCCATAATTTTTGGGTCAAATATCTTAGAATAACATACTGGTAGTAAATGTGTGGATTTTGCTTTCTGATAACTTCATGATGCACGGTGTGAACGGTGAGAAAGACGCCACTAATGCATGCGCCAATACATTTACACGGAGAGCGGCTGTGAGAAGCATGGAGACCTTCATGGTTTTTCAGACACCTGCATGTTTCGTTTGTTTGTATGCAACAGAATTCTAAAAGGGAAAAACATTCGGCACTGAACGACTGGAGGAACATTTCCGATAAGAACGAGCCACCTGCAACGATCTCATTTACATACTGAGCTTCGTGGTTTAGGGCCTTCAGCAGTGGTAGTTTGGAGAACCTGAAATTTTTGACCTTGAATCACGACCTTTAATTAGAACAGAATGGTCAAAGAGCTCTGGTGTATGATGGTTAGAAATTTGGATGGATCTTATTTAAAAACGAGAAAAATGATAAATGATTGATTGATCAGGAACATGTTGGTGGATCCTCTGACCTCCGGTTGATACTTACGTGAACAGCACACATACCACGTTAACACATGCTCAATACGAAGATAAAGCTTTGGCATCTTCCACACTTCATGGTTGGTGCATATTGCGTGAAGATCAACAGACTGTTTTGACCTCAGAAAATCAAGCATGGAAGAAACGCTGGTTAATCAGAAGGAAATTAAATCACATGGAATGAGAAGGTGCCTGGATCTTCTGGAACATTCCTCCACGATGACGGTGAGCTCAATGAGATAAAGCTGTTGTTATATTGCTGTGGAAATGTTATTAAAAGTGAAAAGGATGAGTGCAGGTTTTGCTGAAACATCTGATGATCACGGTCCATTGTTAAACACACTATACATATAACACTACATTTAATTTAATATAATAAATGTCTTAATTCTCTATCCAATCTCATTTGTCTGTTATTATTGAGTGAGTTTTCAGGGTTCTGGTGGCTCTGGAGCTGTTCATGGGCCCAAGGCTTCATCACAGACCTGATGCCATTCCATCACAGGGCATCATGTATACACACTAACTCATTTTTAAATATTCACTCGAGGTTCAACCGATAGTGGATTTTACTGATACTGATAGCGATGTAGGATTGTACTCACCGACTAACCAAGCGATGGATTGGATACTGGATTAACAACAAACATAACACTCCATGTAAAATAGTACTGAGCGTTATTACACAACTAAAAAAGCAGTACTGAATTATGAAATGTGATAAATTAAATAAACATGAATATATTCATTGTTATTCAAACTGAAACACAAAGTAACACTCAAAATAATTAAAAACAGTTATATGCTAAGTTAATAAGTAAAGATACTTATAGAGCACATGGTGTCAGTGATTCACCTCTAGAGGCCGCTCTCGTACTGTACAACACAACTCGGAAAAACTATCTGTTTGGATTTTTGTCGATGGTTCCAGCAATCAACTATTGGTGTAACTGGTATAACTAAAGAATCGGTCGAGCTCTAATTTTCACACCTCCTTAGATGCTGTAGGACAGTGGGAGGAAACCCACACAAAAAGAGGAAGAACATTGGAAAGTGTTTTTTGACCATGCATTCATTTCGTTGCTGTGTACCTGTCTTTGGATTCAGAAGCATGAAATTTTGCCTTTACTTGAACTAGGAGACCCAAACCCTGACAATGCCTGTCTGCACAGAGCCAGCTCCATGAAGAGCTTTCCATTGGTTGGAGTGGAAGATCTCCTGCTATAGAGCTCCATACCTACTAAACATGAATGAATGTGAACACTGACTGCACCCCAGGCCTCCTCACCTTCTCAACTACATCCGTACTTGATGAAGGAATCTAAAAAGAAGCATATACCAATCTTAAGGTCAGGTGTCCACATATGTTTGTCCACATACTGTGCTGTATGTGGATGTACTCGCTACTTCATCTCCCCACTTCATGTACCTCTCCTGTAACGTTCATTGTTTGTATATAATGAATTATATTTTTTAGTTTTGGGAGAAAGTATTGACCAAATCATATACGTTTGTCAGATGGAGGAAAGAAAGAATATAATGGTGTACTCAGTGGAGCTGCTGTTCATGCACTGCAAATGTTCTACCACTAGATGGCATGAGATCTGAGTGTTAGTTCATACTTCCTGTGAATAAGAGTTTGAGCGTAGTGCACTTGAGTTATCTAAAAACAACTACATTGAAATACTGGGCTGTAAAAAAGTATTTGTCTGCCCAGATGTCCTCTGTTATTGGATACAAAACCAGGTGAGGAAATGTCCACCTGCTTCTCCAATGTCAACCAGTACTTACCGTCTTAAAACCTTATAACTGGTTGTTCCATCTTTGGCGCCAACAACTTTCAAACAAAAGCCTATGTTAACTGGAGATCAGGCTTCCACAGCACTGTCTGGGAAATTTGGCCCAAACTTTATTGCAGAATGGCTGTAACTCAGCCACCCCAGAGGGCTTTTGATCACAAGCTGCTCCTGTAAGGACTTTGTGTAGGGATCTACAAAACCTTATATATCTTTTTAAGCCCTTTAGAAATGAATTCCTGGAGCTCTTTGCACAGCAGTTGACTTGCCTTAAAACCCAATTGAGCTTCAGATCACAGACTGATTTCTGGCCATCATGGAAAGTCACTCAGATCCTGAGACAGCAAAGACTACAGCCTCATCTTACCTTCTCAATGCATCACTTAGGTTCTTATTGAGGAACGCTGTGTTTGATGTAAACCCGCCTAGAGTTCGGGCTCAATCAAGGTGTTTTCAAAGAGTGTGAGAAGAAACTTCTTGGTTATCTTTATATTTCTCCTAGTAATGTTTACCTATGGGGTGTCTAATCTAAATCAACCCAATTGCTGATTCAATCTTTATATCTGATTAAGTCACGGCAAGTTGGAATAAATTGGAGTCATGTTTGTTAGATGATACCGACATTTAGTTTGAAGATCTAAAAAATGAATTGTGACCAATTTGGAATATTAAAACTGGCAGCAAAATACCTTTTCATGGAACTGAACTCATTTACATTTATGTAAACGCATTTTCATAACAATCAGCATGAATGTGTCCATCAGAGGAGAATCCTGAGAGGAGAACCCTGAGAGGAAACCCTGAGAGGAGAACCCTGAGAGGAAACCCTCAAGAGGAGAATCCTGAGAGGAGAATCCTGAGAGGAGAATCCTGAGAGGAAACCCTGAGAGGAGAACCCTGAGAGGAAACCCTGTGAGAAGAATCCTGAAAGGAGAGCTCTGAGAGAAGAATCCTGAAAGGAGAGCTCTGAGAAGTGTCCTCTATCTCTCTTTTCCTTCGGCTCTCCCTCTGTCCCTGTAATTTTCTCTCAAGATTCTTTCTCCCTCTTTCTTTTTCTCTCTCTATCCCTCTTTTTCTTCATCTCTCCTTCTATCTCCCTTCCCCCCAAAAGCGATTTATTTGCATGCTACACAATGCTGTTGGCAGTTCGGTGTCTAACTGGGTGGAGCTCCAGGAAAGAAAAAAGCCTGAGAGAACCACAGAATATAAAAGTTTCAGTAAAAACTGCTGCCAAGGAAACGAACATCTGCAGTAAATCAGCCCAAACAGCTGTCATGAGGAAGTTCTAATGTTTTTTCATTTCAGGAGATAAAAAACTAATAACGAACTGAACATCTTACTTCTCTGTTCAGTGTGTGTGTGTGTGTGTGTGTGTGTGTGTGTGTGTGTGTGTGTGTGTGTGTGTGTGTGTGTGTGTGTTTGTGGTATGGCATATGACTCACAGTCACACATTTCTCTCTGTTCCTCTGTGCAACTGGAAAACAAGGAGGTTGTGTGTCTGACTTTTTTCTTCAGACTATCCAGCGTTGTAAATCCAGAGCCATGTTTCAGAAAACTCTGGGGAATGAGATGTTCTGCAGCAGTGGGGAGTCTGTGATTTAAAACTAAACTAAACAATGTGACATCCTTAAACACCTTAAACACCCAACACTGAGATTTAAACTGGAACGAATCACAAAACCCAGACCCGTACAGGATTCAGACCCGTACAGGATTCAGATCAGGATTTTAGTTCAGTGTAGGATTTAGATAAGTACAGGATCCAGTACGGCAGTCAGTACAGGATCCAGTAAAGGATTTGGTTCAGTACAGGATTCAGACCAGTACAGCAAAAATAATACAATAAAAGATTAAAGTTTTTTATGTACTTTTTTATATATAAATAAGCAAATACAATTTATTTGAAGCCAGAAAAAAACAACAAAATTAATCAAGAAGAGCGAGGGATCAGAAAGAGACAAAGAGGAAAGGGGGTGGGGGGGTGGAGAGAAAGGATAGAAAAGAAAGAGTGAAGGAATAGGGAGGACGAACGAAAGAAAAGGATAGAAAAATAAGAAAAATGGAAAGAGTTCAACAAATGGAATTAAGGAAGAGAAATAGAAGAATTGTACAAAGAAAAGAGGAAGAAAGAGAATGAAGTAAGGGAGAAGGACAGGAGGGAGGGAGGGAGAGAAAATCAGATCAGCTTTCAGAGACACTTTGTAGGCTCCTCACATTTCTCTTCCTCTGGCACTTGTTCACCTCCAACTGTTGTCATGTCGAGCTTTTGAATGTTGTTGAAGTGTTGCTTTTATCCACCGAATGTATTCTTTTTTT
>MU551635.1:330126-355126 GCA_024362625.1 Silurus asotus | reverse complement strand
AAGGTAGACCTGGTGAGAAAGAGCAGTTATTTACAGCCCTCAGAGGTCGCATCTTATAGTGGGGCTGAGCAATACACCTACCCCTGAGTCGCCCCCAAACTATGGAGGTCATGGAGGTTTGATGTGCATATCTTCACTCTCCATTGAAACAGAATGAGAGAGTCCCGACCAGAGAATGTTAGCTGTTCCATTAGAATTTAGGTGAACTTTGGGAATTTAAGCTACATATCACTTTTTGTAATTCCCAGATTTTTACTGTAAATCTCCACATAATTGTTTTTCACTGCAGGAATTTTAGTTTATACATTTTAGGCTTTTATTTCCACATTTCCACGATTCATTACTAATAGAACCTGTGTCCATTTTCATTTCACTACCAGCCTGCAATTAAATCTATATCTATTCTCCAATACATATTGGTACTTAGAAATTCCCCAGTCCCTGCAGATCCTCCCTGGTTCGATCCCACTGTGGTGATGATGTTGGTTCTTGGAGCTTTTTACATTATAATATAGAGGCATGTTAATCTCAGCCTCAGAATCATTTTAAGGAACTAAAGAACCTTTTCATAAAATGAGGAATTTTTGATCATGACAACCTAGAAAAGTTTAAAGGAACTTCTACCAAAGAAACATTTTTATAGGAGAATATGTGGAGAGGAGCAGAGGAACCAGGTCCAGTTTTAATTTCAGAGGAAGGTGCAAAATGTATTTTTTAGCATATTGTGAAAGAAAAATTCCCATCCTGGTTCCTGCCTGAGAGAACTTCTGGAGTTCTCGGTGTGAGGATAAGTTAGTTTGGGAGCCATTTTAGTTCCTGAATCTTTTAAGATTGGAACATGGCATCACTTTCGATTGTTCACCAAACTTCTGTTTAGCCAGTAATTGTTTTCTATCACATGGCCTTTACCTCCATCGTGTTATTCTATCATACCATAAACTAAAAACAAGAACTTATCCAGAAGTTTAATTAACTCCTTAGATCATCAGAAGGTTCCTAAACCACGATGAAGCACAGTCTGTATCCTAAAAGCTCCACGTTTCCTTTTCCTACGACTGTCTATTGTTCTCTAACCCCCGCTCTGTAAGTAATCAATCAGTGTAGTGAAGCATAAGCCACCGCGAGCACTAATCCCCCCGAACCAATCAATAAACTCCAGTGGCATGGGGGAGAAGATAGAGAGTTAAAGAGGGAGAAAAAAGATCTGTGTTAAAGATGAAGTAAACAACCAGGTATTTATAAACTCAGGAATATTATAAACATACTCAGGAAATGTAGATGATAAAGGTTTTATGTCTTGTTTGTAAGAAGTTTGTGATGTTTTAACGGTGTGTGTTCTAAAGGTGAACTCGCACTGAGTATTACGAGAAATATGCAATAGGTGAACCTTCAGAAAGAGGGTGGTGTATCATGAATGTCTCGACATGATCTCAGGAACGACGGAAAAAACTTCAGAAATGCATGTTGTTGTTTTTTTTTGCGTGTGTGTGTGTGTGTGTGTGTGTGTGTGTGTTGTTTTTTTTTTATGGTAAAATATTGTTTATGTTGAGCTGAGAATCGATAGCCTTCATCAGTCCTTCTGAATCTGTTTACATGAAACACTTTTCCATTTAGTCATTTCTGGTACAGAATCAGACACAGATACACTCTTACCTACAAGCTCATCGAGTCTGATCAGATGAATCTGATCACAAGGTGTTTTTTAAATACATAAAATAACTTTTCCTATTTCTTCTATTCTGTTTTTAAATACGTGAAAAAAATGTTTTTGATGTTAAACTTTACATCTTTATATCTACTTTGATCAATAAAAATGAAATGGAACATGAACTGCATTCGCAAACGGGTCATAAATGCTGAAATGTGTTCATTTTTATATGTAGACTAATAAAGGTTTGTCTGTTTTTTGTTTAAATCCTTGTCAAGATAAAAGCCCACTACCTCATAGGCTTGTACGCTGATTTTTATTTTTCTTGAATATGCGTTGTGATAAATGGATGTTGGCAGTGTTTATAAATAAAATCAAATCTGTACTAATAAATGCAGGTTTTGTTCTTTTTCATATCGAATCGAAACACAATTCAAAAGATTTATATTTGATTTCAGGGTAAAATAATACTAACAAACATTACTATATTAATCAAAAGATTGAAATAATTAATTGTAAGGCTATTCTTTATGCTAAGGTTTTTTTTAAATAATAGCGTGGAACATATGGACATTTATAGATTTGTTTGGTCAAAGCAAATACTTGAGTTTCTTAAATAGAAACAAACAGAACATGTATATAATCTCTCACTATAAAACACAGAAACACAGAAAGATAGACAGGTCAATAAACTGTCATTGTGGGGTCCCTGGGCAAGGCCCTTAACTCTCAACTGCTCATGTGTATACAAAGTCACTCAAATGATGTCATCGAAATATCTGGGGAAGTTTTGGCGCTCTGTTTGACTTTGTACAGGAAAGGTTGCGAGTTCGAATCCCAGTGCCACCAAGCTCCCGTTTTCGGCCCCTTAAACAAGGCCCTTAACCCTTATAAACTGTACACCATTCTGGGTGAGAGTCTACTGAAGCCCATAAATATAAATGTAACAAGTGTATTTTCTGATTTCAGCACATAAACAAAACATAAACTCTACAGTATTACATTATATTAATATTCTTATTTTGTACCAGAATAAAATATATAGCTGTTTTTTTGATGATCTTATTTACCAACACACACAATTTGAGATGTTTACTTGCACCAGTAAAAATCGAAATTCAGATTAATAAAACTCTAAAATATAAAACTCAAAAGTGAGATCTCAACTGCAGCCTGGTGTCCGTTTCATCTGCTTCATCTGTTTCACTCTTCAGAACAAAACCCCCACTCCTGAAGATCCTGTGTGTCAGCATGCAGGGTGACAGATGTCCTATTATCTACAAATCCCCCCACCCTCTCACACACACACACACACACACACACACACACACACACACACACACACAAACATCCACACACTGAAAAGGCATTCTCAGAGTTTTGTCACTGAAGTTTTGTGTGTTTTTGAGGGATGTACAGAAAAGTTAGAAAATTGTTCATCTTACTGACTTCCATCTTAATGGGAAAATATTTAAACTTTAAAACCTCTTTCATGGAAAAGTTTTGTCCTGGGTTCCCACGTGAACATGATGATAATGATGGTGCAGAGGAGCAGATGCAGCTGTGTGATTCCCAGTACTGATACTAAACTTCTTATTAATATGATGTTTATCGGGAACATTTTAAATGAGAAAAATTGAGCTAAGAGAGAAACCAGGACATATGGACATTATTCCACCTGAGATCACTGGATCTGTTCTGCAGTTACACATCAAAATACAAATAGTACATTTACAGCATTCTGCAGACACATTTATCCAGAGCAACTTACTACTGCACAGCTGAGGGTTAAGAGCCGTAATCAAGGATGCAGGAATGGGAGTTTGGTGGTCCAAGATTGATGACGTTAAACTCAGGAACCATGAAGATTTGTACTGTAATTGATATAAACAATCTGCTGCAGTGGTTATGGCTTTAATCACCATGAACAATTTTAGTCTCCATCAGTGAACAGGAGAAAACCCTTAACAACGATGGAACTGTAATTCGAGACAGCTTGGTGTGAGGATTCCACATCGACATCCTAAAGATTCATGAAGTTACTGAGCAACTCAAGAACTTTAAGGATGAATTTGGACTGTAATATTAACGGTATAAGAGCCAAATAAACATTTAATTACTTGTATAATTATTATACAAATTTATACATTGGTTTTGGAAACAGGATAGTCTTCTTCTTCTTCTTCTTCTTCTTCTTCTTCTGGCTTCTCCCATTAGGGGGCACAACAGCAGATTATCCGTCTCCATACCACCCTGTCCTCTACATCTGCCTCTTTTACACCAACTACCTGCATGTTTTTCCTCACCACATCCATAAACCTCCTCCTTGGTCTTTCACTTTTTCTCCTTCCTGGTGTCTCCCTCCTCAGCATTCTCCTACTGATATACCCCATGTCCCTCCTCTGCACATGTCCAAACCACCCCAATCTCACCTCCCTCACCTTGTCTCCAAAACGTCCCACATGCGCTGTCCGTCTAATAAACTCTTCTCTAATCCTGTCCATTCTCGACATTCCAAATTGAACATCTCAACATCTTCAGCTCTGCTACCTCCAGCTCCACCTCCTGTCTTTTATTTAATGCTACTGTCTCTAAACCATACAACCTGCTCTCACCACAAATCACAAAAAAACATTTGCAAACATCATAGTCCATGGAGACTCCTGTCTGAAGTCAGCCTTCAACCTGTTTATCACCACTGCAAACAGGAAGGGGCTCAGAGCCGATTCTTGACGCAGTCCAACCTCCACCTTGAACCAGTCTGTCGTTCTTACTGCACACTTCACTGCTGTCAATGTGACTTCATTGTTCATCCTCTTAATAGCTGCTCTCACTTCCTCCTTACTGATCCTATCAATTTCCTGCTTCACATCTCCACATCATCCAACCTTCTCTCTCTCATCACCTCTGTTCCCTTCACCTACATGCCCATTAAAGTCTTCCCCAAACTTTCATTTTCAGGTTCACCTTCTACAACTTCATCTAATTCACTCCAGAATATTTCCTTCTCCTCCATCTCACAACACACTTGTGGAGCATAATGACATTTATCATCACGCCTTCAACTTCCAGCTTCACGATCATAATCCTATCAGAAACTCTCTTCACCTCCACTACACTCTTACTGTACTCATCCTTCAGAATCACCCCTACACCATTTCTCTTTCCATCCACACCATGATAGAACAGTTTAAACACCTCCAATGTTCCTGCTCTTACTCCCTTTCTACTTGGTCTCCTGAACACACAACATCTCTACCTTTCTCCTCTCCATCATATCAGCTCCCTCTCTCCCTTTACCCGTCATAGTACCAACATTTAAAGTACCAACCCGAACCTCCACTCTCCTCCACTTCTCCTCCACTTCTCCTTTCCCTGCTGTCTCTGTAGACGTCTTGCTCCTCTCCTTCTCCTCCTTCAGCCAACAGCAGCACAATTTACACCGGTACCCTGTGGTTAATGATTCCTGTGGAGGTTGTTGGTAACCCGGCTCTCCACTGATCCGCTATGAAGTTCTGATTCCTGATCCACACATTTAATTTGGCAGATGTTTTACACTGGACGTCCTTCATAACAAAACCCTTCCCATTTATCCAGACTCGGACCGACACTGAGAGTCTCCTGACCTGTGCAACACTGATGAGTGGATTAAAGGAAGGTGTTATTTTTGTGATTTTTTTCAGCTGACTTTTTTGAGTGATTTTGTATTGTTATTATTTCATTGTCATTACTGATTTCTGTTCTGTTTCTTTGTTAGCCACTCCTACTTATATAAACATCAACCTGTTGAGACTCAGGAAGGAGATGGAGAAATAGTTCTCTTACCTTCATTCAAGGCTTTTAGAAATAAAACACTTCTGTTAAACATTTAGGGTGACACAAGAAACACAAACACGCGGATTAAAAGGATGTCCTGTATACATTATTGCATTTTTCTTTTTTATTCTTTAATCATAAAGTATAAAAAAGAAAAATGCAAATAAAGAACGAACCAGTGAACAAACCTTTTTGGTGAAAATGATCAAAAGAGTCCGTGTGATGAATCAGAACCAAAATCCTTAATCAGAAAACAGAGATTTGGGCAAAACACAAAAGGTTGGTATAGTGTGTGAATTTAATACTTACCACTGATTGGATGAGATATCTGTCAGTCAAAGTAAGAATCTGTCCCAGGAAGTGTTTCCTGTGCATGTGTGGAGATTTGTGTCTGCTGTACTTCTATTTTGAGTGACAGGTGACTCGTCTTTACTATACATTTTTTTTGTCTGAATTTTAGTTTTCTTTTTTGTAATATCTTATTGTTTTTGCACTTCCTGGACACCGTAAATGACCCCCAGGGTAATATAGATCCTGTGGAAACAGAGGTCATTCACTTTCTTTAAGCAGCAACTATTGATATAAATGAATAAAATATGGCCTACACCCTGTTATATGTCATGTCTATTGCACTAATATATATAATATATACACATGATTTATTATACACATTGCTATTGGACTTCTGGTTAAATGCGAACTTCTATTCTATTCATTTGCCCCATACTTGTACTCTTGTACTGTTGAATCTAATCTAATCTAATCTAATCTAATCTAATCTAATCTAAATGTTGCAATAATATTTAGTATTGGCTGGTTTTATTATACATACTTGCCAGCCTGAACCTGAACACTTCATGGAATATCTGAAGTAACTCATAGGTTGGATGTGTGTGTGGTAAGTTCTCCTGCAATGAAGCTCCAACCCTATTGAATGTAAACACTGACTGCACCCCAGGCCTCCTCACCTCATCTACACCAGTACCTGACTTTGTGGATGAATCAATCTTCACAAAAACTAGTGGAACATCTTCCCAGAAGAGTGGAGCTCATTATAACAGAAAATTGTAGTAAATGTGGACTGAGATGGTCAAAAAGAGGCACATAGCAATATCATGGTCAGGTGTCAGCAAACTTTTGGCCGTATAGTATATTTATTCTCTATGTCTGGTCCAAACTTCAATATTTGAATAATCCAGGAGCTCCAGCAGTTATATTTATAATCCATGTTGTGATTGTGAAGTTTCTGAAGACCTCAGTACGCTTCACATGGAGATGATGTTCAGTCTCCAAAAAACAAATTTGGCAGATCTTGTGTGAAGGATTGTTTCCAAAATGCTATTCAACTAAGCCTTTGATTAGTGTTTTTCTTCATTCTATTGGTAAATAATGTCTGCAGTAGTCAGTTCTCCTCAATAAGAGCGCCACCTGCAGGAACGTGTGAACCGTGGTTCTGTCTTAAACCTTTTACATATTTTATTTTTACACGAATCCACGCTGAGGCTACAGGAGTGAAATCCAAAAGAAAACACACAGACATCATTAAAACAATAATTAAAAATATCACACGGGTTCTGAGGTGTAACTGGAAGGCTGCTTTATTGTTTGGAAAAAGGTTTCGTGCTCAAATGAAGACAATCTTTCACTGATTCTTGCTAAACACAAGCTGTTGTGCACCACACCATCGTCTCTCCGACATCAGTGGCAAGAGATAAGAACAACATTGTCAACCGAGAAGCACTTTCCAATTATTAATCAGCAAATGAGACAAATAGCATCTCAGTCATGCTACAAAAAAAAGAAATCGAACACAAATTTTATCATTGATAGAAAAATAAAAATAAAGAAATGGTCCGAAATGGGCAGAAGCTGTGCACAGAAGGCAGAGTGCTGATCTCTCCACAGAGTAAACCATCAGGAGAAAGAGTGTACGCTTACACACTCTCTACATCTGCCCTACACTATACTACAACCTCTGAGGGAAAAGTCAGGCTGAGGCCAGTTAAGGGATTTTTTTTGTTTGTTTTTTTGTTTTGTATTTTTTTGTTGATTTTTTTTTTGTTTTTTCCATGGACGTCTCAGACATCCAATTTTTTTCTCAGTGCTCTTTTTAAACAAGCTCCACTTGTTTAGGATTTAAACTCAAAATTGTCTAAAGTTAAAATTGTTTTTTTCTTTCAAATCAAATAAAATCGGCAGCAAAAAGGCACCTGAAACGAACATAACAAACAAACGGGAAAAACAAGAAACCGAAAAGCTTCAACTCAAACATAGAAATTGCATTGCTGTGTACCTTAATGAGGAAAAAAGCTATGCTCTAGAGTTCAGCCACGTCTGTCACACACACACACACACACACACACACACACACACACACACACACACACACAGTTTAAAATATCAGTCTGCATCAGTTAATAGAGATTAACCTTAGTGAGGAGAATGAGTGAATGTGTGTGTTACATAAATGTGTGTGTATGTATATTATATATATATGTGTGTGTGTGTGTGTGTGTGTGTGTGTGTGTGTGTGCGTGTGTGCGGTGAAGGGTGGCCTCTTTACGCAGGCACACAGGACATAAAGGTAGAAAATGAGGTGCTGGTAATGCATTCCCCTCCCATATACAGGCGACATAAGCAGCTAATATTTCGTCATGCACTGAGCATTAGACCTGCCCACACACACACACACACACACACACACACACACACACAATCACACACACACAGACACACACACAATCACACACTCAAACACAAACACACACACATACACAATCACTCACACACACACAAAATCACACACACACACACAAAATAACACACATACACACACACACACACACACACACAATCACACACTCAAACACACACACACTTACTCACACACACACACACACACACACACACAATGAAACACACACACACACACACTCACTCACTCACACTCACTCACACATACACACACAATCACACACACAGACACATTAACACTCAAACACACACACACGCACACACACACACACACATTCACACACTCAAACACACTCACACATACACACACACAATCACACACAATCACACACACAGACACATTAACACACAGACACATTAACACTCAAACACACACACACACACACACACACATTCACACACTCAAACACACACACACACACATTCACACACTCAAACACACACACACACACACACACACACAATCACACACTTAAACACACAATCACATGCACACACACACAAACACATGCACACACGCGCACACACACACACGCGCACACACACACACACACACACACACACACACACACACACACACACACACACGAACAGTGTGTGAGCCAGGCCATAGATTTGGTCGTTCATTGAACGTATTGCACAAAAAATAAAGAAAAGGTGAGCAAAGGACAGTCAGTGGTGCGTCGCCTCGACTCGTTAATACTAATAATAATAATAATAATAATAATAGTAATATATATATATATATATACACACATCCATATGTATATGTGCATAGATTTACACACACTTCCATATACATGTGTATATATATATAATATAGAGAGAGATTTTAGACACGTTTTTGCATTTTGATATATATATATATTTATGACCCTCTTTATTAATTGTAAAAAGTGTCTCAGAAAAAAAACTAAATAAATAAATAAATAAAGAAGTCTAGTCCTTCTAGCAGACAGTTCACAGTCTAACCGAGTGAGACGAGGGCGATGAGAGTGAAGCCATTCTATTCAGGTTAATTATTTACTGATTTATTCATTTATTTATTCGTCTTCAGGATTAGATTAATAGCAGTAGTTTTTATGTATTTCCATATTTACACAAAACTATGCATGCCGTTAAAATAAAACGATATATTACAATATTTATAGACGTCTTAAAAAGTTCATTCTTAACTTTTTCAGCGTTTTTGGTGTCGTTTGCGATGTAGCCTGTACAATAGTCTTTTTGTGTTTTTTTTTTTATTTTTATTCTTTTTTGTTGTAAAATCAGTTTTCGGGTTTTTTTTATTTTGCAATAGAATTTATACTTTTTCTGTTATTATTTAATTAAATGAATATGCATGATGTACAGTCGATCCTGAATGGCTGCACGAGTGCGAATAGTGTTCTGTTGGCTTTGTTGGTTATTAGGACGACGTCCTCGCCGATCACGCATGCAGCGAGAGGACCACGTGAGCGCTCGGAAACGTCCCGCTGTCGTGTTATTCTTCTACTGAGAAAAAAAGGGGCCGAGGTTACGATGGTAGGATGAAGCTGTTTCTCTCCAAAGCAACAGAAAGTGAGGGAAGAAGTGAGAAGTGTGTACAGGTGATGCTTGGTTTTACATGGATCGAATCTCCTACTAGTGAAATTTTCTCTATTTATTATTTAATTCTGCTGTTTGTGTTGAAGTTTCATTGCTAGACGCGGCTTTGAGTGTCTCCTAAACCTACAGTTTGACTTGTTCTTTTCCGTAAGCCGTTAGCATGGTGTTTTTTCCTGAGAAAATAAAACGAGGGAAACTCAAAAAGCTTCGGTCTGGAGGGTGGGGTGGGGTAGAGTGGGGTGGGGTGGGGTGGGTGTGCGATTCCATCCCATCCTGAGACCTTGTTTTTCAAACCGAACTACCAAGATAGATCTTTGGCTTTTCTGAATACTTTACACTCAGAGTCATACTGCAAAAATGTACAGAACTAAAATGTGAGGGAGGTGTAGACGTAGTCGAACTCTGTCTATAAATTAAACTCAATGGAATGGAGTCATGAAATATTTACTTCAATTTTTTTTTTTTAAAGCCACTTTTCTAAATCTCACTCCAGCCGAGGTTTGGAAGCGATGCCTAGCGTGCCACGCTTCTTCCAACCCTTCATCTACAGAGCACAGAGAGGCGTGCTGTAGGTCAGGTAAGCAATATTGCTGCATACAAATAAAATAATAATTAAATAAAAAACGCTTTAAGTTCTACACACACACACACACACACACACACACACACACACACACACACGCTTTGCATTTTTCCATACACATCATCTCCTGAGCAGCAAAAAAATGGTACGTTCCTCACCAATGCATCACATTGCTTTCACTCGCTTTCAGTTTAACATTAGAGGCTCTTAGTAGCTACTTAACCCCAAAATCTGTTTCGAGTTCAAAGACACATGGTGATTTCAGGGTTGATTCGGTTTCAGCGTTGTCAGATTCGACTCAATTTAGCCAGTGGACAGCCTTTAATGTACGATCGAGCCACTGTGTGCGGTCTGTATTAGCGTTTTTGTGGACTATGATTATTCATGCAAGAATTCCTGATCAAAACATGCCATCATGCAAGTCATTTCTATGCATTGAACAAGCACAATAATTTATTATTCGTTTTGAGATGTCGGAAATAGTCAGAGGCCCCGTGGGATTCGCCTCCTTTCCTTATCAGTGTGAAAGCCCATGTAGAAAAAAGCTTTTTTTTATGCAGAAGTATAAATAACAAATATATGATGACGTAGTTACTGAGGGTGGCATGGGCAAAACCTCGATTTTCTTTCGCTCTTTCATAGGTGTTTTGTTGTTCCTGCCTTTTCTTTTTTTGCCGCTCAAATAATGTAAAGACCGTGTAAAGTATATTTAACGCTGACCAACACAAAGATAGCGTTTGTATATATATATATATATATATATATAAGCAACAAGTTCCGTCCTGAAGTGCAGTGTAGCCCTCTAATACGCGATAATCAAGTATCAGTCCTCGGTGAAAAGATCCCATCTGATTGAGTTTTGATGCAACAGTGTCACACAGGAAGCTGATTATGTTTGGTTTAACTTTAAAGAGTCAAGCACTGAAGAAACCCCAATGCTCTCCGTTGCATTCGTACACCTGTGAAGTTTGTAAACAATTTTTTTTGTCTTGTCCTTTAATTTGCAGATCTTTTTATTTTTTTTTAAATATAACGTTTCCTTACTTGCAAATGAAATTAATCTGTACACGTATCTGTGTAGTCTGATTCAAGGTTTCCGCTTGTCTTGCTTGAGATTAGTTATTAAATTCATTATCGTGAGGTTTTCTTGCTGTCCATGTGTCCAGCTCTAACACTTCGATTCCCTGACGTCTTTTTGGTTTCGGCCCTTCTCCTTACGACCCTTCCCCTCGTTGTTGTCATCTTGCTTTTCCTTCTCAGGCTTGGTTACACTGTCGTAAGATGGCAGGGATGCTGTAGAGGGCGTGTCTTCTTTCTTCTCCTGATTTGTCCCTCCGTTTTCCAGCTTGTTGTTGGCAGGTCTGCGTTTGCAGACGAAACCCCGGCGGGTGAGGTGAGCGCGATACGCCCTCTGGATTATCACGGCTGAAACCTCCTCCTGCTTACGTCGCAGCGTGGTGGTGATCGGCTCATAGGACACTTTGGAAGGATTTGCTGCCACAAAGCGCTCCTCCATCTGCTGACGCATCATATCCAGATCACCGCTGTCGCCCAGGACGCGTTTGGTGAAAGCAAACAGGATGTCCAAGCAGTGAATCCGATCCCCACTAACCATAGGGAGATCCATAGCGATGAGCTCGATGATGTTGGGCTTCGGCACACGGAGAGGATGTTCCAGTGTGTCTGCAAAGTCTGGCAGCTTGGCAAAGGTGATAAACTGTGAAGCATCTGGGTCAAACTTCTCCCAGATCTCATAGAAGGACTCAAAGTCGTCCTCGCATAACGGATCAGCGCTCTCCTCTGTCGCGACGCTGAAGTTCTCCAGAATAATGGCAATGTACATGTTTACAACAATCAAGAAGGACACAATAATGTACATGACAAAGAAGAAGATTCCCACTGATGGGTTGCCACAGTTGCCCTTCACTGTGGTTCCTGGGTTCTCCTTCTCAGGGTTGCAGTCAGGTGGGTAGTTGAGGATGGGAGCCAGCAAACCATCCCACCCTGCTGACGTGGTGATCATGAACAAGATGATCATGCTGTTACCGAACGTCTCAAAGTTGTACATGTCGTCGATGCCGAGTTCCCGCTTCACATATGCGAAGTTAGACATGCCAAATATGGAGAAGATAAACATGACCAGGAAGAGCAGCAAGCCGATGTTAAACAGGGCAGGAAGTGACATCATTAAGGCAAACAGTAAAGTCCGGATACCCTTGGCTCCTTTGATTAAGCGCAAGATGCGACCAATTCGAGCCAGGCGGATCACCCTGAACAGAGTCGGTGACACAAAGTACTTCTCGATCAGGTCTGCCAGGAACATACCTGAGATACGAGAAACAGAACGCATGGTCAAGCAAATTAAATCATGTAACTTTTACAGAAAGATCATGTTCAGAAGCAGATTTTTTTTGTGTATCAGGATTTACATCTATTTTACTATCGAGCCATGCCCACTCTTAACCATGTCTTTGTCTGCCATGCCCACTCTCAGTCATGCCCACTCTCAAACACATGCATGACAGCCACACACAACTCTTACCCATGTCCCTGTCAGACAGACCCAATTTCAACCATGTCCCTGTCAGACACACCCACTCTCAACCATGTCCCTGTCAGACAGACCCAATTTCAACCATGTCCCTGTCTGCCACGCCCACTCTCAGTCATACCCACCCTTAACCAGGTCTTTGTCTGCCACACCCACTCTCAACCATGTCCCTGTCAGACACACCCACTCTCAACCATGTCCCTGTCAGACAGACCCAATTTCAACCATGTCCCTGTCAGACACACCCACTCTCAACCATGTCCCTGTCTGCCACGTCCACTCTCAGTCATACCCACCCTTAACCAGGTCTTTGTCTGCCACACCCACTCTCAACCATGTCCCTGTTAGACACACCCACTGTCAACCATGTCCCTGTCAGACACACCCACTCACAACCATGTCCCTGTCAGACACACCCACTCTCAGTCATGCCCACTCTTAGACACATCCCTGTCTGCCACGGAAACAAAAATCTTAATTTGGACATGAGTTCCACTGGCCAAATCTCCAGCCAGCCCTGTGTGTTCTGCCCCTTCATCTCTATCCCCCTCATTTCATTCTACTCACCCACAATAGACAGAATCACCACCACACAGTCAAAGATGTTCCAGCCGTTGGTGAAGTAGTAATGTCGTAGTGCAAAGAGCTTCAGCACAAACTCGCCAGTGAACACGACGATGAAGACGAAGTTGACCCAGTACAAAATGTTCTCTGTCTCTGGTGACTGGTCATCGGTTTCCACCATCATTGTGACCATGTTGAGACAGATGAGAATCATGATGGAGATGTCGAAGGCTTGTTGAGTGACAAAGTCAAACACCATCCCCTGGATGTTGTTCTGGAAAAAAAATGTGGATGAAAACAGGAATAAATGGAAAGTATTTGTAGTGTTTATGTGCGGTGGTTAGTTGCTGCTTGTTTTGGTACCTGTGGTCTGGGGATGGGCTTCTGTGGTTTCTTTGAGCCCAATTTTTTCATAGCATTATAGTACTTCTTTTGTTCTTCTGTCATGAAGATATCCTGACCTCCGAAGTATAGGGAGAAAATGACACTGGTTACAACCTGAAAAACTCCAGTGGTAATGATGAACATTTCTGAAACACTTTTGTTCAAATAAAAGATCTTTCAGGGGCTTTTGAGAAACCACCTGCAAATGCAACATGTTAAAGTAGAATTGTGAAGGAAATGAAAACAAGTAGTAAAATGGAACAGATCCAAGCTCCTTAACAAACGCTGACAAAAGCTAATGACGATGCTGATTGAAAATCATCACATCAAAAGTTTACATTATACAGAGATTCCCCAACAGTTCAGAGTCACGAGTTCAGAGGGAGGAATTTTACAGAGAGGAACATGTTGAATGTTCTAATGAAACACAGAGAACACTTATCTTTTTCTTCTGTTGGTTGAAGTTGTCGATGATGACACCAATAAAGAGGTTAAGTGTAAAGAATGAACCGAAGATGATGAAGATGACGAAGTAGATGTACATGTACAGATTATCTTCATACTTTGGTTGATCTTCAACCTAGAAACAAGCAGCACAAATGTTCACAGTTCACGATACACATTTTACACCTCAAATAAATCACTGATATATGCATTCGAATGGAAGAATCATAATTAAGGGTGTATTTAAGCTGAGAACAAGGTCTGTTTGGACTCATTCGGATTGCAGATTTAATGTTCATATACATGTGCACAAATTCAGGTCAAACACAGGTTCATAATAAGCACCAGTACAATTCATCTGAATAATATACAGCAATAGTTTTGGAGATATCTTCAATTTCAGTTTTATAGTCACTAGTCACAAAACTAATGGTGTAAATGCAGGCTATAAATGTAGCAGCTCATTACAAAACATTGCTTGTGTGTGTGTTTATGTCTGTCTGTCTGTGTGTGTTTTACAGAGGGTGTGTATGTGTGTTTGTTTTGAAGAGGGTGTAGATGTCTGTGTGTAGGTGTGTGTTTTGGAAGGGGTGTGTACGTCTGTGTGTAGGTGTGTGTTTTGGAAAGGGGTGTATGTCTGTGTGTAGGTGTGTGTGTTTTGTGTGGAGGTGTGTGTTTTGGAGAGGGTGTGCAGGTCAGTGTGTAGGTGTGTGTTTTGGAGAGGGTGTGTAGGTCTGTGTGAAGGTGTGTGTGTTGTGTGGAGGTCTGTGTTTTGTGTGGAGGTGTGTGTTTTGGAGAGGTTGCGTCAGCTGTGTGGAGGTGTGTGTTTTGAAGAGGTTGTGTGCGTCTGTGTGGTAGGTGTGTGTTTTGGAGAGGGTGTGTAGGTCTGTGTGAAGGTGTGTGTGTTGTGTGGAGGTCTGTGTTTTGTGTGGGGGTGTGTGTTTTGGAGAGGTTGCGTCAGCTGTGTGGAGGTGTGTGTTTTGAAGAGGTTGTGTGCGTCTGTGTGTAGCTGTGTGTTTTGGAGAGGGTGTGTACGTCTGTGTGTAGGTGTGTGTTTTGGAGAGGTTCTGTACGTCTGTGTGGAGGTGTGTGTTTTGAAGAGGTTGTGTGCGTCTGTGTGTAGGTGTGTGTTTTGGAGAGGGTGTGTACGTCTGTGTGGAGGTGTGTGTTTTGGAGAGGGTGTGTCTGTCTGTGTGGAGGTGTGTGTTTTGTGTGGAGATGTGTGTACGTCTGTGTGTAGGTGTGTGTTTTGAAGAGGGTGTGTATGTCTGTGTGTAGGTGTGTGTTTTAAAGAGGTTGTGTATGTCTGTGTGTAGGTGTGTGTTTTGGAGAGGGTGTTTACGTCTGTGTGGAGGTGTGTGTCTTGAAGAGGTTGTGTACGTCTGTGTGTAGGTGTGGGTTTTGGAGAGGGTGTGTACGTCTGTGTGTAGGTGCATGTTTTGAAGAGGGTGTGTATGTCTGTGTGTAGGTGTGTGTTTTGGAGAGGGTGTGAATGTCTGTGTGTAGGTGCATGTTTTGGAGAGGGTGTGTATGTCTGTGTGTAGGTGCATGTTTTAGAGAGGGTGTGTATGTCTGTGTGTAGGTGTGTGTTTTGTGTGGAGGTGTGTGTACGTCTGTGTGTAGGTGTGTGTTTTGGAGAGGGTGTGTACGTCTGTGTGTAGGTGTGTGTTTTGTGTGGAGGGGTGTGTTCGTCTGTGTGGTGGTGTGTGTTTTGGTACGTCTGTGTGTAGGTGTGTGTTTTGGAGCGGGTGTGTATGTCTGTGTGTAGGTGGTTTTGTGTGGAGGTGTGTGTATGTCTGTGTGTAGGTGTGTGTTTTGGAGAGGGTGTGTACGTCTGTATGTAGGTGTGTGTTTTGTGTGGAGGTGTGTGTACGTCTGTGTATAGGTGTGTGTTTTGGAGAGGGTGTGTACGTCTGTGTGTAGGTGTGTGTTTTGTGTGGAGGTGTGTGTATGTCTGTGTGTAGGTGTGTGCTTTGGAGAGGGTGTGTACGTCTGTGTGTAGGTGTGTGTTTTGTGTGGAGGTGTGTATGTCTGTGTGTAGGTGTGTGTTTTGGAGCGGGTGTGTATGTCTGTGTGTAGGTGTGTGTTTTGTGTGGAGGTGTGTGTACGTCTGTGTGTAGGTGTGTGTTTTGGAGAGGGCACACTATTGGCACACTGACTCATGAAGGTCGGTGGTCCCTGTGACTGTGCGTGGAAACTTGTGCTGCCGTCTGTTGCCATGTTACAAAACCAGTCCTGGAATATTTTGACCACCTCATATTTTAACCTGAGTGATGGAATACACCAGTTCCTGAGACAGATGGAAAATTCATTCCTTCTTTATATCCTCATCATTTATTTGTATTTTTTATTTATTTTTTGATTATTTTGGTATTCTGGTGACTGTTTCTCGTGATGAGCTCCAGTCAGGTGTGTTTGGAATGCTTGGGGGTGTGGTCTGTCTCTAACACACTGTTGTTGGTCAACAGTGTCTTCTTTTCACTTGTTTATAAAAGAAAAGATAAACAGAAATAAGACTGGATGTAAACGTGGTGATGTAAAGAGGGAAGGTGTTCAATTCGGTACAAAACTCTTACAAAATGGCGAGAAGGTCACCTATTTTCTTTACCTTTCTGGAATCCACTGCTGCGTACATGATGTCCATCCAGCCTTTAAACGTGGCCTGATGGAGCAGAACATCAGAAAACAGGTTAATCTTCTTTTTCAGAGCATTTCTGGATTTTTGAATATAAACTCAAAAGTCAGACAAAGATCACAAAGATTATAGGACATGTAGTGAAGATCCACCATAAAATAATACCACTGAACCTGCATTGATCTTCATCACACACAACGCTACAGCGTAAAAACAGATGAAGTTTCATCATTGCCATGTAACAACATATTTTTTTTTTAAAGAATCGAATCAAACCCACCACTTGTAAGAGTGCCAGATATCCAGCACCCACGTTATCGAAGTTGATCTTGACGTTCTTCCAGCGGACCTCGGAGTGATTGGCATTGATGAGCGCAAAACACTCCGTCTTGTTGTTGACGTCAACAGTCTCGAAATATTTCTCTTCCGTCTCATTGAAGCAGTAATAATACTTTCCAGCAAACAGGTTCACTCCCATAATACTGAAGATCAGCCAGAAGATCAAACACACCAACAGCACGTTCATGATGGATGGGATGGCACCTACCAGGGCGTTCACCACCACCTTATCATGGGGGGAGGGGAGTGGAGGGGAGAGAGAAAGCACATTCAGCTGTAAGTTCCCCACATCATTAAGCTGTTTTATTATGTGAGGTGTTGAAGGAAACTCCACTCTGACTAACTCCACTCTTTATTTTATTTCATATATGGAACGCAACAGTGGCATTAATCAATAAATCTGATGTTTAAACCTCACTACACTGTAGGGCCAAAGAGTTTGTGGACACCTGACCATAAGATTGCTAGGTGCCTCTTTTTGAACATCTCGTTCCACATTCAGTGTCCATCTGCTGTTAGTAGCGGTGTTCCTGTGCACGTGTCGGTGCAGGGCTTTTGGTTCGGTGCACGTGTGCACTGTTTACGTGCAGAACAGTTACAAATCGAGTTCCCTCACAAACATTACGTTTAGTCTCCGCCTCACACTGAGCACACGGTCAATCTTTTTTAGGATTAAACTTGGAAACGTACACAGCAGTGCGGTGGACAGACCAGGAGACAGAGTTCAGCAGCGTCCCTGTGGCCACTGCGCAACACTACGCTGGGTAGCACCTTGTTAATCTCTACAGGTGTGTTAGTAAAGTCAGGTACTGAGGTCTGGGTCAGCGTTCACATTCATTCATGTTCAATAAGGTTGGAGCTCTATAGCAGAAGATCTTCCACTCCAACCCATGGAAAGCGGATCTTCATGGAGCTGTCTTCGTAGTAGATTTGGGTCTCCTAGTTCAACTGGAGGAATAATTTCATGTTCATGCATCCAAAGGATCCATATACAATTGAGTGTCTCAAACAGTTTGGTGAAGAAGCACGTAGGAGTCAGGTGTCACAAAACTTTTGACCCTAATTTTGATGTTTTTGAGAAGATCAGATAACTCCTGCAAAATGACGCTGAATGCTGAGAGATAAACGAGTAAAATTCACTGTAAGTCGTGTGGTTTCAGTTCTCACATAAACCCTCTGGAGCTGCACACTGGATGGCTGACTTCAGACCTACAGCAGTTTGTGGAACATCTTGATGGTCACCAAAACATCTGATTCAAACAAACATGAACCTCCAGTTCTTACATCCAGCTGAATATTAAAGAGTTTTTTTTGCACATATATAATATTTTAAAGCAACCAGCAAGCGTGAGCTCATTTCCTCAGCTTTTGTCCACCAATTTGTGGAGACCATCACCACAGGGTTTGGGTTTAGATCTTAACAGGATAATCCCTCGCCATGCCAGTGTACTGCTCAGAGATCTGCAAGAACCGATCACTGATTCAAGCCGGGAGGCATCTACTCAGGCTTCACCACTCCAGCTTTTTCTCATGAGTTACACAAAAGCAATGATGTTTATGATGACACACAGGCTGGTTGGATGAAGCTCTGAGATGACAGGCCAGCAGAAGTTCATGCAGAGCCAGCAGCAGGACATAATTTTTACCTACCTGCTCACCATGTTCTTCTCCAAAAACACAGTAACCTTCTACCTGCTCACCATGTTCTTCTCCAAAAACACAGTAACCTTCTACCTGCCCACCATGTTCTTCTCCAAACACACATTAACCTTCTACCTGCTCACCATTTTCTTCTCCAAACACACATTAACCTTCTACCTGCTCACCATGTTCTTCTCCAAACACATACTAACCTTCTACCTGCTCACCATGTTCTTCTCTGAAACATACACTAACTCTGATGTTTTTTTGGTTCTCCACTCACAGTTACCCTTCTAGATCTTTGTTCCTTAAGTAATTTCAGACAGATGTGGAGATCGATGGTGCTGAGATGATCTGATGAATGACTGTAGTAATTGCTGTAGATTAAAGCTAGAATGCGGATGTGCACTTTTACCTCAAAGATCTGATCTTCACCCTGATTCCTGCAGTGGTTTATTTGGGTTAGTATTACAATATACATACATGTGTATACAATATATGGCCAGAAGATTGTGGACACCTGCCCATGAACGTTTGTGAACACGTTTGGCTCTTCTAATGTATTAGAACACGTAGGATCTTCCAAATGTATTAGGACACCTGTCCTTTCCTGCCATATGTGGTTTATAAATGATAACAAGAACATTCTAAAGTCTTGTAGAACATCTTCCCAGAAAAGTGGAGGGAATTATAACAGCAAATTGGGACTAAATGTGGAATGCAATGCTTTCAAAGTAAATACCGTACTTCTGACCAGGTGTCCACAAACATTTGCAATATAGTGTTTGGACTACTATTTCTTATATATATATATAAAAAAAACAAAAAAAACAGAGGCCACGCCCACAAACTACACAATCATTATTAATATGTAAATAATGCACATTTCCTTCATATTCGAGGTTCCTGTCACCTACATGAAGCTTTACATGTGTTTCAGGATGTGTGTGAAACGTGACTAAAGCTAGATTTTGTCTTTGGCGTGCTTGGCATGAGGGGCGGGTACTATTTCTTATATATATATATAAAAAAAACAAAAAAAACAGAGGCCACGCCCACAAACTACACAATCATTATTAATATGTAAATAATGCACATTTCCTTCATATTCGAGGTTCCTGTCACCTACATGAAGCTTTACGTGTGTTTCAGGATGTGTGTGAAGGGGCGGGATTGGGAAGTGGGCGGGGTTAATGGTGAGACGGTTGAGATGTGAACAGCCCCAGCGCTAATGCTAATGCGAGTTTGTGATGAAGCAGCTTGCGTTTTAATTCGAAACCCTGTTTTTATCTCACGTTAACATCCAAGTCCCCTGAACATGTCGCTTTCATGCAGAAAGATTTACGCTGCCTAATAAATGAATGAAAAACAGCAGATAAGATGATTTCCGCTCCTGTTGGCTAAGCAACATGTTTTATAACTTTACAAAGTGCAGATTAAGCCCCGCCCTCTCCCTGATCTTTTTTTTTATTTTTTATAACGAGTTCAGAGGGACTTGTGAAAAACGTTTTCGGATCATGCAATAATTTCATGCATAAAGCATGCATTTAGCGTGTATTAGTTTCAGATGATGACACACTGAAACCCTTTGAACTTTACGCTGTTTTCTCTAGCTAGCTATGATTAGCTTTTTTTTTCCTTTTTTGTGCATGATGGTGGTTCTTGGCATGCGATCGTGTTTCACAGAGTGAGGGACATGCACTGGGCAGCTATGGATCTTACCCTCATTCCCTCAAACCGGGACAAAGCTCTCAGGGGCCTGAGGGCCCGCAAAGTCCTCAGGGACTTAATGGGGCCCAAGTCTGAATACCCCAGCGCATTAGCTATAAGGCTGACAATAGAGACCTATATAAAGGGAAAAAGAGAAAGACAGAGAGGGAGAGAGGGGGGGAAAGAGAGGGACAAAGTGTTTAAGTCAGGATGGAAGGCAGGGGTAATAAAGAGCGAGAGAAAGAACCCTATGGTGCTTTTACACTGGAGAGTTAAAGACACATGACACATATATACATACATAATTCAAGGCATGTCTGCATCCGTTCGTATGTATGTATATAAGTGCATATTAACACACAAAAGAAAAGAACGAGAGAAAGAAAGAAAGAGAGAGAAGGTTAGACATGGGTTATCTGCTGCACTAGGGATGGTGAACACCTCCAAAGCATCTGAACCTTGACTGTTTCTTTTTGTCATTTTTGTTTGTTTGTTTGTTTGTTCGTTTGTTTGTTTATTTGTGATTAGTTCAGTTATCGCAGAAAGTCGGAAAGCAGCGTAAAAACAGCAAACCTGGAAGGAAACGAGTGTCTTAATAGATCCGGGAGAGAAACAGAGACCATGGGAGAAATGTTAAGAGAAAGAGAGAAAGGAGAGAGAGTGCACATACATACGAGCACATCCACCATACTGTTAACATGACAGAAATACACAATACGTACAAACACGCCAACCGCATACAGTACACACAAGACCAGTACACAGTCGTTGAGGGTGGAAAAGGAGGGTTAGGGGCGGGGTTAAAGACAGCAAGGGGGCAGAAAGGGAGAGAGAGAGAGAGAGAGTGAGGAAACAAACTCCTGTTAGAGAGAAGAAGAGTCCTAACAGTGACCTTACCCTGCCCCCCTCTCTCACTCCCGGCCAATCACAGGCCACCTCAGTGCCTCGGGCTCCATCAGGGCTAAAGAGAGACAAGTCACCTGTCAGAGAATCGCAAAACTCTCTCAGATCCGCATCAACAAACTTACACTCATGTTAGTCCAGCTGAGAACGTCTCACTTACCGTCTCGTCTCGTCTCTTTCTCCTGAACAAAACACACACAAACTCACTGCCACTTTTGCCACAGGTTTTATTTCAATCACAGAACGTTATTAATGAACCTGAAAAAGTTCACACCAGGGCCATAACTGCCGTTACACTGAGGAGGAAACGCCCCCAATTACCCCGACCCACAACATCAAATCAGAAACGGCTCTGAATCGCCCCTCCCTCAAAAAACATAAGGTGGGGTCTTCCCCAGGGTCATGGGCATAGTTATACACCCGGTGTTGTGGGTGTGGTTATTCCTGATGATGGGGGTGTGGTTTCCACTGTGTTGGGGGCGTGGTAATCCCCAGTGTTGGGGGCGTGGTAATCCCCAGTGTTGGGGGCGTGGTTATAGCCCTGCTCCACCTTAATGCACCAATTAGTTTTCACTGAATCATCAGTTAATCATCAGCATATACAAAATATTTTCCTTTTTGCATCTGTCTATTCTTTTCTTTATTTCTTCTCTCTATATGTCTATTCTGTCTGCCTGTCTATATCACAGTCTGTCTCTATCATTCACTTTGTCTTCCTGTCTCTCAATTTGTCTCTATCTGTATCTGTCTGTCTGCTTGTCTCTCTTTCTGTCTTTGTCACTGACTTTTTTCTCTTAATCGTATTTCTCATATTTTTGTCTATCTGTCTTTATATTATTTTGTCTCTGTCTGTCTGTCTGTCTGTCTGTTTCTCTGTCTGGCTGTCTGGCTGTCTCTATACGTCTCTCTGTCTTCTTGTCTCTCATTCTGTATTGGTCTGTCTCTCTCTCAATCTTTATCTTTGTTTGTATTTCTCTCTTTATATCTTTGTCTGTTTCTGTGTTTTTCTGTCTCTCTATCTCTCATATGTCTTTCCAACTGTCTATCTCTCTATCACTCTGTCCCTCAAGCTTTCACTGTTTATATATATTTATCTACATTTATCTCTCATTGTCTGTCTCTCTTTCTGTCTTTTCTGTGTCTATATTTGTCTGTCTTTTTCTGTCTATCTGTCTCTTTCTGAATCTGTTTGTCTGCTTGTCTTCATCACTTTGTCAATTTCTTTTGTGTCTCTTTCTGTCTTTTTCTGTATTTATCTCTGACTGTCTTTCTATTTGTCTGGCTCGCTATTATTTTGTCTCTTTGTCTGTCTGTCTCAATCTCTCTCTGTATGTCTCTATTTTCTGTCTCTGTCCTTCTGTGAGGTATTGAGGAATTTTGAATTGTGATCTGATCTTTTTTCTCAGGATTGATGTGAACAGGTGAAGCCTCGGCCCCCTGATCCTCTCCACAGGATCATCATCAAAACCTGACAAATGTTTACACCGGAGGACAGCGAGAGCTTCTGAAATGTGGTGATGAAGTTTCCTTCTGCACATGCCTGCAGTCGCTACGCCGCTAAATTACACCATTTCACACATCACATGACCGAAAGTACAGGGAAAAAACTCATTACTCATCACACACACACACACACACACACACACACACACACACACTTCATCAAAGAGATACAGTAAGAAAAAAAAAAAAAAAAAAAAAAAAAAAAAAAGACGAAGGAATGAAACATGATCACAGACAGAGAAAAAAGGAGGATAGAAAAAGTTACGGTTGAAAGAAAGAAAGAAAGAAAGAAAGAAAGAAAGAAAGAAAGAAAGACAGAAAGACAGCGGCCCCATCACTTCCAAAAGATGAAGAGTTTGTTCTTTTTTTAAGTACAGTGATGTCGACACACACACACACACACACACACACACACACACACACACACACACACACACACACATATATATATATCACATACACACAGAGAACCTACTTTATAGTGCACTTCCTCAGTGGGAGAAAAGAAAACGAGCAGCGACTCACACTTCATACACTCAATCTGTTCATCATCATCATCATCATCATCATCATCATTAACACCATTATTACAGCTGTGATAAACTCTGTTTCTCCGGTCTGTTCAGAGAGTCAGAGAAAAAAGACACGAAGACAAAATGAGAGATAGAAAGAAAGGGACACAGAGAGACAGATAACGGAGCCCCAGATAGAGAGAGAGACTGAAAAAAAAGACAAATACATACAGTACATGCAGACGAAGAGATCGATAGAAACATACAGACACAGAGACAGACAGAGAGACAGTCAGACAGAGAGACAGACAGATGGACAGACAGAGAGACAGACAGACAGACAGACAGATGGACAGACAGAGAGACAGACAGACAGACAGACAGATGGACAGACAGAGAGACAGACAGAGAGAGAGACAGACAGACATTAAGTAACAGTAAAGTGACACTCACGTCTACGATGAAGAAGTCTAACCAGCACCAGGCGTTAGTGAAATATTTGACGAAGCCGTACGCGACCCATTTCAGCAGCATTTCCAGGATGAAGATGTAGGTGAAGACTCGATCTGCATACTCCAGAATAATCTGAATTGTTTTCCTCTGTTCTATATACACGTCCTCAAACGCCTGTCAGAGAGACACAGGGAGACACATGAGGAGACATAAGACGCATGGAGGTGTGAGAAAACTAAGGGAGACATGAGAAGACACATGAAGACATAAAGGAACACATGAAGATGAGATAAGGGGAGACATGAGAAGACAAAGTGAGATGAGAAAAGGGGCAACATGAGATGCAGGGAGACATGAGTAAACAAGGAGATATGAAATACAGGGAGACAGGGAGACATAAGGAGACATGAGATACCGGGAGACATGAGGAGACAGGGAGACATGAAATATGGGAAGACATGAGGAGACATGAGATAAGGGGAGACATGAGGAAACAAAGAGATGAGATACAGGGTGACATAAGGGGGGGGGGGGATGGGGAGACTTGAGGAGACATGGAGACATGAGATAAGGGGAGTCATGAGATAATGAGAGGCATTAGAAAGACAGACAGAGAGACATAAGATAAGGGGGATGCATGAGGAGAGAAGGAGATATAAGATACAGGCAGACATGGGGAGACAGGGAGACATAAGGAGACAGGGAGACGTGATAAGGGGAGACAATAAATAATGAAAAACATGAGAAAGACAGACAGAGAGATATGAGATAAGGGGAGACATGAGGAGACAGGGAGATATGAAATACAGGGAGACATTAGATATGGGGAGACATGAGAAGACAGGTAGACATAAGATAAAGGGAGACATAAGGAAACAGATATGAGATACAGAGAGACATAAAGAGGGGGAGACATACGATACGGGGAGACATGAGGAGACACAGAGACATGAGATAGGCAGAGGCATGAGAC